>JAABKJ010075445.1:91599302-91934662 GCA_011634705.1 Andricus grossulariae | reverse complement strand
ATATGAAACTTTAATCATTGTTTTTCACCCAAAAGAGATTATCGACTCTTCAGATTTTTAAAAATTATTTTCTAGAGCCTTTTCAAGTTGATTTTGAAACATAAAAGTTTTGTTTTTTTTGAAATTTTTCTTTAAAGTTTATAGCTCTGGACGCGCTGCACACTGGGACGAAACGCATTATTTCCGTTCAACAAGTTTTGCAGCCTAGAATCAATTTTGGTCTGATTTTCACTGTATTTTTTAAAAATCAAATAGAATGCAAGTTTAAGCACCAGTTAGAAACGCGATTTTGATTTTTTTGTCTACATATTATATTTGTACTCAAATTTTAATGAAAATTTCATTCTTGACCAAATAATTTTTGGCATTTCAGCTACAACTTATGTAAGTACCTGTTTTATAAATAGTCCTGAATCAATGTACGGGGGCTAATCTAACACAAATAATTTGTCTATTGATTAAATAATTTGTTGTAAAAAAATTAAATAACAAAATGGGCAAATATTTTTATTTGCTTTGAGACATTTTGTTGTTGCTAAAATTGCTCCAAGTTGTCGTAGAAGGAAATTTCACTTATTAAACTTTCTCAAAAACTAACAACAAATATTGTTATAAACAATATTTGTGTCATAATATTTGAATTTGAAGTTTCTCAGATTCGAATTTTCCTTAACCACTAGTATTTCAAAAGATATTCCTCAAATAATATAGCTTGATTATATATATTGAAATATGGCAATGAGGATTCTTTTCAAGAAATTATAATTAAGGAATGTAAACTTATCATATTTTCGAGTAAAAAAATTGTTACAATTGTGTGTCAAAATATATAAATCTACAATCGGGATGATCAAATTATTATTGCAAAGATTGAAAGAAACTATACATCAATAATAATGTGAATTAAAGCACTAACAAAAGAGTACATACAAATTTATATATTCAAAGAAGCTTTGTTTTTCAATGTGGTTATAATAAAACTCAAAAGCTATGAGTATATTAATATTTATTGCAGTAATTATTTTAACATTTTAATAATACTTATTTTGATACTTACTTCCCCATATTTTTTCTCAGAATTATTACTATGATTGCGAGAAAAAGAGTTAAACAAATTTTTGATTAAATAGTTCAATTTTCAACCATTATAATGAATTTTGAACAAAGTTGTTCAACACACAATCAAAAAGTTACATTTTTGACCAAGAAATATGAATTCTCAATAGAAAATTCAATAGTTAAATTTTCAACCAAAAATGGAATAGTTCAATTTTCAGGTAATAACATTAATTTTCATCCAAGAAAAAAAATGTTCATAAAAATAATGAAATTTTCAACCAATAAAATTATTGTTCAACAAAGTAGTTCAATACTCTGCCAAGCAGTTAATTTTCGACCAGGAAATATGAATTCTCAATGAAATTCGTAACAGGCTAATTTTCAATAAAAAATTATAAATTTTCAACCAAGAACGATGAATTTTCAAATAAAATGATGAATCTTCAAGAATAATGAAATGAATTTTTAACGAAAGCATTTTATATAATATATTTAAACAAATTACGTGAATTTTCAAACAATTAGTTGAATCTTCTGATACGAAAGTTAACTTTTTAAATTTAAATATGAATTTAAAAACTAAAAATGGAATAGTTACATTTTGAGCTAAGAAAAATAATTCTCAACAAATAAACGAATTTTCAAACCAATACGTGTTAATATTTTCAATCAAAAATATGAATTTTTGACTAATGTGATAAATCCTTACTAAAAAATGGATTTTTAACAAATAAGTTCTATTTTTAACCGAAACAGATTAATTACCAACGATAAATATAATAGCTCATATCTAACAATCAAGGAATTAAAACGTTACAAATTAAAGATTAAAAATATTTAGTCTTCAAAATAGAATTATTCTAAAAACGATCAAAATTGACCAAAATATGATGTTATTGAAAATGATATAATTTACATAAAGCCTTATCAGGAAATTATTTTATTTTTAACATTGATAACTTATAATTGTTTAATTATATAAGGGCGTTTGATTTGAAGTAGGAGATATAGCCTGAGTTTAATTTAATTAATTTTGAAGCGTCTCGTCGTCCTGAAATATCGGGAGGATTTGAGATGATGTTTCGAAATTCTTAAGTCAAAATCAAATAAATCCTGAAAAAAATTATTTTGTTCATATTTTAAGATATTTTTTCTGTTCTGCATATATTTTAAAAAGATTTTTGAAATTTTCTTCTTTTATCATAGTCGTATATGTCCTGTCAAGCTTGCGAGCCGATTTTTTTTCTTGGTTGATAATTACTTTTCTTAACTGAAAATTCCATTTTTGGTTGAAACTTTATCGTTTTTAGTTGAAAATTGAACTATTCTATTGAAAATTTGTTGTTTTTTTTCTCAGTTGAAAATTAATTTTATCAATTGAAAATTCACCTATTCCATTTTTGGTTGAAAATTTAACTATTTTGTTGAAAATTATTTTTCTTTCTTGGTTGAAAATTGATTTTCTTAACTGAAAATTCCATATTTGGTTGAAAATTTATAGTTTTTAGTTGAAAATTCCCCTGTTACGTTTTTTATTAAGAATTCATATTTCCTGGTTGAAAATTAACTGCTGGCTAAGTATTGAACTACTTTGTTAAACAATAATTTTATTGGTTCAAAATTTAATTATTTTTATAACAATTTTTTTTCTTGGATGAAAATTAAGGTTATTAAATGAAAATTTAACTATATTATTTTTTTATTGAAAACTTAACTATTTTGTTAAAAATTAATTTTTTTTATTAAACTATTAAATTTTCTATTGAGAATTCATATTTCTTGGTCAAAAATTAAACTATTTAATTGAAAATTTCTTTATTTCTTGGTTGAAAATTAATGTTTCTAAATGAAAATTTAACTATTCCATTTTTGGTTGAGAATTGAACTATTTTGATGAAAATTAGTTTTTTCTTGGTTGAAAATTAATTTTTTAAACTGAGAATTCGATTTTTGGTTGAAATGTGGCATTATTAACTCTAAATGTTTTCATTTATCGTAAAAAAAATTATTTTTAATGTCAAGAAATAGTTTATATGAGTACATTATTTTTGGAGATTAAAAGTATAATTTTTTTATTGTTTTGAGGTGAAAATTCAACTATTAAATTTGTCATTTAGAATTAATAGTTTTTGGTCGAAAATTTAACTACTCATTTGAACGTTGACCTAATTTGTTAAAAATACATGTTATGGGTTCAAAAGTTAACTATTTTATTGAAAATCCGTTTTTTCTTGGTTGAAAATGAATTTTTTTAATTGAAAATTTAACTATTCCATTTTAGGTGAAAATTCTTTCTTGGTTAAAATTATTTTTCTTAACTGAAAATTCCATTTTTGGTTGAAACTTTATCGTTTTAGTTGAAAATTGAACTGTTTGATTGAAAATTTGTTTTTGTTTCTCGGTTGAAAATTAATTTTTCTCAATTGAACATTCACCCATTCCATTTTCGGTTGAAAATTCAACTATTTTGTTGAAATTCTTTTTTCTTGGTTGAAATTCTTTTTTCTTGGTTGAAAATTAATTTTCTTAACTGAAAATTCATTATGATTTAGAATTGCGTATAATTTCTTTAGAAGATCTTTGCTGCTAACACACAATTTTTATTTTTCTCAAAAAATGCACTGCTCTAAATGATAATTATACTCAAAATGATTATTCTTTCTGAAAATGCTATGTTCGAAATCAGAATCACAATTCTTTTCAAAAATTCCCTGTTCCCAGGCAAGATTGTAATGCTTTTGGAAAATTCTTTTGGAAAATTCATCTCCTAGCAAACAGTCAATAACCGTTTCTAAGGATTATTATTGACCGTTGTTAAGAGTTGTGATTTTCGTTCCCAGGGGATGTTATTAGCCGCTTCTGATAGCTCTTATTGACTGCTGCTAAGAGTTATTATTAACTGTTGCTAGGGGATCTTATTGACCGTTGCTAAGCATTGATATTTATCGTTGTTAGTGGTTGTATTTTTTGTTGATAATGGTTGTTATTGACGGTGGCTAAATGTTCTTGTTAACTGCTGCTAGGGGATGCTATTGAGCTTTGCTAAGGATTGTTAATGACCGTTTCTAGGGAGTTGTATCAATTAATGACAAGAGTTGGTATTGATCGTTGTTAAGGATTGTGATTGTCCGTTGATAGGGGATTCTATTAGCCGTTGCTGAAGGTTGTTATTGACCGTCAGTAAGAGTTGTTGTTAACTGTTGCTAGGGGATGTTATTGACCATTGAGAATTTTTATTCACAGTTGGTGAAGGTTATAATTTTATCTTGCTCGGGGATGTGATTAGTCGTTGCTAAGGGCTGTTACTGACCATTGCTAGGAAGTTGTATTTCTTGTTGATAAGGATTCTTTTTGACCGCTGCTAAAGGTTCTTATTAACTTTAACTAGAGGATCTTCTTGACCGTTGCTGACGATGGTTATTGTCCGATGTTCAGGGTTGCAATTTTCCGTCGCCAGGGGATGCTATTAGCCGCTTCTGAGGACTGTGATTGACTGTTCCTGAAAATTGTTATTTACTATTGCTAGGGCATGTTATTGACCGTTTCTAAGGCTTCTTATTGACCGTTATTAAGACTTGTAATTTTTCGTTTCTAGAGGATGTTATTAGCCGCTCCCGCAGCTTTTATTGACTGTTGTCAAGAGTTATTTTTAACTGTTGCTAGAGGATGTTATTGACCCTTGCTAAGGATTGTTATTTACCGTTGTTAGTAGTTGTATTTTTTTGATAAGGGTTGTTATTGACTGTGGCTAAATGTTCTTGTTAACTGCTGCTAGGGGATGCTATTGACCGTTGCTAAGGATTATTATCGATCGTTTCTAGGGAGTTGTATTATTTGATGCCAAGGGTTGTTATTTATCATTGTTAAGGATTGTGATTACCCGTTGATAGGCGATTTTATTAGCCGTTGCTCAAGGTTATTATTGACCGTTACTAAGAGTTGTTGTTAACTGTTGCTAGGGGACGTTATTGACAATTGCTACGGATTGACATTGACCTTTACTGAGGATTGTTATTCACAGTTGATGAAGGTTGCGATTGTATCTTGCTCAGGGACTGTCACTACGGATGGTTAATGACTGATGATAAGTCATCAGCCGCTTCTGAGGGCTGTCATTTACCGTCGCCAAGGATTTGTATTTCTTGTTGTTAAGGGTTGGTATTGACCGTTCCTACGAGTTGCTATTGTCTGTTGAAGGATTGTGATTTTCCGTCGCCATGGGATGTTATTAGCCGCTTCTGAGGATTGTTGTTGACCGTTCCTGAAAATTCTTATTGATTCTTGCTAGGGCATGTTATTGACCGTTTCTAAGGATTCTTATTGGCTTCAAGGGAGTTGTATTAATGGATGCCAACGGTTGCTATTGATCGTTGTTAAGGATTATGATTGCCCGTTGACAGGGAATTTTAATAGTCGTCGCTAAAGATTGTTATTGACCGTTACTAAGAGTTGTTATTAACTGTTGCTAGGGCATGTTATTGACCATTGCTAAGGATTTATATTGACCTTTGCTGAGGATTGTTATTCACAGTTGGTGAAGATTGTAATTGTATCTTGCTAGGGGATGTTATTAGCCGTTGCTAACGCCTGTTATTGACCCCTGATGGGAAGTTTTATTTCTTGTTCATAAGGATTCTTGCTGACCACTTCTGAGGGTTCTTATTAACTTCAACTAGATAATCTTATTTGCCGTTGCTAAGGATGGGTCATGGCCGCTTCTTAGGGTAGTTGTTGGCAGTTGCTAAGGATTTGTATTTCTTTGTTGTTGAGGGTTTTCTATTGGCCATTGCTACGGGTTGCTATTAACTGTTACTAGGGAATGTTATTGACCGTTTCTGAGAATTGTTATTGCCGATGCTAGGGGTTTTGATTTTTCGTTGCCAGGGGATGTTAATAGCCGATGCTAAGGGTTTGCTATTAACTGTTGCTTGGGAGTTTTATTCGTTAGTGCTGAGGGTTGCTTTGACCTATGCTAAAGGTTGTTATTAACTGTTGCTAAGGTATGCTATTGACCACAGATGATGCTGTTATTAACCGCTACTGAGAACTGTAATTTCAATAGTTATTTAGAAAATTTAACTATTTGGTTGAAAATAAACTTTATTGTTGAAAGTTCATATTTTAGAGTCGAAAATTTAATTATTTTGTGGAAAATTCGTCTTTTTGACACGAAATTTCAACAATTTGGTGGAAAATTGAACTGTTTTGCTAAAGATGAACTTTTTTGTTGAAAATTCTATTTTATCGTAGAAAATTAGTGTTTTTGGCTTGAAAATTCAATAGTTTTTTAGCAAATTTTACTATTTGGTTGAAAACGAATTTTTTTGTTGAAAATTCATATTTTCGGGTTGAAAATTCAATTGTTTTGTAGAAAATTCTTCGTTTTGGCTTAAAATATCAACAGTTTGATAGAAAATTCAACTGTCTGGTTAAAGATCAATTTTTTTGTTGAAAATTGATATTTTCGAGTTAAAAGTTCAACCTTTTGTACAAAATTGAACCATTTGATTGAAAATTAACTTTGTTGTTAAAAATTCATATTTTCGGCCTAAACATTAATTTTTTTTGTAGAAAATTAATTTTTTTGTAGAAAATTAATTTTTTTGGGCTTGAAATTCCAATATTTTTCTAGAAAATTGAACTATTTGCTTGAAAATTCAAATGTTTAGTTAAAAATTAACTTTTTAGTTCAAATTTCATATTTTCGAGTTGAAAATTCAATTTTTTTGTAAAAAATTCGTCATTTTGAATGGAAACTTCAAAAAAATTTGGTTGAAAATTCAACTGTTTGGTTAAAGATGCACTTTTTTGTTGAAAATGGATATTTTCGAGTAAAAAGTTCAACTTTTCGTAGAAAATTGAAAATGAACTTTGTTGTTCAAAATTCTTATTTTCGACCTGAAAAATAATGTTTCTGTGGAAAAAGTGGATTTTTCTTTGGCTTAAAATTTCAATAGTTATTTAGAAAATTTAACTATTTGGTTGAAAATAAACTTTATTGTTGAAAGTTCATATTTTCGAGTTAAAAATTAAATTTTTTTGTTGAAAAATTCGTCATTTATACTGGAAATTTAAACAGTTTTCTAGAAAATTTAACTATTTCGTCGAAAACTAATTTTTTGGTTGAAAATTCAATTGTTTTTCAGAAAATTCGTAATTTTTACTCGAAATTTCAACAGTTTTCGAGTTAAAAATTCAACTTTTTGTAGAAAATTGAGCTATTTGGTTCAACATGAACTTTGTTGTTAAAAATTCGTATTTTCGGGTTGAAATTTTAATTCTTTTGTAGAAAATTCAACTATATGTTTGAAAATTTAAATTTTTAGTTAAAAATAAACTTTTTAGTTTAAATTTTATATTTTCGGGTTGAAAATTCAACCGTTTAGTACAAAATTTATCTATTTGGTTGAAAATGAACTCTCTTGTTAAAAATTCAATTATTTTGTAAAAAATTCGTCTTTAAATGTTGTTTTCGACTTTATAAAATGTTTTTTCGTCCCCCTGAAAAATTCCTTTTTTATTGGTTATCTAGATCTATGCCACTAATATTCCTGATAAGATCAGGATATTTTCAGTTTGAACTTCAAGATTTCAAATCATGACTTGTAAGTTAGAATCGAGTTGGACCAAAACTGAATTGTGAGCACCAGAAGAGTATTATCTATGCAAATATTTTTATCCTAAGCCGATTAGGACCCTTTAAGATAAGACTCTTATAATCTTTTCGGATTATTTCTTTTCAGTTATCGGACTTTAATCTTAATTCGAAGGTCAGAGATTATTAAAAAACAATTTTTATTTGATAATATACAATTAACAATATGAAATAAAAAATTAAAATTGTTAGAAAATATTTTTTAAAAGCAGTTTCTTTATTAGGCGAGGGACTTTCAGTGTAATTGTTTTTTCTTTTTACAGCTGAACTTATCCAAAAAAGAAAAATTTTCTACAAAACAGATAAATTTTCAACACGAAAATATTAATTTTTAACAACAAATTTTATCTGTAACAAAACAGTTGAATTTTCCACCAAACTGTTGAAAATCCAATCCAAAAATACGAATTTTCAACACGAAAATATGAATTTTCAACGAAAAAATTAATTTCAACCAAATAATTATATTTTCTACAAAATAGTTGATTTTTTTGTTGAAATTTGAAGCCGAAAATTTGAATTTTTTAGAGCAAAGTTCATTTTCATGTCGCGAAGATAAATCGACAAATATTAAAATTAATCGGAAAATTTTAAATTTCAATAAAAAAATTAATTTTTGACTAAAATTTTGAATTTTCAACCTAATAGTTCCATTTTCTACAAAAGAATTAAAATTTCAACCCGAAAATATGAATTTTCAACAACAAAGTTCATTTTCAATCAAATAGTAACATTTTCTAGAAAACTATTGAAATTTCAAGCCAAAAAAATGAATTTTCTACAAAAAAAAAATAATTTTCAGCCCGAAAATATGAAATTTTAATAACAAAGTTCATTTTCAACCAAATAGTTCTATTTTATACAAAAAGTTGAATTTTTAACTCGAAAATATCAATTTTTACATTTGGTAATATATGTGAAATTATTGAAATTTTTTTAATTGATCCGAAATATTTGTGAAATCTTTGGTAAATCATTGAAATATTTCTGATATCTTTGAAAATCTTTTGTAATATTTGTGTAATTATTGAAATCGTTGAAGTCTTTGTGAAATCTTTTAAATCTAACCGAAATCTTTGCGAAATATTCAAAATATTTTTGAAATATCTGATAATATTTGTGATGTATTGGAATCTTTGGGAAATCTTTGTGCACTCTTTGAAATCTATCTGAAATTTTTGTGGAATCTTTTAAATCTATCCGAAATATTTGAAATCTTTGAAATCCATATAAAATCATTGAAATCTTTGTAATATCTTTGGAAATGCTTTCAAAATATTTGAAATGTTTTTGATACATTTGGTAATATATGTGAAATTATTGAAATTTTTTTAATTGATCCGAAATATTTGTGAAATCTTTGGTAAATCATGAAAATCTTTCTGACATCTTTGGAAATCTTTATAAAATATTTGGTAATATTTGTGTAATTATTAAAATCATTGAAGTCTTTGTGAAATCTTATGAAAATCTTATGAAATCTTTGGGAAACCATTGAAATCTTTGTGCAATCTTTGATATATGTCTGAAATCTTTGCGAAATATTTGAAATCTTAGGAAATAATTAAAATCTTTGCGAAATATTCAAAATATTTTTGTAATAGCTGATAATATTGGTGAAAATTATTGAAATGTTTTTAATCTATCCAAAGTCTTTGCGAAATATTTGTGAAATCTTTGGGAAATCATTGAAATCTATCTGAAAGTTTTGTGAAATAATTGAAATCTTTTTCACATCTATTCAAAATCTTTGCGAAATATTTGTAAAATTTTTTAATCTTTGGGAAATCATTGAAATCTTTGTGCACTGTTGGAAATCTATCTGAAATCCTTGCGAAATATTTGAAATCTTTGTCAATTCTTGGGGGAATTATTGAAATCTTCGTGAAATCTTTGTGAAATTATTGAAATCTTTGGGAAATCGTTTAAATCTATCCGAAATCTTTGCTAAATATTTTAAATCTTTGGGAAATCATTGAAATCTTTGTGCACTCTTTGTTATCTATCGGAAATCTTTGTAAAATAATTGAAGTATTTGTGAAATCTTTCAAACCTATCCGAAATCTTTGCGAAATATTTGAAATCTTAGGCAATATGAATTGTATACCTGTATTTATTATTTATTATTGACTATTCATTGTTTATTTATTATCTATGGGCATCACCGTGAATTCTCTGCGTTGAGTAGTACATTTAGAAAAAACTTTGCAAGAAATGCGTAATAGGGGTTTTCTATTTTCAAGGAGCCTACAACATTTTTCAGTCTAATTTCAAAAATTAAAAAATGTATTTTTTTGGAACACCCTAATGTACAAATTGTGCCATTTAATATTATCAGTCTGTGCCCCTGTCGCGAATATAACTTTTAGTGGCTGTTTTCAGGTTGTTTATTTATTAATAAAGATTTATGAATTTTCTGCAACATCAATTTTATATATCGAAATCTCCAAATAAATAATTTTACTTCATCATAAAATGTATTTCTTAAATGTTTCTAAACATTATTGATAGAAGAGAACATTTAAATTGTAAATGATTATTAAATATTGAGAAATAATTATGTTGTTAACATTTTGGTACCGCACTATAATTTCTGAACTGTTTTACATTTTCAAAGAGATAAAAAAAATTAAGTTATGGGAAAAACTTATTTGGAAAGACTTTATGATTAATTTTTTTTAATTTCAGCGAAAATGTTAAATGGCGTAGGTTTAATTTAAACAAATTTCAAATTATTTTGTTCTTAATGAATTTTCAGAGCAAATTCAAAAAGATCACAAAATTTTTTTAATTATTTCCTAAAATTTTGAAAAAGAATGTAAAAGATTTTAAAGCAAAATTTTGCCATAATACATCATTTTAGAACAAATTTGCGTTAGTTTAAGAGATACTTAGAAGTTTTGAAACGATTCAAAAATTTAAAAAAATTATAAGATATTTTAGGAATTTTATAAGGTTTCAAGAAATTTAAAAAAATTCTTTAGGTTCCTAGGAAAAATTAAAATGATTTTTTGTTTTCAAATAATAATTTAAAGAGAATATTTAAATAGATTTCAATTCATTTTAAAAGATTTCAAAAATTGTCAAAGAAGAATCTGAAAGATTGGTAGACAACTTTTTTAAATTTGCAGAATTTAAGAAAAAAACTTCACGAAATATTTGAATAATTTAACAATATTAGAAGGTTTAACAATTTTGAAAGGATTAAAAAAAGAATTTTCTTAAGGATCATGGGAAAACTTTTTATGATTTTTTTATTTTGAAAAATGAACTTTAAGAAAAAATAAATTAAAAAAAAATGTACAAGATTTTAAAGCAGAATGTTTCAATTTGGTAAGATTAAAACACAAAACAAAAGTCGAGTAAATTCTAGAAAGATTTAAAAGATTTGAAGAGATTAAAAATTTGAAATTTTTTCAAAACTTCTCAATATCTTTCAATGTGATTCGAATTTTCATTATTTTTTTTTTGTTACTAAAAAATTTTTCAAATTGCTCTAAATTCTTCCAGATTCTTTTTCGGCAATTTTGGAAATCATTTGAAATCTTTGAAAGAAAACTTGTATTCTCTTGAAACCTTTCAAAATTATTAAAAAGCATCTTTTTTCGACATCTTCAAAAATCTATATTTTTATTTAAATTTCTTGAAATCGCTTCAAGGTTTGAATTATTTTTGAAATTTTTTCAAAACTTCTCACTATCTTTTAAAATGAGTAGCATTTTTCCTAAAAAAAAATTTATTCTGAAAAATGAAAAAATTACCACATCTTCCACATACTTTTCTGACGATTTTGGAAATCTTTCGAAATGCTTTGAGATCTTGTTCAATTTTATTTCGAAAAGTTTTTCATTCTATTGAAACCTTTCATTCTTGAAAAAATTCTAAATTTTTTCTTGGAAATCTCTGAAAATCTTTTTTTTGTTTAATTTTATGAAATCCTTGCGAAACTTCTTATTATTTTTTAAACTAAACGAATTTTTCGTAAAATGTTGTAGACGTGCAGAATTGAAAAATTTTGTCCAACACTAGAAGCAACTGAAATTCACTTCGCACATTTTTACATTCGCATCAGAGGGTATCAGATTTGTGTAAAATTTGACCCCCCCCCCTCACCCCATTTTCGTCAAATGTCCGCGGTTTGTGACCCCCTAAACCCGAAAAACAGGTTTTTACGAATGTGTCTGTCTGTATGTATGTCTGTATGTATGTCTGTCTGCCTGTCTGTATGTCATTGAGCACAATAGCTTTCGAAGGAATTGACAGATTGGATTGGCCTTTGGTGTACTCTTTAACTGCCCTTAAATGAAGGTCAATTTTGTTAGCCACCCATTTTGGATAAAAATTCGAAAAGTTTAAGCATTTTCAAAATTGTTGAGACCACCTTTTTCAGAATTTGAAAATTCTATTTCCGGCTATTTATAGTATTTAAAAAGACGAATAATTTGTCCTCATGACTTTTCCCGATAAAAAACAAATGACCAGAGTTACAGCATTTACAAAATTAAAAAAAAAAACGCAAATGAAAATTTAAAGCTAAACAACGCACGATGTGAAAAAAATTCCAAAGAAGTAAAAGCTTGATTTTTGAACACCCTACAAGACCGTTATAACAACTTCTTGAATTTTCTTGAAAAATCGAAAATTCAAATTTTGATCGCACAAAAAAATAAGGAAAAATAAAAAATTCCATTTTGCGGTCAAACTATACAAGATAAGAAAAAAATTGAATCAATGAATATTGTGCGTTCGAAGAAGATCTAAAAATTAGTTCATAATGACTTTTTGATAGGACGCGTAGTTTTTGTTTAAATTCGTAAAAGAAACAGCACATTCTCATCGCGCACTGCGCGCACGGCTCGCTCGCAAGTTTGAGCGCGCCGACGGCGCGCGACTGTTGGTTCTCGCGCTTCGCGCTCGATAATAAATTTATCTCGCGCTTCGCGCTCGGTCTTTGTATTTTCCCCACATTTGTGCGCTACTTCGGCTTTAACGAAAACATTCTCATCACGTATCTCGTGCTTCGCACTCAATTTTGTCGAAAATGCTAACTTTTCTACATTATTTTTAACTTTATTATATCAACTGTATATTATATTAATTTCTGTATTATGTTTATTTCTGTATATTCATGCAACTTGTGTCGTTTTTCCATAAATTTAATTTATTTTTAACGTTATTTTTCACGATATAAACTAAAAATACGCATCATAGCGTAAGGTGGTTCTGAGCAAATTGGTACATATAATTTAGGCGAAAAATTTTGTTAAATAAGATGTTATTGTAGCTCGTGTCCTTTTTCCCAAAAAGTTAATTTTGTATTTTTAATATATTTTTATAATAAGAGTTTATAAGATATTTAAAGATATTTTTTGGTAGAACAACATTCCTTTTTTGGTGAACAACTTTTATCGATTAATTTTTTTTTCGAACCTTGTGTCGCTTTTCAAAAAATTTAATTTTTTCACTTTCAATATTATCTTTTACGATTGAAACTAAAACTACGCGTCATATCAAAAAATTATTAATGACAAATTTTGATGAGTTTTCAATATTTTTCGGAAGACCAACTTTTGTCTATTCATATTTTTCATAACATGCGATTAAAAATTTTTGTTAATTCATTGTTTTTCGTACCTCGCCTAGTTTGACCGCAAAATGGAATTTTTGATTTTTTATTATTTTTTGTGCGATCAAAATTTGAATTTTTGATTTTTCAAGAAAATTCAAGAGGTTTTTTTGATAATCTTGTAGGGCTTTTAAAGAGTATACAGACGACGACAAAGACGACAGACAGACAGACACCGACGTAAAAACTATTGTTTCTGACTCAGGGGGGCCTCAAAACGTCGACATTTGATGGAATCCACGAAAGTCATTTTTCACATAAAATCAATACCTTCTCATTATGTGAAGATCAGTCCCCGATTGTTGTGCATTTTCGCATTGTTAGCAAATCTCCATATTCTGGGTAAGTTAGCTTGCACTTTAAATTCAGAAAATAGATTTATACAATTAAAAACGTACTGTTCTGTGATAAAGTATTTACCTTGGCAAGCAGGTATATTCATGTTCAAATCTGCATTTTTTAACATTTGGTTGGAAGCATATTTAAGAAAAAGAAGTATTTGTTTTTTTTTCAAACACTTTTTTCTGGCAATATTATGAATTCATTAATTTCTTTTCCATTGCTTCAGTTTCGTGCTCATTAGAGAAAATGAAACCATTACTAGACCGATATCTTTCACAGAGTCCTCCAGAACAGAGTCCTCCAGCACCGTGCCCTCCAGCATCCAGTCCTCCAGCATCCAGTCCTCCAGCATGCAGTCCTCCAGCATACAGTCCTCCAGCATACAGTCCTCCAGCATCGAGTCCTCCAGCACCAAGTCCTCCAGCACCAGGTTATGCACCTAAAAAAAGCGGATATGATCCGTATGGTGACACTAAAACGACAACTGTATGAAGAAAAGACTATTTGTAGTTAGCCCCTCAATCGTATTCTTTTATTCGTTATTGAGGTGACAACATCGAATGTTCTTGATCCATTAGTCATTCTCTTGTCTTTACATCTGACTCAACATATGCGACAAAAAAAAATATTGAAACTCAACTGCATCATAGCTAAATATAGAAAAAGGCATGACTTGTTCATGATAAACATATAAAAATATAAAAAAATGCAATAAAAATACCGACGGGAGTAGCTGTGCGGTGATTCATGACTTATCGAAGCTCAGACATTAAGCACAAATAGGCGCGGTTAGCAGTTGAATGGGTGACCGTTCATGATTCTCGCTCAGTCGTGTTTTCACTGCGTTTAAAATCTAAACTCGAATATTTGTAACTGGTTGCGCTCGGGAAGGGTTTTCTGCAGTTTTCCTCTCCCTTAGATTAAAGTTTAAGCAAATGCGAGTGCTTCTTATGAAAATTCGGCTGCAGACGGTAGGATATACTTCGTAGGGATGTGTTTCCTGTATGAAAATAAAATAATAATAAAAATTCTTCGTCAGGCACGTATTCAGGTTCAGTAATTATTCTTTTGCACTACATATCATTAGTTTAAATATGTACTGAATTATTCTGCAGCTGTCAAAAATAAAACTTTATTGACTGAGAATTGGCCTTATTTCATTTGTGACATTTTACCTTGTCCCCTGATTGGATTCGTATTATGTAATATACAGCAAGTCAAATTTCAACACGTCATATTGCAGCACCTCTCATTTTCAGAACATTAAAAGTTCAGGACAAATTGGCAACAATGCGATAAGTTTTATTGTGGAATCTCTCATTTCGAGGATAATAATATTATCCTGGAGAATGAAGTTGATGCATTTTATGAAGCTGTGAGGTAAGAAAATAATTTTATATTGTATAGAAATATTAACCTTACGTAAGAATATGATAAAGAAGTGTGTGTTTAGTTATTGCGTATGAATCCATGAACATAAATACAAATTTCAGAAAATGAAAGAGACTAGTATTCTTTTCTTTTCACATAGAAAGCAACAAAATTATCTCATCAATTTTCCTAAATAAGTAAGTCATAGGTTTAGCTAATCATAGCTGATTATAGCAAATTATCCAACAAAATAATTAATTTATCAAGAAAAATGTTTGAATGAAAGTTGCAGATCTTCATTTAATGCATCTTTTTATTGATATTTTCAGCTTAATGTAAAGACAAAAAACTAGAATATAAAAAAAAAGATCAAGATTCACAGGCCAGTAGAACTTATTTGCATTATATCAACGAATTTTATACATTTTCGTACTTTGTTTCAAGCTGCAAGCCCAGCTGAAAATTCCTGTACACCAACTTTGAAAGATTGTGCAGAAGTTCATGTATACTAACGTTCACAAGAACCTGTACAGGTTACCTTGACGGTTCATGTGGATAAATTTGGCAAAGAACAACTGTATATGATTCTGCAAAGGTACCTGTATCGACAAAGGAACCTTTGAGCGGATCTTGAGCAGTTTCGATTACGAAGTAAATTAAGGCGCAATTTTCTGTAAAGAAACGTATATAGGGTCCCTTGCGGAATTTCCTTTAAGATCCAAATTATTATCGAGAGAGTCAAGCCACTGGCAAACCCTCGTGGATTAGGTTCTATGCAGTTTCATGTATAGGATCATGAACAGGTTTCTGTAAATGAAACCCAAACCTTAATTTACTATAAGAAGAAACCTTTACAGAATCATTCAAAGGCTAGCTTGCATACAGGTCCTTCGCAGGATCATGTACAGTTTCCCTTTCCAAATTCCTGCACATTTACTTTCTTCTGGGCATTATTGAGTTCGATTGTAGTTGTAATACTCAACAAAAGAATACCAAAATTCATAGTTTTTGCATCAAACTATTTGTCTTTTTAACCTTGGATGAAAACACTGTACTGCTATTATTTTTATGAATTGTTTATTTTCTATGCCAGGTGAAGATTCATTATTGATATATTATTTTCAGATTGTGAAACTTAGTATATAACAATTTTCTAGGATTGTTTCCTAATCAGACGGTTTTGCAGCCAAGTAATATTGTTCAGGACACTCGTACGCAAACAGAAAACCTATTTCAGAATTTCGTAAATCAAAAACATCTCTATAGCCCTACTTGTCTATAGCAATCAGATGCTCAGCGATATGAAGCACTAATTTTTGTCTGTCGCTCTTCCGTGGCGTCTTCTTCTTCAATAATTTTTTCCCGTCCCTGATTGGTTCAACAATTTCTTTGAAAACTTTCCCACAAAATCGTCTGTGTTGATCTCGTGAAAAGTGGATGGCTTAGACGTCGTTTGGTTTGCTTTGCTACTGACAAATAACATGGAATTATCAAAATTGGATGGCTTGAATGTCGTTTCGTTTGGTGTATTGCTGTCAAGTAACATTGAATTTTATTCTTCGCATTAAAAGTCTTCTTTACTTTTGTATGAATTCAACGAATAAAAAAATGAAGACGTTACAATAAGGGGGGGGGGGGGGAAGGTTTGGCCCAGCAAAGGGCAAGCAGGGGCTCTCATGAAAAAATATAAATAAATAACTTACCCTAAAATTAATCTAGCTTATTTTGTTGAGAAAAATCAGGGAGGAAAAAAACCGCCCGGGTTTGTAACAAAAAAAAAAGAATGTGAAATTTAATAACTTTTTTTTTTATGAGATTTTGCCATATCGCAACTTTCCTACTCCTTTGTTTCCAGGTGATTTTGGTTATTTATACATAAATAATGAAGGAAACGCTTTTCACAAGTATTTTAAAAAGGTTTCCGCCGTTAGAGCTCCGCGGCTGGCACGAGTCAAAATGATTGACTAAATTAACTAAAAACAATTTTAAAAAACCAAAAAATTGGAAAACTCCCAGTTTGATCCATTTTTTGAAATAAAATAAAAAAAAAATTGTTTTCGTCTTCTAATATCATTGTTTGCTGTATGATATAATAATTAACTGCATTAATAGAGAAAAATCAAACATAACTAACAAATTATTAATTAGAGAAAAGTCTCCTTTTATGAATTATTTAAAATAGAATTGCACAAATGAAAAAATATATTTTGGAATGAAACAATCGTTTGCTTTAAGAACTGAACATGTAAAGAAAATAACTACAAAATTGTAACAAATTGAGAAAACTTCTGGTTCCGCGTCCTTCAAGATTATATTAATAAAAACATATTTTCAATCCTTGAAAAACCTGAAAAAATATAAAATAACATGTAAAATACTGTGAATATATATATATATTTCATCAAACTAAAATTGTTAAAAAAAGAAATAGCTGAAGATCCCTCATCAAATGTTTGTATTGAACCTTCGTTCAGTTAAAAGAAAAAAAAAGAAAATATTTGAACAAACTTCATTTTTTAAAAATAAAAAATAACAATTAAAAAAATTTAGACGATGACTTTTCAGGAGCAACATTAGGAAAGAATAAACCTCAGAATTATTTAATAATGCAAAAATAAAGCTATCAACAAATTAGCAAGCAAATTTCTCCAAAAATTAAAAAATTGTAGCGGAAACCCGTTAATATTTTTAAAGTTTTATAAGATGAAATTAAAGTTAACATTTGGAATATCTTGATATGTAAATTTGAATTAACTACTTGGTTAGAAATTTCATTATTTTGCTGAAAATTCAACAATCTTGTCAGAAATTCATACTTTTTGATTAAAGAATCTAATTTTTTTTAGAAAATTCGTTCTTTTGTTCTTGAAATATCAACTATTACATTTTTTCATGAGAATTCGTATTTTTGTTGAAAATTGGACTATCTGGTTAAAATAATTAACACTAAGTTTATTTTCTTAAATGAAAATTGAACTACTCTAGTAGTGGTAAGGTTTTATTTGTTTGAGAATCATTTGATTCATATCAATAGGTTACAGTTCAATTCTAAAACGAACTATTATTCTAATAAATAAAAACAAAAACTCAAATTAAAGGCTGATGGCAAATATTACCCCAGATGAGATAAATCGTACTTACAACAAAAGAAAATAAAAAACCTTGAACTATATAATTAATTATAGTGCTCATTCGTGAAACTTACGAACAAACATAATCATTTTTTTGATAGAATCTTTTTCTGGGTTATCTCGATTATTCAGCGAGGCATTTCTTATCTCACATATATTTCTTCTTCCGCTTATACATGAAAGTTCACATTTTAATTGTCATATGTATCACCTATTCCTTACAGGGCTATGCAGCCCCAGGAACTTTTCGTGAATAAATACAAATACAATTGTGATAAAAAATTGAATATCTCAATACATTTAAGAATATTGAATAGCTGCTATTACTATTACGTGCAGAAATCTTCTGACAAAAAAGACAAATGTGAATCTAACGCTTATTTCAGGGTACCATTTCCCTGTAACAAAATATAACCTTGGTAGTGTGAATGGTACCATTCACGAAGTGGTAAAAGCAAACTTCAAACTGCCATAAATATCGTCAAGAAGTACACAGGAGAGATTGGGATGGACTTTGGATTGGTTAAATGTGCCAAAATTCATCTGGAGAATGGAAAGATTGTTGGCGTTCCCCAGGACCCTGAGCTTGTGGATATAAGTGTTATCAGGCATCTTAACACTGGAGAGCCCTATACATACCTGGGCGTGCTTCAAAGCCGTACCCAGGACGTAACATCAGTAAAGGAGTCTCTCCGAATCAGATACAGGCATCTTCTTCGACAGATTTGGTTATCCAATATGTCGGCGTTAAACAAGGTATCTGCGAATAACATGCTTGCCGTCCCGGTTCCACTCGACTCGTTTGGGGTGGTTCAATGCACGAAGAACAAACTTAAGGCCCTTGATGTCACAACATGTAAGATCATGCATAAACCCTCGCGTGTTTTGAGAACACGAAGCGACTCAAGGAGGACAACTTTCTGCATCCTTCTCGCAAGTGCCATGGCATATTTTTGGCACGTGGGAATGGCTTCAAGGTTATGAACTAGTGATAGATTCGAAATTCCGAGTGCACCGATCACAAAAACAATTACATTAACCAAATATATTGGGTACAGTCGTTACAACTCCCAGATCCAGTCCAGCACCTCATCGATGATCCATCTCAAGCTCCGCTGTCAACAACCAAGGCAACTGTCGGAGTGTCTATGCAGAACCTGACCAGCGCCCGTCTGGTGCCCGCCCGGAAGTTTTTATGAATCGCCTTTAGGCCTACAAATATCTCATCCTCTCGAGTAGAGCCACTCGAATCCAACTAGCCCAGCCTACCAGTCGCCGACGTGAGGAGAAATCGATGTCCCAACCAGAAGCCTTCTTACAACGCCACAATTGGAGCCTACCCGTCCGAGCCCAGCTTATATCAAAATGAGATATATATATATATATATATATTATTTTTCAAATTATAATTGATTTACCATATTTATATATATTACCTCGGTCTGGGGCTGCTTATTCAGATATTGCAAAATAATATACACATTTTATTTTTCATCAGGCCGAATTCATTTCCAATCGTGCAGGCTGTGCGAGCTCAAGTCACAGAATCGTTTGAACATGAAATATGCTGTTTTTCAAAGGATTCTAGATGACACGTATTTCACCGATTACATGAACAATTTGTTTGACACCTGATTTTCTCGAAAACCTAGGCGTTTTTTACTCTTGACTTCTTTTCAAGTTGGTACTGATATGGTGAATATATTTCAGTAGAGTTTATCTTGTGCCCACGTTTGGGAGAGGAAAAAGGTTTTTTTTGTTCTGAAAAATCAACATTCACGATTTTTGCAAAAAGAAGACGAGACATGAGAGAAGTTGTGTAATCAAACTTTTTCTCTAAAAAGAAAGCTTTACAAAAAGTCATGTAACACTTTCTTCTGTTTTGCGTTACAATTTGAACTATTCGCTAAAATATGAATATTAAAAATTTTCCGCTGTCATAAATAACACAGCCACACCAAAAAAAAAATTCCCGAAGCCCAAGCTAAACTACCATACCCATACGTTTTTGAGGTCGCTGAATCCGAATTCGGGGTCATTTTGACCCAATAAGGTCAGTATCAAGGTCAAGTCAAGGTCAGGATGAGAAATAATGATTTTATCAGTGTGAATTGCTACTCTGAGATGTTTTTGGGGTCGCTGAATATGAATTCAGGGTCATTTTGACTACATCAGGTAGGGATTAAGGTAATTCCAAGATCAACAATGAAGAAACCATTGAATTGAAGAAAACTTCTACTCTTATACGTTTTTTGGTCGCTTTATCCAAATATAGGGTTAATTTGACCTCATAAAGTCAGGATCAAGGTCATGTTACGGCCTCAACGTGAAGAAAAAGCATTTCATCTGAGGAAGCCACTCTTCTGAAAAGTTTCTGGGATCGCTCAATCTGATTAAGGATCATTTTCACCCCATTGGTGAGGATCAGGGTGAAACGAAATTGTTTAATATGTTTTTTGTTGAAATTTCTAAGCCGTAACGTTGCATTTTGGGAGTTGTCACTAGATTCACTGTTTTTTATGATATTCTACCCTTTTGTCTTGAAAATATCTAATGAGCGGTTTCCTTTTACGCTTTACTCCGTTCTTGCTACTTTCTCTCTTTAAAGACCAGCAGTAATCAGCTATCATATCGACATCCCATCGACCTTGATATCTCATTTCCATTGTTTTCATGTCTTGATGGAACCTCTCCCCTTGTTCCTTACTGAAATCTCCTAGATTTTCTGGGAAGTGATCTATATGTGAGTGCAAGTAGTGTAACTTGAGACTCATCAAAAACCCCAGCTCCTTATAATTTGATATCATTTGAATCACTATTTCTTCGTAGTTTTTACTTTCATGGTTCCCAAGACAATTTTTCACAACTTCTTCAAAACTTATCCAGGCTGCTTTTTCCTTGTCATTCATTGTAGAAATGAAGTCACCATCTCTCATTAGTTTGCGTATTTATTTAATTTCATGTTGTGCATTCTTGCTTCCATTACATGTATACTAAATCTAGTACAGATTTTCCTAACAGTGTATATTATATATAAAAGATAATATTACAAGAGTTACGATCAGATACTACTTAAGAGTTGAAGTTGATCCTAATGAAATTGTTAAATAAATTATTGAAAAATCATCTAAACATAAACATAGAAGAATCGTCGATCTTTTATATGAGTAAGCTGTTTGATTAATATTATCCTTCCCTTATATTTGAAACACAATTAGGTGTTGAGTTTTCTTTGTTTTTGATATTTTTTATCCACATCTGTTCTTTTATGAATTTGTTTAAATAATCACGCAGCTGGATTCAAGTAGCGAAAGTGCACTATTAATAATAGAAGTTACCGTCTGGAAGAGTCCTAAAGAATTGAGGAAAAGTTTCTTGTTTTTTCTATTCGAAATTTTCATCAGATTTTACCAATATTTCAAAGAATCCGTAAAATTTTTGAAATATTTCTAAAAATTTCACAAAGATTTCAAAATTTTTGAAAGAATATCAAAAAACTTCAGAAGATTTCACACAGAATTCAAGATATAACATAGATTTAACATTTTTTAATTATTTCGGTTGCATATTTCTATCCAATTTACACACATATGTATGTTCTATACGTTTTTACAAATCAACAAATATCTGTTTCATATCAAATGTATCAGGATAAAACAAATTATCCGAAAATATGTCATTCAAAAAGCTTAGTGGCATATTAACAATAATGTTCTCTCTCATTTCTAAACGTTTCAAGAACAAAACGGTGTGTAAGGAAGGGTCTGTTGTCCTGAACTAAGGCGTTTCCGATTTATAACATTTTTTTCTTTATATATGAATAATTTATTTCGTACATGAATAATTTATTCATTTTGGAAAAGATGCCCGTAACATGATTCAGACGAAAGTGAGTGGACTGGCATATTATATGGGTCGACTGACATTTTTTATAAGTCGAATGCGATTTTTTGAAGTCGACTGACCATTTTTACAAGCTTACGATTCTGAATATGTGCTATAAAGTCGTCATAAACTTATCGTCACTTTATGGCATACTTTCAAGGGAAATCATGGGCAGAATCTAAACAGTGATATATTTTTTCAAAATCCTTTTGCTTAGTATTCACGTCAAAAACAATAAGCATTAGCTATAAGGTACTTCTATATTACAGTAAGACTTCGATAATATGAACCTCTTCAATACGAATTTTTGATCATTCGAAGAATATTATACGTTGCGCCGTGATGATTATTATATCACTATAGTGGTAGAAGCTACTGATTCTTTAAACGAAAATTAAGCCTATTCATGAAAAAAATGGTGAAAATGTTCCTAAGTGTACTGAGATTATGGTACATGAAGTTCTGTGGTTCGAATCCGAGCGGAGTGAAATGAAAAGATCTTTTTTTCAGGAAAAAAAAATTAAAAATTATTTTTAATTCATAACTCTATCTAGTCTGAAAAGGACGTTAAAAATTTTCTGTTATTCTCTAATGATAATACGATTCCTTTAAAAATATGGAAGTGTCTACAAAAAAATCCGGCTATTTTTAGCGAAATTGCGGTACGAGTAGCTACGGCAATGAAAAAAAAGAACGAATTTTCAACCAAAAATTGAATATTTTTCATTTTGAGTTGAAAAATGTAGTTTCTAAACAAAAAATAAAACGAAACTTTAGCTAAAAAAACACCTATTTTCTAAAAAGGAGTTGAATGTTCTGAAAAGGAGATGAATTTTCAAAAAAATGATGCATTTTCAGATAAAAGAGATCAATTGTGAACTTTAAAAATTTTATTCTTAACAAAAAAAATGTTTTTCAACACAATAGTGTTTTAGCTAGAAATTCATCTTTTTGGTTCAAAATTAACTTTGTTGTGGAAAATTCATATTTTCGGGTTTAAAAAGAATCTAGTTTGTATAATATACGTCTTTTTTGGTTAAAAATTTGTTTTATTTTTTTGTTAAAAATTAAATTTTCTGAACTAAAAATGAGATTGTTCCATTTTTCGTTGCAAATTGATCTTTTTTAGCTGAAAATTAAACTATGAAGTTGAAAATTCGTCTTTCGGCAGAAAATTAATCTTCATGGTTGAAGAATCATCTTTTTCGTTGGGAATTTATCTTTTTGGTTGAAAATTGAACAATAGAAATAATAAACAATGAAATACATGAAGTTTTAACCAAATAATTGAATTTTCAAGTGAAAAAAATTATTTTTCAACTTCCAAAATTTTATTATCAACAAAAAAGAAGATTTTAAACAAAATATTTTCTTAGGTGAAAAATTTCTTTGGTTCAAAACTAACTTTTATGTTGAGAATTCATATTTTTGGGTTGAAAATCCAACTGGTTTGTGGAAAATACATCTTTTATGGTTAAAATTTAATTTAAATTTTTTATTGAAAATTAAATTTTTTAAACTGAAAATGAGGCTATTCCAGTTTTCGTCAGAAATTGATCTTTTATACCAATTTTCAACAAAACAATTCAATTTTCACCGACTAAATAGATGAATTTTCTACCAAAATAGTTGAATTTTCAACAACAACAAAAAAATTTTAATTTCAATTAAAAACGGTTGAATTCAATAAAAAAAATACAAATTTTCAACGAACTAGTTGAATCCTCAATGGCAATTGAATCCTCAACTAATAAAATAAATTAATTTTCAACCAAACATTTGCATTTTTAATAAAAAAAAGATGAAATTTCGACTAAAAGTTATGGATTTTCATCACAAAAATTTGAATTTTAAACAAAAAAATTCATTTTCAACCAAATAGTTGAATTTTCTAACAAAATAGTTTAATTTTTAACCAAATAGTTGCATTTTTACAAAAAAAGTAGCAATTTATACCAAAGAGATGAATTTTTAAACCGAAAATACGAATTTTCAAAAAAAAAGTTGAATTTTCAACCAAACAGGATGACTTTTTAACGAAATAGTTAAATTTACAACAAAATAATTAAATCTTCAACAAAAGAGTTAAATCCTCAACCAAAAAAGATTAATTTTCAACAAAACAATTACGTTTTAATCCAAAAAAGATTAAGTTTTTACCAAAACAGATACATTTTTGAACTAACAAGACGAATTTTCAAATCAATAATTAAATTTTTAACAAAAAGGTTTAATCTTCAAGTGGAATAGTTACATTTTCCTTTAAAAAAAATGATTTTTCAACCAAAAACAAACAAATTTTCAACCAGAAATGAATTTTGAACTAAAATGATGAATGCTTTAGAAAACTGTTGACTTTTAAGCCTGAAAAGATGAATTTTCAACAAAAATGTTAATTTACAATCAAGAAGGATAAACAATATAATTATAAGATATGAAGACCAATCAAATCAAGATAAACTTTAAACTAAAATAACGAATTTTCAACAAAATAGTTAAATCCTCAACCAAAAAAGATTAATTTTCAACAAAACAGTTATATTTTTATCCAAAAAAGATTAAATTTTTACTAAAAAAGATAAATTTTTAAACTAACAAGACGAATTTTCAAATCAATAATTGGATTTTCAACAAAAAGGTTGAATCTTCAAGTGGAATAGTTACATTTTCCTTTAAAAAAAATGATTTTTCAATCAAAAACAAACAAATTTTCAACCAGAAATGAATTTTGAACTAAAATGATGAATCTTCCAGAAAAAAATGATTTTTTAACAAACTGGTTCAAGCAATTATATCAATTTTCAACCTAAGAAGAATAAGTTTCAACCGAACTGTTGCTTTTTTCCCAAACATTTGCATTTTTAATAAAAAAAGATGAAATTTCTACTAAAAGTCATGGATTTTCAACACAAGAATTTGAATCTTAAACAAAATTATTCATTTTCATCCAACTAGATGAATTTTCCACCAAAAAAGTAGCAATTTCTACCAAAGAGCTGAATTTTGAAACCGAAAATACAAATTTAAAAAAAAAAGTTAAAATTTCATCCAAAAAGGATGACTTTTTAACGAAAAAATTTTTGATTGAAATTCAAAATATTATTGATTCTTTGGTTGAAAATTGAACTATTTTTGTAGAAAATTCAACTATTTAGTTGAAAATTGAACTATTTCGTTGAGAATTGAAATTTCATCTCGATGGCTGAAAATTTAACTATTGAAAAGAATAATTTTCAATGAATAATGTAATAGTAGATATTTCAATCAAAGCAGATTTTTATTTAAAATCAAAAACACTTGAATTAAACAAAAAAGACGAATTTTCAACAAAATTGTTGAATCTTCAACCAAAAAATACAACTTTTAACTAAAAATATAATCGTCAGAAGGAAGCAAAAAAAAATAGAAATCCAAGGCAAGAAAATAATTTCAACTAACAAAATACAAAAAGTACAAATTCAGTTAGTAATGGTTATTACAATTTCAAGTTTTTTTCCATCAATTGTATTAAATTCATACGTAAAAAAGCTTAGAATTACGTTTGATAAATATATATATAGCTGGAATCGCGAGAATAATAATTTTGAGGTTATGTGCCACGTACCTGCAAGTCGTTTTTCCAACTCCACCCTTTCCGCCCACGAAAATCCATTTCAAGGATCGCTGCTCGATCACATTCCTGAGGGAAGGTTCGAATTCTGACTCTTCTTCATCAAGTACGTGGAAATCCCCAGTTGTTTCAGTCATATTCAGCAATTCAAGAAAGAAAATATTTCATCGAACACAAGTTTCGCCAAGGTCCAGAGACTTTATATACCTTATGGCGTTTGAAAAATTATGTAGGGAAAATAAAATGACTAAATTACTTTTCAATTTTTCAACAATTACCACGATAACTTTTTTAACCTATACATTCAAATAGCACTGTCACACTGGCGTGGCACCATATTTTTCGATTTGTTTTGAGTTTCGAAATTCGAACGTTTCGAACTACAACATGATCCAACAAACTATGGTCCCGCCACTTGGGGGTACGAAATACGTTCAAGCCGCGTCTCGTACGACGACCTCCAAGGATCCCGCACAAAATACCAACAAAAAAGCGTACAGTCGTTTGGAACCAAACTTTGCACATTGATGAAACAATAAACAATATGGAACCCGTGTTTTTTCATTTATACGGAAGCCGCTTCCTAGGGGTAGAAAGCACCCCTAACAAGCCACGAGCATGCTAACCACCTGACTCTGGGCACAATAAGTTTAGTCGCATATTTCAAATTACAATATTTTGGATTCAGCGCATCAAAATCCTTCGGAAATGTTAGGTCTGGTCTCTGGCTTTAAAATTTATCGGCCTGTGTTATCTGTGTCGCTCAATTTCCTCAGAAAAATAACATATTTATTCGCATTGTAGACTAGCTTTGCATGTTTGCACAACTTGAGCTTTTATTTCAAAACATATTTTGAGGTTTTAAAAATTTGTAAACGATTTAAAAATAAATTAAATTTAGAGTAGAATAAAAGAAAATTTTTATGAAATCTATCATTTTTTTTTGGATTGCAAAAGATTTCGAAAATTATCAAAAAAGAATCTGGAAGATTTCAAGTCAATTTTTTTGAATTCTGTAGAAAAAAGTTGAATCATGTTATTTTAAACACCTGGTCATCCGGAAATACCAAAGTTATTTGCAACGATTTGGGCGAAAAAATGAGTAAAATAAGAATTTTATCTTGGTAAATAATTGTTCAATTAATTTTACTATACAGAATAATAATAATGAAATTATAATTTTCGAATTGCAAGTCTCGAGAAGCAGATATAATTGTTATATTGACTTACAAAATATCATAAATAGTTTATATCAAAAGATTGTCATTAAATACAGAAAAATTATAATTATAAAATAAAATCGTGCTCTTTGATCTCGAAAATGATTATTTGTACACTTATTGTAATTGATA
The DNA here is from genome assembly GCA_011634705.1 of Andricus grossulariae. Classification (NCBI taxonomy): domain Eukaryota; kingdom Metazoa; phylum Arthropoda; class Insecta; order Hymenoptera; family Cynipidae; genus Andricus; species Andricus grossulariae. Next base: position 91,907,631 of record JAABKJ010075445.1, on the reverse strand, counting down.
TCAATGGAAAAAAATTGTATACTAATCTGAAATGAGTTTTTTCTATTGAATTTAAAATCGAATTATTCCTACTTTTTTATCTTCACCCATATATCACAGTTGTTATCTCGTACATTATATTATATTAAGCATGTCCTTCTGAGCTCATTATTTTTCATGAGTCAGTCTGAAGGAGAAAACTTTAGTTACTCAATTCGCTGAAAATTATGTCAACATTTATTTTAAACTTAACTTTAGAAGCTGAATTTTTGGAGAAAAACATTTTAGTTTTTTGCATCCGACATTTTTTGCTTTCACCATTTTTTATCCTAATCCCTTTTTATGTTAATCCCTTTTTATGGGTACTGTTTCACTTTTTTGTGAAGAAAATGGAATTTTTTCACCTTTTTTCTAAAAGTATGCACCTTAGAAACCACATTATGCAAGAAAAATACTTTAGTTTCTTACGGTCGACATGTCTTGCTCTTACCTTTTTTTATCTGAGACCCTTCTCATGGTCTGTGTTTCACTTTAGTAAAAACAAAAATAGATACTTTCATTTTTCTCTTGAAGTCATAAACATTAGAAGCCAAATTATTTTAGTAAAAGATGTTATTTTTTGCGGTTGACATTTTTTGCTCTTGATCTATTTTTCGAAAATATTTTTCTCCAATAATAATAACTTTTAATTTTCATAGTTGAAGAGAAAAATTGAAAAAATACCTTGTTCTTGAAAGAAGTGAAGTATTGTCCGTGTAAGCGGTTTAAGATAAAAAAATGTTACAGAAAAAATGTCAAATGTGGAAAAATAAAATCTTGCTCTCCAAAAATATATAGTCTCTAAAGTTCGTAATTTTAGATATAAATTAAAAAGAAATGATTTTTTCTCTTCAAATGTTTTGAGTATTTCCTAAAATACTTTTTTAAAGGAAAATACAATATTGAAGGCATTTGTTCCACGTAAATAAACATTTGAGGGGTCAAGATCTTGACATTTGTCTCAAGTATAGGCCACCATTAACATTCCAATGGTTGCGCCCCTTATAGTGACATTCTTGGTTGCGCTGGATCTCTCAGGTCCATAAACGAAAATCAATGATACTGAAGAAATTATCTGTCTATAATTTTATCTGGGGAGATGTTATGAGGGATAAACCTTATTGTTTAAAACCCCTTTATTATAATATGTACTGAAATAAACTTTTACAATAACTATTGTACATGTTTTGACACTTAAGCAGCCTTTCACTGTTGGTCACTTTCCCTAAACTACATAAAACCAAATAAAACAAGACAGTTTACGTGCTGTATCATACACGAAGAAAATGTTAAGGAACACGTGGCACATGAGAAAACATGACATGACACGTGACATGATATGACATGTGATACGACACATGACATTATATGACATATGAAATGACATGACACATGACATGATATGAGAAATGACATGACATGATACATGTCATTATATGACACATAAAATGACATGGCATATGACATGAGATAAAATGACACATGCCATGAAATGTCACACGACATGAGACATGAGAGAAAAGAGAGTCAGTGAGTGAGTGAGTGAGAGCTATGTATTATATAATTTTAATTCTACAAAATAATTTTGTAACATTTGTATATATATGAGTCATTCTTTCTCAACGAATGACCCCCTACAAGCAAAAATTGTTTTGGTCCAATAAAGGTCTATAGGTGGTCAATCGAAAGATCTCGAAGTCTACTTTTGAAATCCGAGTCGCGTTTTTATCGAAACATCGTGGCCGATCAAACATGGCCACAACAACCACGTGACCTGCACTTTTTTTTATTAAATTGATTATAAAAGAAGCATCATCAACCCTATTGAGGTCTGCAACGTTCCAAATCGCAGGTCTTGAACTCTCCTTTCCAAGACCATATAGTACAAATTTTTCTGTTCAAGGTAAAATCTAATATGGCGGTCAAAACCACGTGGCAAGTGGTGACTTTTGAAAAATCAATCGATTTCCACAAAATTTGGTACGCGAGGTTTTTCGGGCTCGATGATTACGGATCTAAGATAAGATTTACAAAATTCAAGATGGCGGATCCAATGTGGCAGACAAACTTTTCAAAAATCAAGCGATTACCACCAAATTTGGTTCACAAGGGTTTTCGGGGTCGCTGAATACGAATAAGAGTTTCGATTTGATATTCGAGATACAGTAGGACTCGTCGGATCGGGACAGACGAGGTCTCTACTCTCAATCGGGCAAGTCACAGAAACAAATCTTAGCTAAACGTCCCGGTAGTGACGTATCTCTCTCTCTCTCTCTCTCTGAAAGAAGAATAGCTATCTGTATCAACAGACTAGCTATACCTAAAAGTCTTCAAGATGCTGGGCTGTTTTATGAGCATTTATGAGATCTAGAGGCATCCACCAGTTTCCGTTATATTCATGGATATCGCGGGTTTGAATTGCTGACTGGGACAAAAAGACTGTGGTCTTCTGGGGGCCCGAAAAGATCAGTTCAAGATCACTTCAAGACAGGCCTATACCTGCCTATACTGTAGTCTTAAGTTGGTGTTTCTTTTCACGAGGGCGGTTATTTTTAGTAAATTTAGTCCGTCGTGTTAAATCCGTCATCCTGAATTTTGTAAATCTGACCTTAGATTCGTAATCAGCGAGCCCGAAAACCCCCGGATACCAAATTTGGTGAAACTCGATTGATTTTTCAAAAGTCACCACTTGCCGCATGCTTTTGACCGCCATATTGGATTTTACCTGGATAGAAAAAATTTGTACTATATGGGCCTTGAAAGTAGGGTTCAAGACCTTCCATTTGGAAAGTTGCAGACTTTTATAGGGTTGATGATGTTTGCTTATAATCAATTAAGTGAAAAAAGTGTAGGTTACGTGGTTTTGGCGGCCACATTTGATCAGCCATGATGTTTCGATAAAAACACCACTCGGATTTTGAAAGTAGACTTCCAGACCTTTCGATTGACCACCTATAGACCTTTATTGGACCAAACCAATTTTGGCTTGTAGGGGGTCATTCGTTGAGAAAGAATGACTCATATATATATATATTTTCGAAGCAAGATCTTGGAAGCAAACGTAAAAAATAATAATCTATATATAATTAAAAAATAAGGTTTAACAATCACCGCAGGGTCCCACTGGGAGCAACTGACATATAAAAATAACACCGGATCCCAGTTGGACCGCGGTAAATCACACTCATGGCCATGTCACACAACCGTGAGATGGGTGGTCACAGAACACGACGAAATCACAACGACAGCCTGGCGAAACCCTCATGTATTTTGAGGAAACGAATTGACCCAAGGATGACAGCTTTCTGAATCTATCTCGCAAGTGCCGTGGCATATTTTTGGCACGCGGGTATGGCTTTAAGGTCGCAGCTCCCTTTTAAGGTCTTGATTCCTCTCCTCATTTTCTTTCTCTTTGGCAGTGATGTTGTATTCGGATGGAGCCGAGAATTCGATCTCGAATACAGTTCGTTTCTCGAAGCCGTGGAGAACAATTTTGGAGCGACAAGGATGGTAATAAAGCACCTATCGCTGGGAACTTCTTGACATAAAATGCGGTCACGGTATGCTAAGGTGGAAATTGCACCGACCTGACATGCGGAAATAAAACCCTCTGTACCTGAATTCAGCCCAGATGATATGAGGAAACCAAAGTTTGCTCCTTCGATAGGGACTGCTTTTCTACATTCCTGTGAAAATTTCCGCGCATTTTCTTGTCGAGTAGCTCTTGATGGAATTTTTGAACATCTGCTTTCTTCACTTCGGCTTTCAGAAGTGAAGCATCTAGATGGAGTAATGCACTTCCTTCACTTCTGATGTCAAAATTCAGGCCAAGGGTTTCGGCTACTTGCTCCGCGGCTTTATAAGGGAACGCTCCTTCGTCAATCATCTCGTGGTTCCTGACCATTTTTAGGATAGGATCTCTGCCATTGGCAACGATATAAGCTGTACATAGAACGATTGGTTTATGAAGACACTGGAGATTCAGAAGCCTACGGTTGCCTTGACGGCGTGAAATGTATAATCACGGAACTGACGAATTGGTATGCAAGCTTTTATGCATATGCATGATCTTACGTGTGGTGACATCAAGGGCCTTAAGTTGCGAGATAAATATATTATCGAGCGCGATGCGCGAGAACCAACAGTCGCGCGCCCTAGGCGCGCTCAAACTTGCGAGCGAAGCGAGCCGCGCGCAAAGCCATGACCATGTGATTTCAAAGAGGCTTAGGAGAATCCATTAAGGTAGAAGTGTATCGAAATTTAAAAGTCGAAAGTCGATGGTTACCAGAATATTTGGTCAAGCTTACCAGAGCAGCTAGTTAAGTTTACTGGAACCTGTGATTATCTTGACGAGAATTTTGTATTCATAAGCAACCAGAAAACTATCTGATAAAAAATTCTGGTCAGTTTTACGAGAAATTGTGAATAAATTTACCAGAAAAACTGGTTAAAACTGGTAACTGGTAATCAGAAAATTGTCAAATGGGCATATTTAATATTTTTTCCGGTTGAAATAACCGGAATCCAGGTTGTTTTAATCAGAATTTTATTCGAGTGTAAGTTCTCCCACCGTGCACCTAACTGAATCCTAGTCCATGGATGGTTTGGTGAAAATCCAGGCTGCCCAATGTGTAAAATTAGGTATACTGCTCTCATCATATTACTTGAATGCACAAAAAAAATGTGTCCATAACTGATGATATATACCAAGACAACCTCGTGTAGAATATTCAATATCGTACAAAATTTCAGCTTTAATGAAAAAAATGCCTTCGATATATTAGGTGGTAACGATCTGAAGTCTAAACACAATTATTAAAAGCAATCAAATATAAATTCTTCGGAGTCATATGTCCATCAAATAAATACAGTGAAGTCTCACCTATTTCCCCTCTCACATATTTCCCATCTCCCCTATTTCCCCTCCGCCGTACACGGTTATTTCCACTTGCGCAGTTCCGGCATCTCCCACCACGGTCCCTGTTCGCTCTCCTCCGCGTCAATGGCTGACCAATTGCAAAGAGGCCCAAAGAGCGCCCTTGCTGGTTTGAATTGAGTATTTAAGCATGACGTCATGGTAATCTATACAACTTTTTCGAAAAAATATTCTAAACGTAAAAGTAAGTCAGAAATGTACGAATAGTAATATTTTTTAAGTGAAAAATTTATTATCTCAGTCATGTTCCATGCTTTTGTCGATTGACGACCTTCGACTGTCACAAAATATAATCAACTATCCGAGATTTGAGATTAGGGTACCCGATTTTTATCAAAACGAGTTGATACACTAACCTGAAATTTTTTATATTTTTTTTTATTTCGTAACTATTTCGTCAATCGACGAAAGAATGGAATATGACTGAGAAAATACATCTTCAAAAAGTCGTATGTCCTATATGGTAACCTTCCTGAAAACTGACATTTCCACATATTCTAGCATTCTACACTTATAAATATTCATATTTTTGATTCTATTATATGGATTTTTAGTTGGCTGTAGGCAATGTTATATTTTTCACGTCGTGCTTCAACAAAAGCACTTGAAAAACACTGACATGCTAACGGAACGCGACTTTTTCAATTGTGCAAATCGGGGCCGTCTGAACCGTTTCTATTTGTAATGCATAATATTTGCAATATACACGACTGAGTACTAGCGCACTGCAGCCCTTCCGAGGCGAGATATCCAACCGTCTTTCCCCCCTTGAGCTGGGAAACTGCGTGGGCCAGCAGTTCTAGGAATGTCGAGTGTATTTATATTTGTATTATTATTGATAGTATTTATTGATTTAAAATCAACCCGCGCTTTTCGGCACATGCACAGTTGAAAAATTTGCCTACTGGGGTTGCACCGATACAAGAATGGGACATTCAGTTACCGTCGTTCGACCAAAATATCCTGCCCACTCGCAGTAGAGGTGGGGGTCCCTCCAACGTGGAAATAAAATAATCCTTCCGTTTCAAGGCCGGTGAAATAGGCAAGACTTCACTGTACATACAAGATTTCGTTTATACGTGGCAATATACATACATATTATGTTTAGGGATGTTGTTAAACCTTTATATGTTTACATTGGTGTAAAACAATATTATATCGATGAGACAGTTGTAGACCTCTATCGTTCCAAAATGCAGCTGTTTAGAATTGAAACGTGCCCTACAACAGTGCACTATGCATTACTATCGAGGATTATCGAGCATTACTATTATTAATATTATTATTCCATTAGAATTCCCGTGTATCCATTAGTATCCAAGGTCTTTCAATTCAGGGGTTATTTACTCCAATGACACTCTTCATCATACATTTTTTACAAACTATCTGTCGGCACACTTTTCTGTCCTGGCATACATATTTATAGTCCAAGAGCTGGTGACGGTTTTCGTGAAGTGGGAGTATAAGTCCTAGTTTGTGGCGAATATATTTAGGAAATTACCCTTCTTTCGAAACTCGTAAATGCCAGACGCCCTGCCTGGGGCGTTTGAGCACCTGAGCCATGTGAAAAAATTAGTAATATGAAGTGATGTTATAAGAGCCAATTTTCTTCTAGGATCGATTATTGATGCCCCAAGTTTATTATTATTCAATCGCCAGACCGATAGCTAAATTAAAAAAAGTGTTAATAATTTGAAGAAAATTTTAAAAAGGAATTCGGTTGGTGGCGGCCAACTACTGTAAATCCCTCTGCCCGCCCGGTACGTGACGAATACAATAGGACCATTATATGACCGCCGTATCACTCTCAAAACCGTTTAGGTGCCGAAATCAGTAAAAACAGGCACTCAAAAGGCACTGGCGGCTCAGTGCCGTTCGCCAGTGCCATTAAAGTGCCGTTTCATCAGTAGGGTATCGACCAAAATTTCTTTCTTTTAATTTTTACATGAAAAATAGAATTTTTTTTCGAAAAAATCGAACTTTACCCAGAGTTTTCATACTTCTTAAAGTATTTATACAAAATATCAGACAAAATGGCTTTACCGTTTGGCCGGAATCCTATTTTTGCGATTTACACTCGATTTACATGGTCCTCGAATAGCTGCATCCAACAAGAAAGCGCGCTTTTCGGCGATGCGTCGTTTCGGCGGGCTGACTATACTCTGTTCCACGAGAGAACGAATTTCTGAAACGACTAAATTTCGTTCTCTGCGCGCAGCTTGTTAAAGAAGGGGAATCGTAGGCGTGAGTATTTGTCTGGAAAGTTCCCTAATATTTATGGCCTATTGTAACTGTCACGTTCGTTCCGCTCATCTGGCCCTCAGTGAGGCTACACAAAATTTAGGAAAACAATTGGGTCAGTCTATTCGAAAAAAATGGTGTCCTTTTTTAACAGCGATTGGCTGTCGACCTAACAAACAAAAAATTTGTCGACGCCTTCTTTCATAAAAACTTGCGCGACCAAATTCGTTCTCTCATGGAGCAGAATATACACTCTCTTAGACGAACTGTGCGTAGACCCTTTTGCAATTAAATTCAGGTTAGATAGAAAGGACGTATATTTACTAGAATCTTGCTCTAAATAAGACTTCGCACGCGTCTCGTCAGCGGAGGGAACGTTAAATAGGTTAAATTGATTCACAAATTATATTCCCAGCTAATTCCTTTCTGTGAATCAAACCGTATTTTGCTTAGGATTTTTTCATCCTTTCTCAATAAAAGCAATTATCATTGATCTAAACGCTATTATTTTTTTTTGTTCTTGAATACAGTAAATTCTATTGTGGGTAAAAATAATTAGAATCCTGTTTTTCGAAGTATAATGAATCTGCTCTACTGTAATTTGAGTTTAACTGGGCAAATAATTGATTTAAATAAAGAGTATAATCTAAAATCTAAAAGTAATTATATCTCGTTAGGAGATTCGGTATGTTCTTTCTTTCAGTAGCTTCAAGTAGGAAGACGATTTGGATTCGAGAGCCATTATGATAAAAATTAGCGATTTCTAATATTTCCTTTGAGATTTGGTTTAAACCCCAGGATAGCCATACTGAGTGCTTCTCGCAATTCAATATATTTTCCAACGTGCTTATCAAGGGGAAATGCATTATCTCGTTACGTACATAATATTGATTCCAAATCAATAATTTTTTTCGTAAGCTATTATTAATTCACTAGTTTTACTTCATCATATCTGTTGAGATGTTTTCGGCATGTTGAGAGCATAAGAGGAGGAAGACTGACGAAACAAGTATATTTAGGTAGAGTAAATGGTAGCTCACCCAGAGACGAATCGAGGGAAGAATGGTGGAAATGTGTGAATGAGACCCTGAATCGAAAAACTATAAAAAGCCATAGAAACACAAGAGCTCTTGTGTGAAAATCTAGTTTTTTTCCTCAAAACAATTTTTTGAATCAAAAATTTTTCAAACTAAGAATTTAAAAATTCTGAAAGGTGTGCTAAGTTGCACTAGGCCTGCAAATCAATTACTGTTTCATACACTTTTTACTCAGGAACATATTTTTTGGTGAACATCTAGATTGTTTTTCAAAATAATTGTTTGAATCCAAAATTGTTCACAATGCGAATTTGGAAAATATAAAAGCTGTGCTTGGTTGTGCTTGGCATGCAAAACAATTATTTTCCTATGCAATTTTCACGTGGTTCTATATTTTTTGGTGAAAATCTATCTTGTTTCTCCAAATAATTGTTTTTATGCAACATCTTTAAAAATGCAAGTTTTGAAAATCCGAAAGTTGTGCTGGTTTGTTCTAAGCGTGCGAAACAATGATTTGCCGATATACGTTATACTGAGGTCTATATTTTTTAGTGAAATGCTTGTTTTTTTTCCTCAGAACAATTTTTTGAATCCAAAATTTTTCAAAATTCGAATTCCGGAAATCTGAAACTTGTACTAGGTTGCAATAGGCCTGCAAAACAATTATTATTCCATACACTTTTTACTTGGGACCATATTTTTTGGTGAAAATATAGTTTGTTCCTCAAAATAGTTGTTTGGATTTAAAATTTTTGACAATGCAAATTTTTATTTTTATTCATTTATTTTATTTAATTTTTTTTTTGCTTATGCAGCCGTCGGTTACGGACGTGTCGATTCGCTCCGCTTCAGTTTTCTGAGATTCCTTGAGTATCTCAGATTTTTATGTATATAACATTGTTCTCCAAGACTTCGAGAAACGAACTATATTCGTGATCGAATTCTCGGCTCCTTCTGAATACAACATCACTGTCAAGGAGAAAGAAAAGGAGGAAAGGTATCAAGACCTTAAAAGGGAGCTGCAACGACTGCACTCAAAATATTCGGTACAAGTAATTGTGCTTGTGATAGGTACTCTCGAAGGTGCGAATCTATCACTGGTTCGTAACCTTAAAGCCAGACCCGCGTACCAAAAATATGCCACAACACTTGCGAGATGGATGCATAAAGCTGTCATCCTTGGGTCGCACCGTGTCCTCAAAACACACGAGGCTTTCGCCGGCCTGTTGTTGTGATTTCGTCGTGTCCCGTGACCACCCATCTCACGATTGTGAGACGTGGCCATGAGTGGGATTTACCGCGGTCCCACTGGGAGCCGGTGTCATTTTTAGATGCCAGTTGCTCCCAGTGGGACCCTGCGGTGGTTGTTAACCTTATTTTTTAATTAAATATATAATGTAGATAATGAAGAGGCAACATTTTTTTCAGATTAAAAATTAATATTTTGCTCTCACACACTAATTTTAATGATAAAATTGCAATGAAACTTCGTAAGAAAATATAGTATCCTTGCTGAAGTGTTATACTGACAAAAATATTAAATAATTTTTTCTAGTTTCCAGTTAATTAAGATTATCTACTGCAAATCATTATCTACTGTAGGGCGGTTTCCCCTGCTTAATATGTGATTTTCAATGCACTACATTCACAATTTCACATATTTTATTTCATAAAATGCGAAAGAGAAAACAATATTATTTTTATATAAAAATTTTGAAAACAAGTATTAATAGACTACAAAAAGTATACACATGAATTTTTACTGCCTGATTTTAAATCTATTTTTTGCAATTATTAATTTTAATAATTAATTAAATAATTATATTAATTATCAAAAGTTGAATTATATTTGAATCCGCCGTACCGCATTGAATTGCCTCATTTCACTACATAAACACTAGATTTACATGTTTTTTGGATAATTATTTTCTACTCCTGTTTGGATTCAAATCTGTATTTGGAGTAAAAAAATTGGCTAATTTCAATAGTTTTTTTGCAAGACCAGGTAAGACGTTTTTTTGGATGCTCGGGTTAGAATAAAAAAAGTCTTACAGCAAAAATATTGAAATTAGCCAATTTTTCACTCCGAATACAGATTTGATTCGAAACAGAAATAGGCCCTAATTATCTAAAAAAATATTTTAGTTTAGTACTTATGGAGCAAAATGAGGCAATTCAATATTGAGGTTGGCTCCTAGAACCAACGACCTTAAAGAGATTGCACTTTACTCCAAACTTTCCTCTCATTCAATCGCATTCAGTAGCATTTCAGTGAAAGGGAACTCTCTCATTAACAACAGGATTGACTTCTCTTCGGTTTGCTTTGGATCAAATAATACTTCAATGTACGCGAAATCCCTCATTGGACAGAATTTATTACTTTAAAATTTTATCGAGATGTCAATCGCATTCAGCATTTAGACGTTGGATGCTCTTGTAAACTGAACCAGTGAAATTGTCATTGGTTGAATCAGTATTTTGAATTATCAGTGGTGAACCAGTGATTTTCCGAATTTGACTGGGTGAACCAGTAAATGACTCAACTTAAACGTGTGACTAGATGACTACTGGTACTGGGTAACCAGTGAACCTCACTGATTAAACCAGAGACGGAATTCCACTGAGTGAATCAGTGAAATCTTACTGATTATCAGTGACACTCTTCTCGCTGTTTCAACCAGTGATATTTCACTGAAAATCAGTGAGATTTTACTAATTCATTTTAAGAGTGCGAAGTATCGTATTCGAAAGTTTCGGACTGTCCTCCAATCCGAGGTCGTTAAAAGGCATATTTCACGAGACCATCTCGTGAACGCGGAACAATACTTTTTAATCCGACGTTTTTTGCACCCTCTTAAAATGAACCAGTGAAATCTCACTGGTTGTAATAGCCAGAAGTGTGTCACTGGCAATCAGTGAGAATTAACTGGTTCACTCAGTGAAATTCCGGCACTGGTTTAATCAGTGAGGTGCACTTATCATTCATCACTGTTATGGTAACAGTTGCAAAAATATCTTTCAGAACCCGCAATTTACTCTCACAACAATAAATCAATGCCGGGCTGCAATATAATGGGATATACATAATATGCTGTGCCTAATTGCGGGAAGCCTCGTCGATATGTCAACGTGTTGCGTCGCTCAAAGTCAAACCCCAGTGGCCAGGGGCCTTCCCACTTTCAAGCGAAAGAAATGTCCCCTGCTTATTGCAGCCAGGCGCCAAATATTTATAACACCAAAACTAGTACACAATAAAGTTCGTTTTCACTCGAGAAATGCCAAGACCTGACCGGCCACGCGTGCCTGCCAGACGACTGGAGGTACATGGCTTGACCGCGTGGAGCGTTATGTCACTGGTTGAATCTATCATTGATTCAACCCAGGGTATATTCTAACGGTAATGACAAGTACGCTGACCCACCGAGGAGGCCGCTGCGCGGAAACATTTGCGCGGTGATAATTATACACAGGGTGCAAACTCTTTTTCAAAATTCAATATCTTTTTCAATTTTGACCAAAAAACATTGAAAGTTGACCAACAAACACCGACAAACGACCGGCAAACGATTCCGTGAAGAGTTTGTGGAAAATATTGAAAATTAGAGCGCTAGCAAACATATCTTTGGTAGTAGTGTGAAGTTTGCACCTGAAACTTTAAATATTAATAACTTTTGCAATTTTAACCCAAAAACGTCTAAAGTTGACCAAGAAACATCGACAAACGACCGACAAATGATTACAAAAAGAAAAAATGGGATATTTTCAAATTAGTGAAAATCGGGGTGCTAACTTCACAGGGGTGCTGCATCTAGGTAAAATATCTTTGCTCTTACGAATGCCGATACCAGAAATTCAAAAAAGTGAGGTTATGCACAGTTTTGCAGGTCCGCCATCTTGGCACGTAATTTACTAGGTATTTTACCTGTTTCCTTCGTAAAATATTTCACTTAGGTATTTTACGTCAAAAACCTCCAGTTACGCGTAACTGCACATCCCTGACGTTGCTCGCAGCACTCCCAACTTACAGGGATACTACTTCTCATTCCTTAGTGTGTAATACTCTTTTTATTTATTTACGTACTTTACTATGAATTCGCGTATTTTGAAAGTATTCCGACCGGGACAGTTAATTTGTGAGTTGTTTTTCTTATTTTTGCAACTTTCGTTCGGTATATCTATTGCTCTTGTGAACTTTGATATCGACTTCATTTACAGTTAGACAATTCCACGATGACTACCTGATCAGAAAACAATGGCTCGTCTGCTATCTCGAATACTAGGCATGTAAAATGCATTGCTGTCCTTAAAATTATGATTAATGTAATTTTATAATAAAAAATGATAGATTATCGGTTGTTGATTTTTTATTAGGAAATAGTAAAGATCCTTCTTTGACTTACGTGATATTTTAGAGTTATGGCGAAATGAATTATACTAAAAAATCGACCGAAAGTAAGCTGCTTAATAGAGGTTACATAGAACTTCAAAAAGTAAACAAATACAACGACGCCGAAAAAGGTAAGTCCAATGTTCTTTTTAAATCTCTCATCATAAAGAAATAAATCCAAATATCAGCGCAATTAAAACCTGATTTAATTTTCAAATTTAAGACTGGTATTCATGTTTTTCTAATAATAATAGTCACAGCATTAATAATGTAATTTTTAAAAATAGCTTCGAATCATCCTGTAAACTTTTCAGTTATTCACTTAACATTTTGTAATAATTTTCTATTAGTAAAACAGCACTACAGAAAACCTCTGCCAAACATCTTCTTTGTCGATTTTTTAGTATAATTTATTTCATCACCACTTTAAAATAGTACGTAATAAAAAGCAGAATGTTAACTCTTCCCGAGAATGAATCCAACAACCCCTGAAATATCACATTTTATTTTAAAAAAGCATTAATGATGATTTTCATAAGGACAGCAATGCACAGCCAGTGGCGGATTTAGGTATTTGCAGCCCCTAGGCTAACAGAAATTTGCCGCGCTTTAGCTAACAGAAATTAATTACTCGTTTTTGAATCCACAGTAAGACTTGGATATAGTGATGGGCGCTGCTCGGTATTTCACAGTCATGACCAAATCTGACAGGTCATGACGGTAAATGTTGGTAAAACGCGGTCAGACCCAAATATCTCCACCAGGAAAAGTTTTTTTTATAGAGACAAGTGGTTCAGTTGTTAGGACATACCCTATGCTGAACTTGTACAAAAAAGCTTTCTGTTCTAAATGTCCCAGTTATTCTCTAAATAGTAAAAATGCCAAAAAGCTGAGCATAACAGACGACTATTTTGATAGTTTCGCGCGAGTTTCAAGGGGAATTTAAAACGGACACTTTATAAATTGACAAATTAAATTGAAAATGTGTCACATTTATTAAGCAATAGTTTTAAAATAATAGTAGTATGTTAAGTTATTTTTAATAAAAATTCCAATAATTTTATTCCTAAACGCTAAGGTGAGTATCTTGTATCTTGTAGGTTATGATCGCAAATAAAAATACTGTTTTTTTTTTATTTAACTTGTAATCACGAAGTAGTATAAGGAGGCCCCACTCCCATGAGGCCTTTGGAAAATTTGGATGCATAGATTCGGATTTAGTTAGTTTGCATCGTTCGCAGCGCCTCTTGCAGAAAATCGTTTGAATAAAAGATAACAAATGGCGGCGCCAATAGTGTAAGTCGGGTGTGTGTAAAGCGTGCAAAGAAACACATGCATGCTTGTCCCAAAACACAGATTTGACGAATGTGTGTGCCTGCATGTATTAAGATCTGTCTGCATGCATGCATGTCCTTTTTCTATTAATTATTATAATATTCTTTAAAAACTGTTCGTGTGAAATCAAATTTCTTAATGACATTCAAGCTTTCTTTATTTCTCTTTATATGTAGGAGAAATCCTATGCTACTTTTTGTTGAATAATTATATAATTTTGATACATATCTTTTAATGTTTAATAAATTTCTATTTGTTCAAACAATTTTGATTTCCTTAAGCAGTTGTTTTCGATAACTTTAAAAAAACTGAATAAAATACATATTTTTCTGACTGTATAGTGTATAGAAAGAATATATTAACCATTTTTGTAATTATTTAATCACAATTTTCTCCTAGAATAGAGTCAGAGAGTGGTTTTTTTTTTAATTTTCCACTTGTTGTTCAAGTTTCAACTGGACGGAGGTGATAGTTTATCAATGTTCACAAGAGTGATTATTTAAAAAATTTCTTATTATTGTTAACAATATTTTCTTATAATAGTGCTACAAAATTGCAGTTTTTTTTTAAATTCATTTTTAACCCAATTTGCAATAAAAATGAGTTAAATAATTAATCAGAGTCAATAAAAGTAATTGTTCAAACCATGTATTATTATTATTATTCCATTAGAGTAATGATAGAAAAATACGTTTTTTTCTTAAATTTCTGGCTTTTTTCCCAATTTCCAATTGGAGTTAAATAATAATGAGTTCAAGTTTACACAAGTCATTGTTTAAAGAATTTGTTATCAATTTTGCGTTTTTTTATGAAATTTTCAAGTGTTGATCTAGTTTTCACATGGATGGACTGAATAATTAATTACATTCAGCAAAAATAATAATTTCAACAAGTTATTACTGTTTATGACTATTATCATTTCTATATAATATTACATTTCTCTGCACAATTAACCATAGAATACGAATAAAATATCACTTTTCAAACATGAACACCATAAATCTGTTTTATAGGGTTCCCAAAGACCCCCAGAAATGAAAAAATGTGTTTTGCGAAGTTTTTGGCGCTAATGATGACTTTTTGCGGATTGTTTGTAATGCATATAGTGTGGCATTTAAGAGACTATTTCATACTGTTCATTATTTGTTTAAACAATTCATCATTGTTGTTAGCAATTTTCTCCTAGAATAGAGTCAGTGAGTCTTTTTTTAAATCCTCAGTGTTTATCAATATTCACAAGAGTGATTGTTTAAATAATCTATTATTTTTTTAAACAATATTCTCTTAGATTAGTGCTACAAAATTGCAGTTGTAAAAAAATTCAATTTTAGTCCAATTTGCAATCAAAATGAGGTAGATAATTAATCAGAGTCAAGAAAATTAATTGTTCAAACAATTTATTATTATTATTATTAACATTCCATCAGAATAATGATAGAATGTTGCGGGTTTTTCTTAAATGCCTGGCTTTTTGTATAACTTCCAATTGCAATTAAGTAATAATTAACTCAAGTTTACAAAAAATTTGTTCAAACAATTTATTATCATTTTATAGGAAAAATAATACTTTCAACAACTCATTGCTGTTTATGACTATTTGCATTTCTATATGATATAACATTTCTCTGCGCAATTAGCCATAGAATAAGAATAAAATATCACTTTTGAAACATGAACACAATGAATCTGTTTTATAGGGTTCCCGATAGTCAAAAACAGCAATAATTTGTTTCAAGAATTATTTTTGCTAAACCTAATTAGTTATTAAGTTACTCCAAGTGAAAAATACAAAAACAGTTACAAATTTCAGAAAAAACCGCAACATTCTACCATTCGTCAAAGATAATATTATTAAAGATGACAATAAATTGTTTGAGCAATTTTGAATTAATTAATACTTC
Source organism: Andricus grossulariae (assembly GCA_011634705.1). Lineage (NCBI taxonomy): Eukaryota > Metazoa > Arthropoda > Insecta > Hymenoptera > Cynipidae > Andricus > Andricus grossulariae. Next base: position 91,891,776 of record JAABKJ010075445.1, on the reverse strand, counting down.
ACTGCACTTGAAAATTGGACAAAAAGCCAAAAACTCGATAGAAACAGTTACTGCAAATCTCTCTCACAAAAATTCGGAACAGTTTCAGTGCGAAAAAAATTATTTTCCAGGACAAAGTTTTATATTTACTTCTTTAATTTGCTTACAAAATCAACAACTGTTATCTTTGAACATACATAATCAAACATATATCACTTTTCCGAATATCTACACAATTTCAGATAATGAAGGAAGAAACAAATTTCAATTTTTTGCAAAAATTTGCTTACAACATTTACCATTGTTTGATGTTTGTAATTGCCATTTGTTTATAACAATTATAGACAGACAATAATCAAATCATTTTCATTCTGGGAATACTCTTGCATCGATTTAAGATGATTTTCATCAGATGCAAACCGCTGTTGAAGAGTAAATAATGATTTTGTGCAAAATCTCGATTTTCTCATGCTTTAAGTAAACATAGAATAAATAAACAAATGAAAATGCAAGAATCTCTGACCAAGGTGCTTTTGGAAATTTAGCGTTCTTCAATTTAAAAAAAAAGTTAATTGCGGATTGGGGCAAAATTGAAGGCTGTAGACCTTTCGAACGAAAAAAATGCATTTCCTTCCATACCGAGGTGCATCTTGACATACTAGCGTGTGCAATTGTGCACTTCAACATTTCTATTATTACTGCAAATATTAACCGATTCTCATGAATCTTTTTTTTCACTTTCTTGAAATTATATGAATAAACTATTTCCGCTAATTAAAATTGAATCACGCGATGCTTTCATAATTTTAGTCGGTAGGCGCAATTTGCGAATCCGACACTACCCTTCAGTGGGTGTCTTTTGAAGATTCCCCCTCCTCGACCTACTCAAACAAAAAAAAACAAAAAATTTTCGGTAACATTGGATGCGCACTTGAAAAAAAAATTATTTAGAAATCATCAGAACATGCCGGTACTTCTAGTGTTAACAGAAAGTGGTCTAAAAAATGTTGGAATTTTTATCCAAAAGGGCTGGCTAATAGAGATGGGACGAGCAGTACTTCGGCTACTGCTTGCCCTCCGGCAGGCAGATCCTCCTGCTTGCCGGAGTCCAGTTTAAAACTTGGGTTCGCAGCGCCGGAGATAGCAGTAACTTCGGCCGGAGTTTTACTGCGCTTTTTATCCTACTGCAAACTACGGCGCGAGGTACCTGAAGTCCTCAACCCTTTTTTTTAACACTTTATTTCCGTTTCTTATCGAGTTGGGAATTTAATGTCAGCAATTCAATATTGAGAAAATGAGAATTTTTGAAGTTTGAAATAATCCAATTATATTTTGTTCTTAATTTCGAAGTTGTACAATGAACAGTACTATTGAGTACGGCCGCGTGTAACGAGCGGAACTCAATTTACGCCCGAAAAGTTCAAATATTTAAAATCTGATTTAAAATAATAATTTAAAAGTTTGAAATTTATATTAAAAATCTTCATCGATGGCGAGTCCGTTTCCGCAATTATTAAGGGTTGAGAAACCCAACTCCAGCGATGAAATCTCCGTCTGAAAATCTTCTTGAATTAAAATAAATGGTAGAATTCAAAGGTTCTTTTGAAATAAAAGACTGCTAATTTTGAAAGTAAATTAACAAACAAATATTTTATTAATCTGGTCTTTCAGAATTTAACTTTATAAAAATGTCGTCGTCGAGAGCTTCGATGCCGTCGCAGCGGTCCTCAGCTTCCCCCACACATCCATACATTCTTTCATTAGACATTGGTCCTAATCCTTACTCTTAAATGCTATATTACTCCTTATAGATTCAACTCCCTACCTCTAGCCTCTTGAACCCAAGGATGGATTGCGTAATAAGTAACCCTCTGTTCGCGTGAAAAGCCATATCGAGCACGACAAAAGTCCAGACGTGACTATTTTATAAACAGTTCTATCATCGAGTGTCGGGAGGTCCTATCAAAACTCAACTTTCCGAGACACTTCAAATCGGTTTATTTGAGTGCCGAAACTGGCGACTCTACGTCGACGGTTAGAAAATAAGATCTAAATTATACATCCTGCTGTCAAAAGTTATTACCTCTTTCGCAAAATGAGTATAATGCTAATATTTAATCTTAAATATACATTCGTTCACATTCATCACACTAGTCTCGAACTTTTGTTTATAGAAAGAATTCTTTATCGGTAAAGATCCTTTTTCATGCCGACTTGCCCGACTGTTGCTTGCTAATTTTTTCCTCGAAATATATTTCATTTCTCAATTGAAATATATTCGCTTTTAATTTCAGATATTTCAAGTCATATAACCGCCATCTGTTGTCCAAAAGTGGCAATTCCTGAGTGATGAATTCCACTTGTTTACATGCCATTGACAATAAATAAATTTATACTGAAAATAAGAGTTTAACTGTCAGATAACGCGAGTGTCTGTAGGAAAACTGATAAAATCTCGATTTAGAGAAAAAAAAACTTTTGCTCGAGTTTCTTAAACGGTTTGATCGCAGTTGAGTTTTGCCCTAGTAAAAATTACAGCCAAAGATAAAAATGAATGAAGAAAAAATTTTCACTAAATCCTTTTGCAGGAAAGTTTCCTCTATTATTTTGCTTCGTTTTGAAAAATTTTATATACGTTTTAAAGCAATCATTTATGCATTTATTATATTTCAAAACAATGCACACATGGTATCTTATCTAAATTTCAAATTTCTATCCCTCAGGGATTTTAGGCTTTGACCGACGCCTATCATATCCGGTAAATATTAAGGTTATATAAGGTGAGGATTATAAAAGTCCAATCAATACCAAATATTTCTTTGTACATGTATAAAAATGTGTGAAAAAATTAATATCTAATAAGTACAGTAATACTATATTACTTGAATCATCACAATATAATAATATACTGTAAATAGTTATTAATTTTATCACAATTCAAACGTGATAAGTTAAACGAACTAAAATGTTATGCGAGATTTCTTTTTTGCAACTTCACTTTTCGAACCTGAATTAGAAACATAAATCATAATAGATTTTAAAGCCTGAATTAAATCGTAACACGTGAAAACATACTGGAAACAGAAAACAATTCCTTCGTTAAAATAATTTGTTGGCCCTGAAAAGGGCCGATTGTTACACGAAATTAAGCTTCGGAATGATTTAGACTTTCTTTTCAGTCTTCTTGGGCAGAAGAACTGCCTGGATGTTTGGCAGAACTCCACCTTGAGCAATGGTGACACCAGAGAGAAGTTTGTTTAATTCCTCGTCGTTTCTGATGGCCAACTGCAAGTGACGAGGGATGATTCTTTTCTTTTTGCATCTTTTATACTCAAATGATGTACATAAACGTACTTTACTGTCGGCTCTTGCATTTCTCAAAGTTTCGAGCAGATATTTCACTCATAAAAAAAGTTTTTAGGTTCAAAAAATTGCAAATAATGCACCCAGTTTTCATTTCGTCGAAAATATTTTTTTGCGTAATTCCTCCTCGAATAAAGTACGTAAACGTATTTTATTGTCTTCTCATACATTTAACAAAGTTTCAGTCCGATATTTTATTTAGAAAAAAGTTCTTAGATTCAGAAAAAAATTCAGAAAATTATAAAAATGAGGCCGGTAAGGTAGGTATTTATGGGTGTCACATGCCCTTAAACATGTGTTAGGTTACAATTGATATATTTTCCCGAAAAGTGTCCAAATTACCTGGAGCGTGTAATGACACATAATACAAAAATGCTAAGGTTTAACACGTTTCATGTTAGTTTCAAGTTAAATCTTTTAAATGTTACCATCGATTCATACACAGATGTGATACTTATACTTATTTATTGAAGAACTACATTAATACTGGTTAAAATAACAAAACAAAAAATCGTCAAAAACTCATCATGTTGTCATTACACGTTACAGGAAAAAAATTAGGGGGAAACTTTTTAACTTGAAATTCTTTTATTTTTAAGTGCCACAAAATAAAAATATATATAAAAGAATAATAGTTTTTTAGGCATACTTTTAAAAGATACCAGTGAAAAATGATATTTTATTAACCTTGGTTTCGAAAATCCTCCTCACACTTAGCAATTTGTAAGTGGAGAACAAGGAAAGGGCATTTTTTCAAGTATTTAATGCTTGTTTAATATATTTTTCGGGTAAAAAAATCTGTGTTGGCCTTATGCTTTTGGTCCGTGTTATTAAAATGATTAAGATTACCAAATTATAAAGCAACTCAATAAATAGTCACAAAGATATTACACACGGGGAAGCAAAAGTGACCTTTATATGGAGAAGTACCCATATTTTCCACCAAAATGCTCAAATACGGTCGCAGTACATTTTCCAGAACATACAGAGCCTTCCGAATGGACAGGGTCAAAGTTTCATGGTCATAACACGTGACCTATAAGAGCTAACAAATTTTTTTTTATTTTACGCAAAATTTAGTCTTCTATAATTTATTCTTTGAACGTTTTTCTGCAGGATATGTACGAAACAAGCAGTTTTGAAAAAAACTTTGTTGGCTACTAATAGCTCAAAGTAGCAAAAAAAATGATGTTTTTTTAAAGTCATAACTCTATCTATGAAGACTAGAAGATTATATATTTTTTAGATTTACGCATAATTTCCTGCCCTACAACTTTTTCACCACTTACGTAGCTTCACCGAAAAGCGAAGTATTTTGAAAAAAACTGAACACGAGTAATTTGCCCTGAAAACTAGGTCAAAAGTAGTCAATTTTGGGATGCCATAGCTTATGACCTAGTTGGGCTTGGTCATTGCATTTTTTTTAGAATTACTCGAAATTGCGTTTACTTTAATTAAAATTTAGAAGATTTTTTCGTAAAATTGACAGGTTCCAAAGTACAGATAAAAAATTCAGAATTGGGGGTTTTCGTCTCTTTAAAAAAAAAATCGGTTTCTTTGAAGAACCATAACTTGGAACCTATTGGAGATAGGAGGTTCTATTTTTTAACTATCTTATAGTTTCCTCTAGTTCAATTTTGCTGTGAAACATTTTGCTCTAAAATGCAATGAGGCGGGTCAGTCTACGCAAACGCGATTTTTGGAACTTTGTTCAAAAATATTATCGGGACGCACGGTAGTCATTTCTAGAAAACCTGGAATTTTCAATACGACCCCTTAATAAACCGTTTTAGCAAAAAAATGTGAATTAGCTATTTAATGCGGTGAAAAGACCTTTTTTCGTACGAGATGCCTGGACTATGAGAGGATTCTCAAAGAATATGGTGTAGAGGAAACACTGTTTGACAAGAATAAAGAACTTTGTTTGAGATCGTTCGGTCATGTTGAGAGAATGAAAGAAGAACGATTGACGAAACATGTGTATTTAGGTAAAGCGAATGTTAGTGTACCCAGAGGCAGGCCGAGGAAAGAATGGTGGGAATGTGTGAATGAGACTCTAAGGCGACAAGATATAAAAAAGCTACAGAACCACAAGAGATTGCATGCGAAGTTATATGGACGTAAAGAAAGCTAAAGGTGTATGTCTGTTGAATCTCGCACTTCGATCTCGATAATATATTTATCTCGCGCTTTGCGCTCGATAATGTATTTCACTCACATTTGTGTACAGTTCATTTGAAATTAAAGCTCAAAGCATCGACAAGTGCCATTTAGTGATTGTGAATGCTCCTTTGTTAAAGCTCCTTCGGCTTTAATGAACACATTTTCATCACGTATCTCGTGCTTCGCACTCGAGTTTGCCAAAAATGAGAACTTTTCTATAATATGCTCAATACTATTATATAAAATGTATATTACATTTATTTCTGTACGTCGGCCTGGGATTACTTTTACATGCCACCCAGCGCCACCTACAACTCAGCTTACGCCAAGAAGCTGCGTGAACTAACGTCAATGCATGGGGCTGATGGAAACCTATGTAGGAACCCTTAGCAATCTTCAAAACGCCAAAAAATACTGCGCATATGTAGCTTTCTTACAAAACTACTGCGCACTCCTTAAATATTAGTTGCAAACCCATCCATGTAGGAACCTTCATGAAAACCCATAATAAGAACCGACATAGATTCCCATGCTATATTCATATCTCAGAACGTGATTTGAGACAGGCATTCAAAAAAGGTTCCCACATAGGTTCCAATGCAGTTTACTATGTAGGCTTTTTCAGGATGGCATGTTAAGTAGGTAAGTAATAATATATTCGATAATTTGCGATCTATAATTGGAAGTAATTTTGTTCGTAAGCACGCAAATGTTACATAATTTAACAAATATACGCATGTAATTTAGTAAAAAATGTTTGAAATTTCAATAAGTATAATATTTGGAACAATATATATTGAAATCTATTGCTCATAAAGTTTTCAACTTTTTCGGACAAATCACATATGCCTGAAAGCGCAAAATGTGTAGATACCACATATCCTATTCTCAAATAGCTAATTGTAAAATAATTTTTTTTAATTTCCTGATTTTGTCATGCTTACGGAAAAACGGCCCCTGCTTAAGATAGTAGGTCAGCTTGGGCCTATTTATGGCTGTATTTTAGTCCCATCTAGTCTAGCCAACGACCCAGGTCGATAAAGTTCCTGAACCAAGTTTTGATGGCTAAGCTGGGGGAACTCATGTAAGAGCTTGAAATACAAAACCAACTTTTGCTTTCAATTTTAAAATTAGGGATTTGAAAGTTATAAAATTAGAATCTACGAATGTATAGGATAACAAATATATCAAATTTGCTTTGATAATTTCAAAACAAATTATGTTTTGTAAGTATCTCGTAAAAAATACGAGATGCGTAAAAACACAAATAATTATATGCATGTGAATTAGGGTGGTTCAAAATAACGTATTTTCGAATTTTGACCATTCCTCTATTTTTCTTCATGTTTGAATTATACGTATAAATTATTATAATCAAATAATGAAATTTGGGACATTCAATACTCAGGCTATAAGAATGAGCCTCGAAAAATGTTTTTATTAAAAAACTAATTAGAAGTGATATTTTTTAGCTACAATAATGATGTTTTTGACTAAAAAGGCCTAAAATTATGATTTTCAGGAGCTTGTTTTGGGCCATAAATATTGGTTCTCTTAGTTAAAAATTACAAAAGTTGTTCTTTATAGGGTCGAGAATTTATCACTTAATGATAGATCATTTTGAAGTTCAATATCAATAAGATAATTAGCAAAAACAAGAAAAGATTCATCCCTAAAAGGCGGAGAGAATTTATGAATAACTACACGGTGATGGGTGAGGAACCTTTCCTAATCCGTTTAAAAACTTTAAACTATACAATGAAACCAAAGTTATACCAGTATCCTATTATGTCCCAGAGGAAAATGAAAGAAATAGGTATTACGACCCTATAATTAAAACTTAAATTTGAAATATATATTCATGTAATTTTTAATTAGAATATTTTTATCATCGAGTAATATTATTTAATTTTTTTAATTAATCAATTATTATTTAAGTGAGTATTAATCTATTAAGTAATGGAAAAATAAAATTAAAAATATATATATCAGGAGAAATGAAATCGTTCAAAAAATAAAATCGTTTAAAAGATAAAATTATTTAAAAAACAAAAACGTTAAAAATATATAATGTTTGGCAAATTAAAATTGTTGAAGAAATAAAAAAAAAGAAAGTTGATGAAGAAATAACATTGTATAAGAAATAAAATAATTTAAACAATTAAATTGTTTAAAAGATAGAATTATTAAAAAAAAATAAAAATGTCAAAAAATAAAATGTTTATTAAATTAAAATTGTTGAAAAAATGAAAACGTAAAAGCAATACAATTGTTTACAAAATAAATTTGTTTAAAAAACTAAATTGCAGAAGAAATAAAATAGATTAAAAAATGAAATTAAAAAAAAATCAAATGGTAAATTCACTAAAAACAAATAAATAATTAAAAAATAAAATAAAAAAAAAAGCCTGAAGTCTTAATTGCCTCAGGTACCATTATAAGTAAGCAGTCTGAATCTCTTTTAATGTTAATAATATTTAATTTAGCGAGAGATTGAGCCCTTTGAGCTGTGCTCAACGCTAATAATGTAACGGTTTTTAATGTTAAATTCTTTAAATCCGAAGTATCTAATTTCTCTAGGTAATCTAAAACTAATGATACATCCCAAGTAACAGAGTATTTTGGTCTTGATGGACGTAGGTTCGAGACCCCTGTCATAAATCTAACAATATCCGCATGCTCACCTATCTTTGTGTCCGCAATCAAAGAGAGAAGAGAAGAAGAAGGTTGGAGTGTGATTAGGAAATGGGTGGCGAAAAAGGATGATGAATTGGTGTTGATAGGAGGTGATTCTTTCTTTTTAGGCCTTCAAAAAGTGTGCCAAAGCACAATCGAATCTGATCAATCTTTCGAAAGTTATCGTGCCTAGACGATACTACAGACTACAGACAGACAGACGGACGGACAGACAGACAGACGGACATACAGACAGACACCTTGGTAAAAACCATTTTTTCTGACTCAGGGGGCCTCAAAACGTCGACATTTGATTGAATCCCCGAAAGTCATTTTTCACATAAAACCAATACCTTCTCATTGAGATGAGAATGTAAAAAAATGTTATTGTAAGTAATAGTGTAGCGGAGCCAATTACCGGGGGAGATCCTAATATTTTCCGAACTCGAAGATAAAATAGTTTATATTTTCACTATCTTTGCACGTACGCTTATTTTTTGTTTGCAGAAGCTTAGCTGCGACTCATTCAAGGACTTTTGTTCAACAATTAATATATTAAAGTTTTAGCTTTTAAGAAATCAACTGTTTCTCGACAAATGGTTCCCTCTCGGTAATATTGGTTCCGTTACCCTATGTACTCAAAAGGAAAGAGGGACCAAGAGACAAATATCCAAAAATATATATTAAATTTGCTGAAAAATTTCAAGAAAAATGCATTGGTCAGGAATATTTTGGAAGTATTTAACATTCATTAAAAATTTTCAGCAAATATAACATAAAATATCTTATTCCAAAAAATGTATCCGAGGGTTTCACAACTCGACCGATGGAGTGTACACTGACTTCAAGTGGTTTCAGTGAGTACACGTGAATTCAAGTGACTTCACGCCAGTGACTTCAGCGAAGGTGTATATCTAATTTCACGAGTTGTTAACCCCTCGAATGTATCCCTTGGCCGGTTTGTTCCGCCCTTCAACTTTATTTAAGATTACCCATTGAATATAGAAATAGAACTAATATGAAACTCTGCTGCTTTATTTTGATAAGTAAATCTTACTTACAATTAGTGCTTATATAGGTTTGAAAAGGACAATCCAGAATTTGTTAACTCTAATTTTATTATAAAGTAGATATAGAAAAGAGGATTTAAAGAGGTAGGCGTGAACCTTGATTAATAAAGAGCTGGGCAAAGATAGACGGGGATAGGCGACGGAAAGACAGGGATAGAGAAAGGGGGATTAAAAGAGACAGGCGTGAATATAGACTGTCTGAGAAATATAAAAAGATAAATGGGTATATAGTATGGATGGGGAAGAGAGGATTGAAAGATAGAGACATAAATGTGGATTAAAAAAGAGATTTTCTTAAATGTAGATGAAAAGTCAAAAGAAACCTTTATACGCATCATTTTTCTGATCCCCAATTATCAAATTTATTCGATCTACCCCCCACCAGCTTAAACTACGGCCTCGATTCGTGGTCTGAAGCGTGCACACGCACGCTGTAACGCAGACCTGTCCATTTCTGCGAAGGCTGAATCAACAGCTGTTCTTAATGACGTCAAGATTTGTTAGGGACACTTTGACAACGCTCAAAAGATAATAGTCTAGTGGAATCGAATCTGGGTTGTTAGAAGGCCAGAACCCTTTGGACCAAAGGGTTTATTTTTCAAGGACGACAACAGCAAATTCCATCTTTCAACTCGCTTAGTCCTAGCAGCTTCGGAAAGCATTTGCCGAACCTTTATTGTGCATGATTGGTACCTTAGGTCCTCCTCGGCAATTTGACGCATTGTTTGGTTCACTCACATGTAAAATGGATAATAATTTTCGCAAAGATCTTCCTGGATCCTTAGAAATCAGCGCTTACAACGACTGCTGGGGTCCTCGAGGTCCTCCGTTTTTGACTGAATTTTTCTTGCCGTCATACCAGAACTTTCTTTGGACTCCTCGGAACTGATATATTTCGCCACAACCTCATAAACTGTTGATCTCGGGTAACCAAAGAACCGAATTATTTCTATTGCTGGTCGCCTAGCGTGAATCCCTTTTATAATGGCTGTCCTACGATTGTACTCCGCATTCTATCTCAACATCGCGGACATTTTAAGGTTACTATTTTTTACTGAGAGCACTAAGCTATTTTTAACGCCAGCAGTCACATCTGGCGGAGACACAATATGGCGGGAAATTTGAATTGTATTTTGTCCTGATTTAGCTGACGCACCCTGTAGATTATCTAATAAATACAAAAAGATAAATGGGTATATGGGTAATTGTCAAATTGGAGGCAATCTTGAAGTTACAGTAATATAACATTAACTTAGAAACTCGTACTGATTTTTTTTTAAATTTAATAAATGGTTATTATCATCCTCAACAAAATAGTAATTTCTTTTTTTTATTTGCGTTCCTATTTACTTGAATTTAATAAAACAACACCCCAAACGTCATTCCCGTACGGCGTCCCAATCTCACTTTGCACAAGGATAAACTTTTTTTCTCCATTTTTTTGGCCAGCAACCTGAAAAACGCTTAAAGTGTCAAGTTTGTAAACTTTAGATGAACATAAATTTAATTTATGCACATTTTTCAAGTCAAATAAATAATATTGTACAAAATTGCAAAATGTTAAACAAATCCTAATACAAAACGATTACACAAACAAACAAATTGAGAAAGCAATAAGAAAATACATTTAAAAAAAAGTCAACACAACCCACTAAAGAAAGAGAGAGAAAAAAGACCATCATCCTACCCTACGTTCAAGGTATCACAGAACATATAGGAAGAATTCTCAACAAACACAACATCCAAACCATATTTAATCCACCTGCGAAAATAGGAAAACTTTTAAACAATCCTAAAGATAAAAAGGCACGTTTCAGTGATCCGGGAGTACATAAAATCCCTTTTTCTTGTGGCAAATTCTATATTGGAGAAACCGGGAGCGGGGTGAGCCAACGTGTAAAGGAACATGAGAGTGAAGTCAGGCAAAAACATTTCACGCAATCAGCACTAGCTGAGCATCATATTGAAACAGGACATAGCATTTTATTTGTCAAAACAACCGTCATCGCAAAAACGTACAATATGTTTCCAAGAAAAAATAGAGAAGCAATCGAAATCTTAAAATACCCTAATAACGTTAAAAGGGACAATGGATATAGTACCAATCCGATTTGGCTTTCCGTCCTCCCGGTTTTTTAAAAAAAGACTTGATTGGCCAATCAAGTTCGAGTAGTCCCTATCATGGGGCGCTCTGGCCAATCACAGGCATCGTAGAGAATGTATGTAAGAACAACATAACCTAAAAGTTCAGTCTCAGGTCAGCCCTGAAGAAATGAACTGCAATATTCACGAAACGTCGGCAAGATTCGTAGTTTTGCACACGATTGAAACCCGAAAAAGCTTTAAAATTTAAATTTATCATAATGAATCATCGTGAAAGCTTTTGATGGAAGAAGTTCACTTCTACGCACCAACATCTAGCTCGTATATTTACTACTTTCTTAAACGGAGAACATCCCATCCCACAGTGGTTAATGGAAGAACGCACGGTACTGATCCCTAAGACCGGAGATTTGCCAAGTCCAAAGAACTACAGACCCATAGCGTGTTTAAACACTAGCTACAAGCTATTCACTTGCATCCTCAAAGAGAGGATATTAACATCTATCGAGCAGGTATGGAGTGCAATGGTTGAACAACGTGGATGCAAGAGAGGGCTGGAAGGTTGCAGGTAGAGCCCGTTTCCAGGCAGGTGCTTTACCCAGGACTCGATCAGGTATCGACACAATCTGTTCATTGCTTGGATTGACTAAAATAAGGCATTCCATAACACGAGCCATGAGCTACTTATCAAGCTCCTTGAGTGCCTGGAGGTGCATCCAAAAATAGTGAGATGCATGAAAGATCTTATGCTCTTGTCGCGGACAAGATTTGTCATAACATCTGACAAAAGACAAGTGACTACCAGCTATACCACATATAAGAGGGGGGTCTTCCCAGGGACTCTCTAAGTTCGATACTTTTTTGTATCTCCCTCTTGCTTCTATCTATTGTGCTCTAAGGCAAAAACTCTGGATACCTATGTGGCCCGCCGAACAGAAGAGAATATTAGGTCAACCAACTTGTATACGTGGACGACCTGAAACTCTTTGCTTCATCAAAAAAGGATCTTAACATCCTTGTGGCGGCGGTAAATAGGTACTCTAAAGCGATTGGTATGAGCTTTGGACTGGACAAATTTGCCTGCGTCCACCTACACCAAGGAAGACTAGAAACTACATCATCGCGTGACGATCAGGATGTTCGACTCATAGGCGGAAATACCATTGAACATCTTGGTAATGGAGAAACATATGCATATCTTAGAATACCGCAAGCGGAAACCCAAAATGTGCGTGTGTTGAAAATGGCTTTTGAAAAAAGGTATCGCCATATTCTCAGAAATTCGTACCTCGAATATGCCTCCCTCGACATAAAGGTGGTGATGGCTTGCAAAGCTTAGAGTGCCTTCGTCGAAGAACGGTTCTGTCTACAGCCTCTTCAGTTCTAAATAGCATAGATTCTCTTATGCGATTCGTACATCAACATGAAGTCGTTAATGCTGCAGCGTTTCTATACTGTGCCGCAAATAGGGCCGCAGAGGAGCTTGGCCTTCCATTTGATTCCAGCGACACTACATATGGCCTAGCATCACTAACACCTTTGGTGCTCAAAAGTCGTGTACAGGAAGGAGAACATTCACTTCTACTAAGATACCCAGATAACGATTCGTGCGCGCATGTTACGCGCACGCCGATGCACGCATGACATGCATGCAAAGATGCATCATATTTGCCAGCATTTTGTGATTACAACTGAAGTGCGTACACAAGGTGTGGCACAATGCGAGCATGTTTACAATCACACTGTGGTGAAATTATGCGGCGCATACATGCGGGCAACACGCGTACCCAGTGAGGGCACAAAAGCTTGAATAAAGTTTATTTCTTAACGGTTACAAAAGCTATAAATTGCCTTTCACTAAGGGTGCCGTACTACACCCTCGTGAAAAGAAAGATCAATTTAATACCACTTCAAGACCAGTTTCAAACCACGTTTGGTCTTTTTCTGGTCCCTACCGAAAAAAGGCGACTTGTCCAACCCAGAGAATTACAGGCCAATAACTTGTTTGAACACACTGTATAAGATCTCTACAGCTGTCCTAAACAACAGGATTGTTCGTCGAATTGAGCCTGTATGGCGTGAGATGCACGAACAACGTGGCTCAAAAAAGGTGTAGCAGGCTGTCTTGAGAACTTGCTAATTGACAGGTGTGTCTGTAAAGACGCTGCAGCCTTATCATCTGTCTGTTGGAAAGCTTGAAGGCACATCCACACGTAGTGAGATGCATAGAGAGATTGATGCCTCTTTTAAAAACTAGATTTACTATCTCATCTGAAAATTATCGTGTGACAACGATCAACGTCATCTTCCAGAGAGGCGTCTTCCAGGGCGATAGCATGAGCCCTTTGCTTTTTTGCATCACACTTCTGCCTCTATCTCTCGCACTACGAAATTGTTCGGGATACCTCTGTGGCGACACTAACGAGCGCGAGCATAAGGTCACTTATGTATTTTATATGGACGACCTGAAGATCTATGCCTCTGGTAAAGGCAAACTTCAAACTGCCATAAATATCGTTAAGAAGTAAACAGGAGAGATTGGGATGGACTTTGGATTGGATAAGTGCGCCAAAATTCATCTGAAGAAAGGAAAGATTGTTGGCGTTCGCAAGGACCCTGAGCTGGTGGATATAAGTGTTGTTAGACATCTTAACACTGGAGACACCTATGCATACCTGGGCCTGCCTCAAAGCTGCAATTAAGACGTAACATCGGTAAAGGAGTCTCTCTGAAGCAGATACAAGCATCTTCTTCGACAGATTTCTTCATCCAATCTGACGTCGTTGAACAAGGTATCTGCGACTAACATGCTTGCCGTCCCGGTTCTACTCTACTCGTTTGGGGTGGTTTAGTGGACGAAGAACGAACTTAAGGCCTTCGATGACACCACACGTAAGATCATGCATATGCATAAAAGCTTGCATATCATTTCGTCAGTTCCGCGATGATGCATTTCACGCCGTCAAGGCGAACGCGGACTTCTGTATATCCATTGTCTTCATAACCGAATTATTCTAAGTACAGCGTACATCGTTGCAAATGGAAAAGATCCTCTCCTAAAAATGGTCAGGTATCACGAGATGCTTGGCAAATGAGCGTTTCTTTACAGAGCCGCGTAGCAGACAGCTGGAACCCTTGGCCTGAATTTTAACGTCAGAAGTGAGGAAAGTGCATTACTCCATCTAGATGCTTCACTTCTGTAAGCCGAAGTGAAGAAAGCAGAATTTGAAAAATTCCATCAAGAGCTATTCGACCAGAAAATGCACGGAAATTTTCACAGGAATGTAGAAAAAAAGTCCTTGTCGAAGGCGCAATCTTGTGCTTTTCTCAAATCATCAGGGCTTAATTCATGGACAGAGGGTTTTATTTTTGCATGCCAGGACAGTGTCATTTCCACCTCAGCATACCGTAAACGCATTTTATGTCAAGAAGTTTCAAGCGATAGGTGCAGAGCATGTCATACACACGCTAAGTACCTAGAACACATACAGCAGTTTCCGTTGCACACTCGAGGCCTGACATTGTTCTCCAAGACTTCGAGAAACGAAATATATTCTTGATCGAATTCTCAGCTCCTTCCTGTTACAGCATCACTACCAAGGAGAAAGGAAAGAAAGAAAGGTATGAAGATCTTAAAAGGGAGCTGCAACGACTGTAACCAAAATATTCGGTACAATCAATTGTCCATGTGATAGGTGCTCTTGGAGCTGCGAAACTATCACTGGTTCGTAACCTTGAAGCCATACCCGCGTGCCGAAAATATGCGACGGCACTTGCGAGATGGATGCAGAGAGCAGTCATCCTTGGGTCGCTTCGTGTCCTCAAAACACGCGAGGGTTTTGCCGGCCTGTCGTTGTGATTTTGTCGTGTCCTGTGACCACCTATCTCACGGTTGGGAGGCGTGGCCATGAGTGTGACTTACCGCGGTCCTACTGGTAGCCGGTGTCATTTTTTAGATGACAGTTGCTCCCAGTGGGACCCTGCGGTGTTTGTTAACCTTATTTTTTAATTCTATACATGCATATATATATATATATGGTTAAATTTTTGTCATAAGGACAATTGCAGGATTTCGCCGGGAGCAAGTGCTAATCTTAAAAATTACACCCACTTCCAGCGAAATCACGGTAAAATTTCAGCTGTAACCACGTCTCACGACCGTGAGATGAGTGGCCAGTCTGCGAGTAATTCAAGACAATGATCCGGCAAAAGTCTCGTGTACCCTATGGACACGGTGCGACCCATGGATGACCGCCTTCTGCATTTTTCCCGCAAGTGTATCAGCATTTTCTTTACACGCAGGGATGCTTTTCAGGCTACTAGCCAGTAAACCTTTGGCACCTCCATGAGCGCTGATGATCAGGACGATTAGCTCAGCAGAATATTCCGGGTATAACCGTCGCAACTCCCTTATAAGGTCTTTATACCTCTCTTTCTTTTCATTCTTCTTGGCTAGGTAAAATTATTAAGACTCAATTAAAAGAATTCTGAAAATATTCATAAGCAAACCCTGCAGATTAGAACGAATCATAAGTTTAGTATCTCCATTTGAAATTTAAAAATTAAGATCGAAAAGAAATCTATTTTATCATGAATAACTTTCTTAGTTTTTCATGTTCTCTTACAAAAAAGGTCGCTGGAATACCTTGTCTCATTTCGATATATCTATCGCATATTTAGGGGAACGTGTGTCTACGTGGATTCTAGCCCGCCCCCGTCCTCCTCGTGTACAAATGTTGAATTTTGCTATACCCCTCCCCCCCCTAAACTTACCACGTGCTATATGAATGGCCCCTTAGCTGAGTCAAATTCCTGATATAATTTTAAGAAAATGAAAAAAAAAGTTGAAGAAAATCGATTAATATCTTCAATTCCAATTGAGAGTTCTTCTAGTTTTGCATGGATTTGAATATTTACTTAACTACATGGAATATTAACCGATGTTCATAAACTTCTTTTTCATTTTCTTACAATTATATCAGGAAAATTATTCAGCTAATTAGAATTTAATTGAGTCATGTCTTTATGATGTTAGTTATTGGAACAGGCCCTAATCTCACAACAATAAAAGGGTCATCGTGGACGGCGGTGGGGGGGGGGGCTGCCGAGTTTCCTGGCCCGGGACGGCACCTCCCTACGGCGGCTGCCCGGCCCGGGGTGGTTTCCCCCGACCGCGTTCGGGGACGTGACCGACGGCAGTAGTTTGTGAATCGCAGACCTAAATATTTGACTTGCTGGAAATGTCGTAAATGCAGAGGACTCGGAGGCCGTAAATTAGACGATTAGGGTCATAGCGATTAGTTATTCTTTCTAAAAGTGTTTCAATAGATTTACCTAGTTACGAATTCCACTTCTAGAAGATTTACAATATTCTAAGATCAACGGAACATTTTTTAGTAGACGTTGCATTTTCAACTAAAAAGGATAATTTTTTAACCAAAACAGATATACCTTTAATGAAATACATGAATTATCAAATTAAAAAAATAAATATTCAATCAAATAATTCAACCTTTAACTAAACAATATACGCTTTTAATAAGAAATTTAATGTTTACATTTTCATTTATAAAAATTAATGTTTTACCAACGAAAAATGTTAAAAAATAGTTAATTGTTTAACGAAGGAGATGAATTTCAAACAAAAATGATGAGTCTTAAACCAAAGAAGACGAATTTGCAACAAAATAGGTACATTTGAAACCAAAAAGATTAATTTTCAACAAAGAAGATAATTTTTTACCCAAAAAGACAACTTGTAACAAAATGCATGAATTATGTTTTCATTAAACAAAAAAAATTTTTAACGAAAGAAGATGATTTTTTAGCTAAAAATATAATAGTTGATATTGTAACCAAAAAATATTTTTATTTTAAATCAAAAACAGTTACGTTGAAGTAAAAAAAAAATTTTCAACTGAATAGTTGAAAGTGAATGAACAAAATTGTACAAATACCCATTTTTCCAACAATTTCACATATTGGAAAAAAATGAAAAATTACTTTTTATAGGGATGTAATTATGCAAAAATAAACTGTTGTGCAATTTTGTGTATTAACGAAACTTTAAGAAAAATTACTTCCTTTTAGTTCAAATGAAATCTCCCGAAAGAAATTATTTTTGATAGGGATGTAATTATTCTTATTTTAAATTTTGTTTGGGAAATTATTTTGCATAAATTGATTTTCTGGAGTATATGTTTCTTTTTAAGAAACACCTTTTTTAAAACGCAGTTTTTCAAGATGAAAATGGTTGAATTTGCAAACAAGAAAGAAAAAAAATTAAGCAGATTATTCAAGGTTGAAGCCAAAAAGGCGAATTTTCAACTTAAACAGATCAATTTTGAACCAACAAATGTCATAGTTAAATTTTCAATGACAAATATTAATTTTCAACAAAAGAAGATGAATCCTTAACTAAAAGTGTAACAGTCCATATATTTGAACCAAAAATTGAAATGTTAACCGAATGAAATGATTCTCTTTCAAAATCGTTCAATTTCGAACAAAGTAATTAAATTTTTTACCAAAACAGATGAATTTTCAATTAAACTATTAAGTTAAATAACTTGAATAGTCAAATTTCCGGTTCACAAAATTAATTATCAATCGAAGAGAAATGAAGGCCATGTGCGCGTAACATCAACAATTTTTTGCACATTTTTTTTCAAAGTCAAGTTATGTTCACACGAAACGCGATATTAGGTTGATAATTTGGGGAAATAAATATGAAGCACTAAGAAACGAGGCTCTGTTCCTAAATTGGTATGATTATGAAAAAAAAATTGTTGTAAAAACTTTTTTTTTTTGCTTTTTTCATAATTATAAAAATTTAGGACCAGAGTCGCATTTCCTACTGCTTCATATTTAGTTTCCCAATTTTTCAAGTCGATATCGCGTTTCGTGTGAACATAAGTTGACTTTGAAAAAAATGTGAAAAAATTTTTTGAGGTTACGCTCAGTTTTCGGCACGGTTGCTACGCCTCCGCTTAGGGGTTATTCCTTCGGGACCATCCCTGGACAATTGTCCGCGACAGCTGAATAATTATTGTAACCATATTCAGCAGAAACCCTTGGTACAGGGACCCTCTATCCTAAACATTCCGGTGGCGAGATAATGACAAGAACGCTAATCTAATTAACGTGTTTAAAAGTCGAAAAAATGAGAATAAACAAAGGTTTTGTGAGGTCGAATTTTCAAGAGATTTAACGGTGTGTATTAGGTCGCATTCATGCATAAAACGTTGCTTATCGGGTCAGCGAGAAAATAAGATTTTGTTTAATGGGATTAATAGAGGGCAGTCTCCTGAAGTGTTTACTAAGTTTTTTTTTGTTTTTAACCTTTTAGTAAATGCGTGGGAGGAAAAATACATAAAACGATGCTTATCAGGTCGTCAAATTAAAAGCTTTAAAATTATATGTAAAAGAAAGTGTAGAACAGGGAAACTTATTTAGCACGATGAACACAAGAACGCCAATCTTAGCAACGTTTTCAAGAGTCGTAGAATTAATAACAAAGGAAGGTTTTGTAAGGTTGAACGTTTAAGACATTCAAAGTTTTTTATTGGGTCGCATTCTGCTAATCGCTTGACTGGGATGGGGTTTTCTCTCGCAAAAGACCAAACTTTATTTGTGAGTGTAGTTAAAATTCTCCACTATTGTTTCTCACTGTCGTGCTGTCGATAAACATCGAAACTAAAAATGTGGCTGTTCACTAATATTATCAAAACAAAAGAGCACTCGTTACACTTTAATTACAATGAGCGTGTAGATTTATAAAGAACTATAGAATGGATGAACAATGAAGACGTCCGTCTCACACGGCGGCGAAGTCGTAACTAACTGAAAACCCGTGTAACAAAGTTACAAGCGCCCCACAACCTTACGACCCTGTGGGCCTAGCACCAGGAGTGGAGAGAGTATTACTTCCTGTTTCTAATACCCAAATCCTAATCCTGGAGCGTCAATCTTGTGCTCCCTGTACTATCGTCTTGTGCGGCCTGTCGGAACGCTTGGTTCTGTTCTCCAACCCCACAGTACTCACAACGACGCCCTATCGCCTCAGGACGGTATCGTCACTTCGACCATACACCACTTACACCAGAACCTGGACTTCACCGCCCGAGTTCACGACCTTTTTCACTCGATCTTGGCTTCATCGCCCGGTTCAGGTTTGACTCCCTGTAAGTTGGTTAATAAACCATTTTATATTTAAATCGCTATACATCACTGACTTTACTTTGCTTATCGATGCTGCAAATCCTTCCCTTTCCTTAATTTGCGAGATCACTCACAAATTTTGTGTCCTCCTACAAAAATGCACAATTCCTCCAAAATCGTATAAGTCGAGAACGGAAGTCATTTAACATGATGAGATAAGAAAAAGTCAAAATTGGATGCATGTGTGCCATTGAAGAGTAGAAGTTTATATTGAAAATTGTGGTGAGGGAAAAATTCAAATTTTGAAAATTGTTGATGAAAAATTATTTACGAAATTGAAATTTTTTTTTTTCAACAAAAAAGTGCGATTAGATATGTAATTTAGTTCAATAAAGTGCTGGTAGACTGTATAGTATATGTCCTTTAATAATTAGAAATCGGAAAGATTAACTGATAGGGAAAAACTAGAGAAAAATCCAATGAAAACTATAGGAAATAGAAGCCAACGGGTCAGGAGAGAATTAGAATGTGGGGAAGAACAACCAAGTCATGCGACAGGTACAATCCTAAGAACAAAAAGACTAACACAAACACATACAGAAAGTACCCCAAATGCACACAGACTAGACCATCTCTCACACAGACATCCACTTGGTATACTGTTTTCCAATACTGAGAATACATTAGGTAATTGGAGAATAGAAAACAAAAACAATATCACTCTTGAAAGTCAAGAGTTAGAAAGAACTAGGATAGGTAACGAAATAGAAGCGAAGAGAAAAGAACTCGAAATCGAAAGAGAAAGAGAAGAGAAAGCAAAAATAGGTCGCGAAAAACTGCGAATAGAGATAGAAAGGCAAGAAAAGGAAAACGCAAAAATCAATAACAGAACTTTTGAAATCCATTCGTTTTTAGAATGTAATAATGAATTTTGGAATGGCGCAGAAGAGTTAATGAATTTTGAAGGGAATAAAAGCGATAAAATTAAAATAAAAGATCTTTCAGAATAGATTAAAAATTTAAACGATAAAATGGATAGAATTTTAAATACAACACAAAATGTAGTGTATCAAAGCAATAAGATACGAAATAAGAGACAAAGGTGCAAAGGTAATCAATTATAAGAAAATCAAACTTGCCTTAATTTGAAACAGAAAGACAAATTAGAATGGATAGAATTAGAGAAAGCGATAGGGAAAGAGAAGAAATGAATGAAAATAATGTTAATGAGATTCCAGCAACTCTTTTTCCATTTGGAATGATACAGACACCATTCCAAATAATGTCAAACTGGCCAATAAAGTCAAAAATACCTTTATTAGGGCTTATTCGACGCGTAATTTAATAAGCTTTTTAACGGGTTTCAAAAAAAATTTCTCGCTCATTTTGGTAACGAGTAATTACGCTTCAAAATCAGCAGAGATTTTTAATAGTACTTTCACTGATCGTCCTGACAATTTCCTACGGTAGTGCACTATTCAGCTTATGGTTGATATTTGTCGAGAATCATCAGACCGGCAGAAATTTTGAGGAGTATATTCTCAAAAAAAAAATGTGTGACTGTGATAAATGAGGACAGTGACAAGGATTAAGTTTTTAATTAATATAAAACTAAAGCAGATATATAAATAAAACTTTCAAAAAAGTTCAAAAATAATAGTACCACGAATAATCATTTTATCTTTTCTGTTACAATGTCTATATAAATTATGTACATATAATGTATCTAATAATGTGTAAATACACTCATATAATTGTATTATATGAATATATTCAGGTATCAATGGTCCTCAGGAGTTGGAATATGTGAAAATTACAGTTTTTAATTTTTTTACATAAGATCCCCTAAATTTAAAACTCTGAAAAAAATTAGAATAATAGCTATTTGGGTGTTAATTCTATGGTAAAAAACTGAGATAGTACTTGAGTTTCATCACACGAAAAAAATACAAAAAAGAAATTTGAAATTTTTGTTAGTTTGAATTTCCCGCCAAATTTTTTTCAAAAAAATCATGCACGTTGAGGATGACCGAAAGAAGTACTGCAAATATTTTCAATTTTTTTTCAACGATAGAAACAGAGACAAAAAATAAAAACTAAAATGGACGTTACCCCCACTAACTCATCCAATATGGCGGCTAACGGTTTGAAGTTTTTGAAATTTTTTTATCCGATTGTATGTTTTCAAATGGCTGACTCAACATTGGATTCCCTTCGGGGGCATTTTTTGCATGCTTACCCGGCTACACCCTTTGCACCTTACAATTTTTTAAACCCATCTGATCATAATATGTCTCAACTCAAAAAATAATGAATATATATCTGAGATGAACCTCGCTTTTTCAGCAAAAAAGCATAGCCGAGATTTCGTCACGAACATTCAAGCGGTTCCATAGCGCAATTGGCTAAGGCATCGTCTAGGTACATACGGGTTAGGTAGTTTAGGTAGGGTTTGAATCCCCAGCGAATGCGATTTTTCAACGGGTTTAATCGTGCGATTATATTGTGTAGGGGACCGTGCGTGAAATTGGATTATGTAAAATATAAACTAAGTGCAAGCAATAATACAAAAAACATTTTTTTGTCAAATATCGTTGTAACACTGTTACGAAATTGTTATAATAAATGCAAAAACGTAACACCGTCATGGAATTATTACGGATCGATTACAGAAAGAATTTACATCGGAGCACTGTTACATATTTGTTACGGCAATATTACAGAACAATGTTTCTTTGTAAACCTGTTCCTAAATTCTTCTGAAAATATTGGTTGACACATAATGCTGTTTAAGAATTGTTACAGCTCTCTGACAGAACATGGTTCTGTAACATCGTTGCAGAACTGCTACGTTCATTTGGGGATGACATTAGTTAGACCATGGCCTAAGTATGTTTTAATCCTGTTACAGAACCTGTTCTTTTGTATTGTAGAACTGTTACATCACAGTTCTATAACAGTGTTCCCTGGGATCGTATTTCTACTTGATAACAAGGAAAGTCTAAGCAGGTGGCGGATAAAAAAGAATAGGTTGCCGGATAGAAAATGATGGATTGAAACGAATAAAAAATATAAATATATTGCTTATCCATTTCAATTTATATTTTTTCTAATTTATATTGTGGGGAACGGATTAAAGAGAATAAGCAATGACGAGACGGATAGAAAATTATAGATTAGAGGGGATGGCCAATTCTTTTCACGGAGAAAATATTAAAGAGGATAAGTTTTTATTGGCACAGGTAAGTATTTTATCCGTGATAGTTAACAAGGAATGTGAAAGTGATAGATATTAACGAATGTCAAAGCGGGCTATGAATAGACGAGTGTAGGGTTGCGAATAGAGATTCTTGGATTAGAGCGGTAATTGAATACATTTTTTAGAGAAAGGATTAAAGAGGATCAAAATTGATTAAAAAGAATGAATTTTTAATTCATGATAGGTGACGAGATCAAATCTAAGTAGTTGGCGGATAGATAAGGATGGAGTCGCAGATAAAAAATTAAGGATTCAAACGTATATGTATGAAGAAGGATAGTAATGCACAAAAACGGATACAGAAGGATTAAAATGGATAGTTACCCCGGATAAGATTAATAGGCTGATTGGAGTATATCAATTACGTTATTTTCATTACTAAGGTATTGGTTTGTGATGTTATTAGTACGATGTAAATAAAATTTAATTGGGTCGATGACGCTAGGTAATTTCTTTTCTTTATATCTGTTTTGTACTTCAAATCTTTTGTGAACGCATGAATCTGTTTCTTCTCTATTAACACAATATGGTATCGTTCTTAAATAATATATGTAATATTCGCTATAAAAATTGGTATATAAGAAACGTCGTTCTATATTCTTCAGATAAATGATGGAGATATTTCTTACCTGAAGAGGCTCCACGTCGTGGGGCGAAAGCTCGTTTTTAAATAAACAGACAGATCAGTAGACAAAAAACTAACATCTTCGTATATTATTTATGTAAACTGGTATTTCTTCGAAGACACACTTCCATTCAAAAAAGAAGTACCGCTTGGTATCTAAAAAATATTTATTGATAGTATTTACTCATTAAAATGAGGCAATTGAATTTTGACGTTACAGTTTCTGTCTGACCACCTCATAAAAGAACATTTTTTAAATCAACGCAGCCACATTCATTAGAAAACTTGTAGAAAATATTTTTAAGTATCTATTTTTCCAATTTATTATTCAGATGTTACTTTTGAATCATAATACATGTTTCCTATGTTAAACTCTGTGCCGTCATCTCACACTACATTTTGTTCATAAGTTACGAAAATATTCAAAATACCTGATCAGTCCTGCCTAACACACGAAACAGGCTACTTCGTAAACATTAGTGTTGGTATTATAGTAAGGCCCGCTGAATAGACAAAAGCTCAAGTCTCTAATCTGCATTGCCGGTTTCAGGCGCAAAAAAAATTAAAATTTCAATCATAAAAAAGAACAACAACCAGAACATTTTCTGAAAAAAGCGCTATGTACAAGTACATTTATATGCCTTTTGATGATGTGGTAAAAACATTACATTACACAATTCATCCTTGTAGACGTGTTGTGGAAGGTTCTCAAGCCTGAGTTTTTTGAAGCACGTTAAGCGATTTGGTTAGCTTTAGAAACCTTATAAAATGGAGAATATCGTTAGGATGAAAAATAATTAATGTTTTTGGAAACTCCCATACTTCAAATAAATAATATCTTGAACAAATATTAACTTACCTTTTAAGAAAAAAATAGCATAAATAATTATGCAAAAAACTTAGTAATCGCCAGTCTGTTATTTGACTTCATCGAGTGATCGCCTGCCCAGTCTTCGCAAAACAAAAAGAAATTTTGTAAACAAAATTTTCACAGTTTAACGGTCATAAATGTTTTTTTTTATTATTCAAAATATAAGAAAATCATATGCTTTTGTAGGAAAAAAATATTTTCTTTATTACCCTCGCGGGAACTGAAATCTTGAGACCCTGGCGCGAATCAGTAAAAGCGATCGATTCCACGATTAATGATGAGTTTATGTAATAAAAATTACTTTCTCCCTTATTTAACCTATGTTATAAGTGTTGTGATAAACTGTTGTCAAATCCTGGGTATCCTAAACATAATAAATACAAGTCTCTAATTGGATACTTTTGTTGCGATGATCGCTGGGTCGATATTGAAGTTGTTAATTCTGAATAGAGGAGACTGGGGCGGGCGGGACAATGTGATAAGAATGGACACTCTATTTTTTCTCAAGCTGTATGGTTTTCAGAACTGTTCTTTTTAGGAATAGGTAAAATAACTGATTCGCCAGTTCTCAAAAAAGAAAAAAATTAAGAATATTAAATAGTACAAGAAGAAAGTAACGTTGAAATTTCAGGAGGTAGATTCGGTTATTTTAAGGTAATTGTAAATTGAAATTAATTACTGATAATTTCAGAATATATGTTTTTTAAAACGCTTATTGCAAAGATTAATGATTAAACTTCATTTTAATAAGTGATCTTTATGCATTTTTTGAAAACAAATGTTTAATATTCAGATATAAATGAAAAGTACAATTTGGGGCGGAATGGGACACTGTTTATCTGGCTGCCATAACCTTTTTACGGGGCCAGGAGACGTAACAACATACCTTAGTTAAATTTATAAATAATATCTAGACAGATTGCCAAGTAACCCGATAAATGTTGAACAATTGGAAATTCAAACATCAGGTCGTATATATCATAAAATGTAGGTGTAACTTTGTACAATTGTACTATTTTATATTAGCTTATTTCATGAGAAGTTGAAATTTTATTTTCCAAGCTTTATTTTTAGTATACATATATCTATTAAGTTCTAATTTTCTATAGAAATACATACAGAGATTACAAAAATTTTTAATTTGTACGAATTGGTTTGAAAATATTAATATTTTCATAATTTTAATATCTTTGTGTAGGAAAATGTTTTTGTCAATTGCGTCTGGAGTTCAGAAAACTGTGTTAAACGTAAATTATCTTTTAGAGGGAGAAATATTGGACGCTTGCTCTCTACTCCCACCCATACTCCAGAGTCAGGCCTAAGCTACGCTTATCCTCCCGCAAGCAGTTTAAACCTGCAGCTAGCGTACGGTGTAAGGAGGCTCTTATATAAATGGAGCAGTATATCAAGAGATATTAAAATTTGAGAAAACTTTTTCTAATCTAAATAAATTCTATATTAAATAAACACCAAACTTAGCTAAATATACCTTTAAGGTCAGTAAAATTATTTTTAGAAATATTTTCACTTATATTTCATACTTATTTCTAATGCACCCCGCATGCAAGGATAAGGCTGCATACTCTGAGAGGTCGCCCGGTATCCCAGAGTCACCGTTTAAGACACCTCACCTAGGTGACATTCAGCTTTCGGCACGATTGTCACGCCTCCGCTTAGGGGCTATTCCTTCGGAACCATCCCTGGACAATTGTCCACGACTGCTTATAAATTATTGTATCCATATTGAGCAGAAACCCTTGGTATAGGGACCCTTTATCCGCAACCCGAGGACGCTTTCGGTGGCTTTGTCATAGGCCCTTCGGTTCGATTCCTAAGGAATCAAAACCGAAACCTTGATATATATATATATATACATACACCCATCTCACGGTTGTGAGACGTAGCCATGCATGGAATTTACCGCGGTCCTACTTTTCAATGAATGTCATTGAATGTCATTGAACTGTTCAATGAATGTCAAAAGATTTTAAAGGGTTTGAAATATATAGGGATACTTCAACAGATTTCAAGAAATTTTCAACTGATTTCAGTAATTAAATTAATTCAAAAGTATTTGAAATATTTTAGAGTACATCTTAAAGGATTACAGGGTGTTTTCGGAAGCTTTAAAGAGTTTCGATTGATCTTAAAATATTTAAAATAAATCTTTAGGAAATTTTAAAAGATTGCAAGGAAGTTTCAAGAGTTCTAAAAAGTTTAAAGCGATTTTAAAGGACTGGAAATATTTTAGGGAATTTGGTAGGTATTTGTTTCAACGATTTCAAGAGATTTTAAGGGCTAAGGAGATTTTGAGATAATTTCCCAAAAATGCAAGGCATTTTCAAAATATTTACATAACTTAAAGGAGTTTGAAATTTTTTTAGAGGAAATTTTCAGTTGATTCCAGTAATTTAATTGATTTCAGAAAATTTGAAATATTTCATAGTACTTAAATAATTTTCACGGCATTTGCGAAAGTTTTACAACATTTTAAGAAATTTATCCAAAATTTTAAGGTTTTTAAAACTTGTAGAGTATTTGAAAATATACTGAGGAGTTTCCAATTGGTATCAGTAAGAAAGCTTGGAAAAGTTTCAATTGATTTTCAAGATTTCAAAGAACTTGAATGGTTTTAGGGAATTCTTAAAGATTCGAAGTAATTATGTATTTATTTCAATAACTTGAAGAAAGTTCAAAGGATTGGAAATATTATAGGGTGTTTTGGAAGAATCTGAGGCTTTTTCAAAATTTTTAAATAATTTCAATGAATTTCAAAAGATTTTCAAGGATTTTAAATATTTTAGCCTATTCTAACAGATTCTAAGGAATTTTAAATTGATTTCAGTAACTGAATCGGATTTCAGAAGATTTACAAGATACCGAGTGATTTCAAAAGATTTCAACTGAATATATATTTTAGGAAAATATTTTAGAGAATTTCAGAAGATGCCAAGGAAGGTTTTTTATTTCAATAATTTGAAGACATTTTAATGGATTGGGCATATTGTAGTGTATTTTAAAATAATCCAAGGCATTTTACAAATATGTCAATAATTTAGAGGAATTTAAAAAAAAAATTAAGAGCTTAAAATATTCCAGGGAATTTTGAAGTATTTCAAGGAATTTTGTATTTATTTAAATAATTTGAAGAAATTTTTAAAAATTAGGAATATCTTAGGGAATTTCAAAAAAATTAGAGGATTTGAACACTTTTAAAGTTTTCTTTAAGATTCTAAGGATTTTTTCATTTGATTTCATCAATTTAATTTATTTCAGAGGATTAAAAATATTTTAGAGTATTTTAGAAGATTCCAAGGCAGTTTCGACAGCTTGAAAAAGTTTCAACTTTCGAGTAATCTTAAAATATTTCATATAAATATGTAAGGAATTAGAAAAAGCACCAAGGCATTTTCAAGAGATCTCAATACTTTAAAAGAATTTCAAAAAATTGTAAAACATTTGAGAGCTTTTAGAGTATTTTAGAAGATGCCAAAACATTTTCGAAAGCTTGAAAAAGTTTAAAGTGATTTTTAAAGAATTGAAGGATTCTCTTTATTTCAATGACTTGAAAGAATTTCAAAGGACTGGAAATTTTTTAAGGCGTTTTTAAAAATTACAAGGGACTTGAAGGGCCAAAAATAGAAATACCTAAGGGTATTTTTAAAATTTTGAATTAATATGAAATAGTTTTTACTAATTTATTATTTCATGTTATTTTAAAGGATTAAAAGGGTTTTTATAAAATTTCCGAGGATTTCTCTGTTTTTGAAGGATTTTGAAAGCTGTCAAGGTTTTTGATTAAATGTCAAGGATTTCAAGAAATATCGGCAGATTTAATAGAATTTCACGAGATTTGATTTCGAATTCACCCTGAATTCGTATGAATTCTTTTGAATTGTGCAGAATTTTTGGGATTTTCTTTAATTCTCGTGAATTCTTTAAAATTCAGTTAATTCTACGTAATACAGTGTATTTTTTTGAATTTTCAGTTTTTGTTTAATTCATATTGAAGTCGGCACTTCATCAAATTCTTTTAAATTTCCTAGAATTTTTCTAAACAATTAGGCCAATTTTTAGCCCGATCGGACAACTTTCATTTTGGAGGTGGGTACACTTCAGAAATTATGCCCCATATGTTCTTATTTTATAGTCAAACGTACTGAATAATTAGAATTACTGAAAGCTATCATAATATATAAGAGAATATAATAAAATATAAGACTATATAACACACTCGAATTTCAATTTAAGTACGGTTTTGGTTCTGACTTTCGACTTAAATTAAACGTCTCCGAACGTAAACATCAGGACTGTGTCGCAATGTTGCCTGCGAATTCCGGTTAAGTGGACAAGCGATGTCGATGATGTAGAGTTGTAGACTTTCCAACCTTTCTTCTCATGCATCACGATGTCGGGTCGATTCGCTCGCATATAATGATCCGTCTGACCTTCATCGCCTATAGGCGTGTGACGAAATACTTGAACGGACCCTAATTTGTTAGGGTTTCGTAGGAAACTCTTATGCAGTCGGTAAAATAGCTGTCTGTCCGTTACCACGCCTAGCGCAAAAACTATTAGGCCTACCGATCTTATCTTTTGCGTAGAGATGTCTCATCTGTCTAATAGGAGGAAAAAATGGTGAGAACACTGAGAAGATATTCATGAGGTCGTTGATATGCAAAAAAATGAAAATATATGCCTTTTGACCCAGAATTGCCCAAAATTGACTCAAATTTGGCTCAAAACCAGCGTACGGGTTCCGAAAATTTCTGGACTGGCCGCCCGCTTCACTACCTGATTTTTGCATATACCATAGCTTTAAATCACACTGTAAATTAAAAAAATTGGGGTTCTTGGAAAGGCCATAAAATTCAAAATATACAATTTAAGGTAGCAGTGAGCCATGAATATTTTTTAAAACGGGTTTTCAGATGAAAACTGTTTTTCTATTGTCAATTAGGCTATTTTGCAATCATTACCTGTTCGGGAAACATGCACTTATTGTCTGTTATCGCGAACACTGGTTATGCAAAATGTATTGCTTTCCTTATGAGCATCGTCATTAATAAATTTTTTAAATATAATATGATAGAATAACGGTTGTTGGATTTATTCTCTTGGAGAAGAAAGATCCTTTTTTTAGTTAAGGGCATGTGATACTTCGTCGTGTGGTAAATCGGGTTCAGTTCCTCCGGGTTTTTCTCCACAAAAATTAAAAATTTTAAAAACTGTATTTGGAGATGCTATAAAATAGAACAACAGACGTCCCCGAACTCTTTTTTTGAGGGATAATAGCAAAAAAAATTTATTCTGCTAAATAAAAATTTTCTCTGTGCACTATTTGGAGGTTAGGATTCGCTTTTGAGGTATCTGTCATTCCGATAATGTCGGTCTCTGTTGTACCTCAAAATACACACATATTAATCAAATTCAGCAAAATGAATTTTTTTTAATTATTCCACAACAGAAGAGTTCGGGGACGTCCCTTAGCATGTTCGCTATCATTCCCCAAATTTTTAAGGCAAAATCTTTATTATTGTAGGAAAAAAGCCGGGAGGACCTGATACTGCTAAAATCGATAATTTTCTAAGTATCACATGCCCTTAAGGATATATTCGGAAGTAGAACTTCAGAAATATATATGTGAAATAAAGAAGCACAGTGCTGTTTTACGAATAGGAAATTATTAAAAATGTTGAATGAATAATATTGTCTCATAGCACGGTACGTTTCCGGAACGTGTGAAATGTCCGCCGCATGGAAACATCAGAAAAAAATTCAGGACATTCCCTTTTTACTTAAATTTAATTATTAATACTTGTATGCACCCTAAGTGACTCTGAAGGTGAATTTATAAATGTTGTCCGTTTTGACATATCTCTTTCTCTTTACGATATACATTATATTTATTCTAATTTTAAACTTTTTAGGAATATTTTTAGGCATCTGAAATCATCCAAACCCGTAGATTCTGAATTTCTAACTTTTGAGTATGCATATGCAATATTGGAAAAAATTAATTTTAAATCATTTTTTAATTTATTTAATTTTAGTAGGGATCCGAATATAGAAACATTGAATTTCTCAAAAAAAAATATATTGTATATTTTTTGTTAGACATTACAATAACGGTAAGTCCCCTTCTGCCAGTGGGACATTCCTGGAACGTTTTAAAGAGGCGGATATTTTACACGTTTCAAGGTCGTGACCACAAACTTTTCAGTGGAACGTCCCGAACGTTCCAGGCACGTTTCTGGAATGTTCCGGGCTATTAGGTTGGGACAACAATTTTCACCCAGAAAAGATGTACAAACTTGTTACTGACTATTTTTTTATAATAGGTACGCGTAGTTTTCGTTTTAATCATGATGAATAACACTAAAAATTATTAAACTTAAGATCGAAAAGAAATCTATTTTATCATGAACGATTTTATGCAAAATGAGCATGAAAATTATTCAAAATTAAAAAAACAGAATTCCAAACTATCTCAATTTTCGGCTCATTAGAGACAAAAATAACCAAATGAAAAAAGAGGGAGAAAAAGAGAAAAAGTCAACCAAACACTGAAATTCTCGAAATTATTCGGGAAATTTCCAATTCGAGAATTTTACAGTGTCAGAAATTTTATTTTTCTGGATTTTCCAGAAGTCCCTTTATTATTCGGGAATTTTATTATTCGGAAATTTTCCAATTAGGAAATTTTATTTTTCGGGATTTTTCAGTCGTCTCGACTTTTTAAAAGTTTTTCTTACATTTTTTGTAGTAGAGAAAATATAAATCGTAAAAGACTTTACTTCAAAATATTTTTTTTCTGAAGTTATTGCAATTCCCGAATAATAAAATTCCCAATTTGGAAAAATCCCGAAAAATAAAATTTCCGACACTGTAATATTCTCGAATTGGAAAATGCTCGAAATTATTCGGGAATTTTCCAATTCGAGAATTTCACAGTGTCGGAAATTTTATTTTTCGGGATTTTTCAGAAGTCCCTTTATTATTCGGGAATTTTATTATTCCGGAAGTTTATAGTGTCTAGAATGTTATTTTTCGGGATTTTCAGTCGTCCCTTTAATATTCGGGAATTTTATTATTCGTAAATTTTCTTATTTGAGAATTTTATTATTCGGGAGTTTTATTATTTGGAAATTTTATTATTTTGGAAATTTCCAATTCGGGAATTTTATTATTCGGAAATTTTCCAATTCGGGAATTTTATTATTCGGAAATTTTCCAATTCGGAAATTTTATTTTTCGGGATTTTTCAGTCGTCTCGACTTTTTTTGAGTTTTGTCTACTTATTTTTTTAGTAGAGAAAATATTATAGATTGTCAAAGATTTTACTTCAAAATATTTTTTTTTCTGAAGTTATTGCAACATTTTCCGATACTTTTTTCATGTTTTTGGTTTAAAATTCAATTATTCTAGTGAAGAATACATAATTTTAGTTTAAAATTAATCTTCTTGTTTTAAAATTAAACTATTCCAGTTGAAGATTCATCAAGTGGGTTGAGAATTTAATTTTTATGTTGATAATTAGTTTTTTTTTTGGGTTGAAATTAATTTTTTCAATTGAAAATTTAACTACTTTTGGTTCGAAATTTATTTTTTGTAGATGAAATTTCAACTATCTGGATTAAAATTGATGTTTTTTAGTTGAATGTTGTCAATTTTTGTTGTTGAAAAATAATTTTTTTCTAATAAAAATTGAACTATTCCATTTTTAAACCAAAATTCATATTTTTTAGTTGAAATTCAACTATTTGGTTTAAAATCGATCTTTTTTATTTGAAAATTCGTTTTTTTTTTTTTAATTAATTTTTTTAACTGAAAATTTAACTATCCCATGTTTGGCTGAATTTTTGGTTCAAAATTCGTTTTTTTTTTCTTCAAAGAATTCATATTTTTTGTTTAAAATTCAACTATAATAAAATTTTCGAATTGGAAAATTCTCGAATAATAAAATTCCCAAATAATAAATAAATTCCCGAATATTTCCAATTAGAAAATTTTGTTATTTGGGAATTTTCAAATTCGAGAATTTTATTATTCGGATTTTTTTTTTAAACTCGATTCACAAAAAATAACTACCCTGATTTTCTTTATACTTCATTTTCTACTTCATTTTCTACTTCAAAATATCTTTTTAAAGAAAAAATGATAAAACCTATGTACTTTACATAAATTAAAAAAAAATAAAGATATATATAAATTTTTAAAAAAAGTTTTGTTTAAGATTTCATTTTTTACAGTATGTAATTCAATCCTGTTTCTTTAAGTGAAAAAAATAAGCTTTTAAAAGCTATTGAAAAATAACATTTTTAACTCATTTTTTGGCAACAGAAAAAAAAATCTAAATCGATTAATATCGAAACGACTAAAAAAATTCGGAATAGAAAATTTCCGAAATTATAAGGAACGGTTGGAAAATCCCGAAAAATAAAATTCCCGGCACTGTAAAATTTTCGAATTGTTAAATTCTCGAAAAATAAAATTCCCGAATTAAAAAAATTGAAAACATTGTTTTTTAATAAATATTATTTCTTTATTAAAAATACAATAATCGAATAATTTTGTGAAATATTTAAAGTTTTTAAAACTTATTGTTTGAATTTGAAATAACAATAATTATATAAGAATTGTATAAAAAAATTAATTTAAAAACACGTGCGCCTCAAACAAAAATAAAAATTTCTCCCGAAATTGTCTCCGAACTTGAGAACATTTTCAAAAAAAAAACTTTGCAGGATTTAAATCAGCCCTGATTTATCTCGAAGTTTCTTTTTATTCATTTTTTTATTAAAAATTCTATTTTTGAAAACATTTTTTGTAATTAAAAAAAAATACTATGCACATTTTCAAACAAAATTTTTTATTCAGAAATATATTTTTTCAACTATTGTGATTTTAAACTCAAACAATAATTTCATGATTTTAAACATTAAAAAAATTTGTCTTTGATAAAAATATTTGATAATTTCATTTTCAATAAATAAATAATATTTAAAAAATGTAATTTTTTTAATTGTTTAAATTCGGGAGGTTCAAAATTCGGTAATATTATAAACAACTTAAATCATTTTTGTTGTACATTTTTTAAATTAATCATTCTTCAATTTTAAAGATAAAAAATTCTAAATTCTACCACTTTTAAGGGTCAGAATTGAAATCTGGTCAAATTTAAAGATTCAGAAATTAAAATTCTTAAATTTTGATAATTTTGAAGATCCAAAGTCAAGTTTCAATTCGAAATCCTCTAAATTGAAGAAATTTTGAATGTAAAACATCAGAATTGCAAAATTTTTTGTTTTAAAACTTAAAACTTGAATAATTTTTATTGTAAATTTTTAAAATGAATACTTCTTCAATTTTAAAGATAAAAAATTCTAAATTCTACCATTTTTAAAAGTTAGAATTGAAATCTCTTCAATTTTAAAGATTCAGAAATGAAAATTCTTAAATTTGGCTGATTTTGAAGATCAAAAGTCAAGTTTCAATTCGAAATCCTCAAAATTGAAGACATTTCGGAAATAAAGCATCAAAATTACAGAATTTTTAATTGTAAAACTTAAAACTTGCACAATTTTTACTTGAAAAATTGACAAAATTAAAAATCTTCAATTTCAAAAAATTTAAAATTAAAAGTTCTATAATTGTGAAGAATTACAATTGAAAACTCGTCAACTTTAAAAAGAAATAAATAAAAAATTTAAAATTTGGATGATTTTGGAGATCAAAAGTCAAGTTTTCAACTCTAAATCTTCTAAATTGAAGACATTTCGAATGTAAAATATCAGAATTACAAAATTTTGATTTTTAAAACTTAAATCATTTTTGTTGTACATTTTTTAAATTAATCATTCTTCAATTTTAAAGATAAAAAATTCTAAATTCTACGACTTTTAAGGGTCATAATTGAAATAATTTTTTTTAATTGAAAATTCATCAAAATTGAAAACTCTTCAATTTCAAAGGTTTAAAATTCTATAATTTTGAAGAGCCACTATTGAAAACTTGTCAATTCTTTGAAATCCATTAAAATATTATAAAATGCAGTGAAATTACATGACAAATTTTAATGCTGTTGAAAATTTCTTGGAATTTGAAAAAAAAAATTCTTTTGAAACTTGTTCAAAATTTATGAATAAATTCTTTGAAATGCTTTGAAATATTATAAAATCCCGTGAAATTACATGAAAACTTTTAAAGCTGTTGAAAATGCCTTAGAATGTGAAATAAAACTGAAATCTTTAAAATTCTTCAAAATATTTGGTAATACCTTAAAATATTTGAAAATATTTCAAATCCTAGGAAGTCCTTTAATTCTTGTGAATAAATTCTTTGAAATCCATTACAATATTATAAAATCCAGTGAAATTACACAAACATTTTTGAAGCTGTTGAAAATTCCTTGGAATTTAAAAAAGACATAAAATCTTTAAAATTCTTTGGAAAATTCTTCAAAATCTTTGGTAATACATTGAAGAATTATTTGAAAATCTTTAAAATCCTCGGAAATGCCTCATTTTTTGTGAATAAATTCTTTGAAATCCATTAAAATATTATAAAATTCAGTGAAATTACATGAAAAATTTTAATGCTGTTGAAAATTCCTTGGAATTTGAAAAAAAATAAAATTCTTTGGAAAATTCTTCAAAATTTATGAATAAATTCTTTAAAATCCATTAAAATATTATAAAATCCTTTGAAATTACATGAGAACTTTTAAAGCTGTTGAAAATTCCTGGGAATTAAAAAAAAAATTATAAAATCCCGTGAAATTACATGAAAACTGTTAAAGCTTTTGAAAATTCCTTGGAAAATTCTTCAAAATTTATGAATAAATTCTTTGAAACCCATTAAAATATTATAAAATGCCGTGAAATTACATGAAAACTTTTAAAGCTGTTGGAAATGAAAATGTTCAAAATCTTTGGTAAAACCTTAAAATATTTGAAAATATTTCAAATCGTAGGAAGTCCTTTAATTCTTGTAAATAAATTCTTTGAAAGCCATTAAAATATTATAAAATCCCGTAAAATTACATGAAAACCTTTAAAGCTCTTGAAAATTCCTTGGAATTGAAAAAAAAATCTTCAAAATTCTTTAAAATCTTTGGCAATACCTTGAAATATTTGAAAATTTTTCAAATCCTAGGAAATCTCTCAATTCTTGTGAATAAATTCTTTGAAATCCAATAAAATATTATAAAATCCAGTGAAATTACATGAAAAAATTTAAAGCTGTTGAGGATTCCTTGGAATTCAAAAAAACCTAAAATCTTTTACAATTTTTTGGAAAATTCTTTAGAATCTTTGGCAATACCTTGAAATATCAGTAATCGGTATCCCATGAGTTAATTTATTGAAATAAAATACTTTATCTTAAAAGAGTATCTGTTTGGCAGCCCTGATTATTCTTGACAGTTAGGGGAAGGAGGGGCAGCGCCGACCGGTGAGGCAAAGGCGATTTTGCTTATACCATCGCTATTATTTCACAATTTTAATTCTACTTTGCATTAAATAAATCTATTTTATTAAAGAGATAGTGTTACTTACTAAAAGCTTGAAAATCATAACAAGAGTTGAAATTTTAACCATGAAATATTTTTTAATCTATAAAGAAAAAAATCATCCAAAATGTTGAATTTTCAACCTAAAAAGGCGAGCTTTCTACAAAACAGTTGCATTTTCAACAAAAAGATGAATTTTCAACCAAGAAGATTAGTTTTTTTTTTACCAAAAAAGACTGATTTTCGACAAATTACATAAATTTTCAACCAAATACATAGTTGAATTTGTAAACCTGCAA
Organism: Andricus grossulariae; assembly: GCA_011634705.1. Classification (NCBI taxonomy): domain Eukaryota; kingdom Metazoa; phylum Arthropoda; class Insecta; order Hymenoptera; family Cynipidae; genus Andricus; species Andricus grossulariae. The sequence goes on along the minus strand of JAABKJ010075445.1, from coordinate 91,855,696 downwards.
AGATCAACTTTTAACAAAAAACGGAATAATTTAATTTTCATTAAAAACAAATAATTTTCATTAAAAAAAAAAAATTATTCAACAAACGAATTTTCTATAAAATGGTTGAACTTTCAACAGAATTTCAACGAATTTCAAAATTCAACGAATTTTCAACAAAAAATGACGAATTTTCAACTAAATATATCAATTTTTAACCAAATAGATGAATTTTCAACCAAGAAGATCAATTTTTTATCAAAAAACACGAACTTTTAACAAATAACGTAAATTTTCAACCAAATAGTTGAATTTTCAAACTAACAAATGAATGATGAAAAGTGGAATATTTCAATTTTCATTGAAGAAAATAATAATTTTCAATTTGAAAAAACGAAAAAAGGATTTTAAGTTAAAATGAAAAACAGTTGATATTTATATCCAATAAAGACCAGTTTAAAAAAGAAATACTTGAATTCTCAACTACAACAGATTAATTTTTAACCAAACAGTTGCTTTGTTAACCAAAAAAATTTATTTTCTACCCAACTAATGCAACTTTCGTGTAGAAGATTAATCTTTTTTGGTTGAGGATTCTACTATTTTATCGTAAATTCGTCCTTTTTGGTTCATTTAAACTGTTTTTTATTTAAAATTATAATATTTTTTAATTGAAATATATCCTATTACATTAGTTGTTGAAAATTAATTTTTTGTTGTTGGAAATGGAACAACTTGTTAGAAGGTCATTTTTTTGTTGTTGAAAATTCATGTCTTTAGTTAAAAATTAAGTTTTTTACCTGAAAATTTAACTATTCCAGTTGAAGATCAATTATTTATGTTGAAAATTCACCTCTTTGGTTAAAAGTTTAATTATGTTGCTGAAAATTGCAAAGTGAAAGTTGAACTACTTTATTACATTTTTATTTTAAAGTTCATCTAGTTTTTTTTTTGTAGAAAACTAATTTTCTTGGCTTAAAATTTTATCTTTAAAAAAACGTAAATATTTTGTTGAAAATGAACTTTTTTGTTGAAAATTCAAATTTTCGGGTTGAAAATTCAACTATTTTACAAAAAAATTAATCTTTTGACTTGAAAGTTCCACAATTTGGAAGAACTTTTTTTTCTTTACTGACTGAAAAATCTTTATTTGTTTAAAATTCGTCTTTTTAGTTGAAAAATTCATCATTTAAGTTGAAAATTCATGTCTTTTGTTGAAAATTGAACCTTTTTATTGAAATTTGTTTTTTTTTTTTAATGAAAATGTACCTTTTTTATTTTGGTTTAAAAATTAATAATTTTTAATTGAAAACTCAACTGTTCTTTTTTTAGTAATGTATTTTGTTGAAAATACGTCTTTTTGGTTCTAAAATTCATCTTCTGTGGTAGAAATTTTTATATTTTTTGGTTGAAAAATCAACTATTACATTTTTTGTTGAGAATTCATTTTTGCAGGATGAAAGTTCAAGTATTTGGGTAAAAGTTCAACAATTTGTTTGAAAATTCCACACTTTTGTTAAAAATTCAACTGTTTTTAGTTAAAAATTTAATTATTTTGTTGAAAATTCAACTATTTTGTTAAAAAGTAATCTTTCATATCGAAAATTGAAATGTTTTATTGAAAATTCGTCCTTTTGGATGAAATATTCATCTTTCATGGTGGAAAAGTCATGTTTTTTGTTTTAAATAAATAAATAATTCTGAAAATTTAAAATTTTAATCTGAAATACTGTTTTATTTCGTTTATGAAAAATTCTATGTTAAAAATTTTACAAGATAAAAATGCTGGTCTTAGAATATTAATTCTCAGGAAACATAAAAGATTGTTAAGTTTTTTTTTCTGAAATTTTTAACCAAATAGTTTAATTTTTTAACAAAAATGATGAATTTTCAACAAAATGCATCAATTTTTAACCAAATAGTTGAATTTTCAACCAAGAAGATCAATTTTCTACCAAAAAACACGAACTTTTAACAAATAACGTAAATTTTCAACCAGATAGTTGAATTTTTGAACTAAAAAATGAATGATGAAAACCAAACAGTTACATTGCTAAACAAAACAAAATTATTTTCTACCAAAAAAGACGAATTTTAACAAAATACATAAATTTTCAACAATATACAAAAATTTGTAACAAGATAGTTACTTTTTCAACCTAAAGGAATAATATTCTACGAAAAAAATAATTTTTAACAAAATACATGAACATTCTACAAAAAATAATAAATTTTCAAACAAAAAAAAAACGCATGTATAATTAAATAGTTTAATTTTCTCCCAGATTCGTGAACTGTCTATTTACTGTTTTTCGAAGTCAAGACTGCATTTTCTGCTCATATGTTTAGTGTGAAGTTAGATTTTTAAGGAACGCACATTGTTCTTTGTCCAGATTGTCATGGAAAAGTATGATTGCATAGTGGTGTTCACATAAATAAAAAAGTGAGTCTTCGAGATTCTTGGTGCAGACATAGTGTTCTACTTGTGAATTTATAGGAAATCCAAAAGGATTTTATAAAGATTATCTTTATAATTTATGTGATTTAAGGTTAGGGCTCAAAGGTTACTGTTGGGGGGGGGGGGAGATGTATAATTCCAGTATAAATATGCGACTTACTTTCAGCAAGGAGAGTCCTTAAATCAATATCATCTCAACCTTACATTACCTTTTCAGTATAAATATCGTCTTAATTTCAGGTATTTACTACCTGCATTTCATGTCTTTGCCACCTTAATTTTAGGTATTTACTGTCAGAATTTCAGCCTTTTTGTTTTCTTACTTTAATGATTAAAACAAATTCTTAATTTCAGTTTTCATATGCTTCTCTTTGTTACACCTTGAAATAATTCCAATTTTCGATTTAACTAAGTGCTTGTTTTTTCTGCGAATAGCATAAAGTTACATTTTCATATCCATTAAAAATAAAGACATTTGAGATCAAACTATTTTTTATGATATTCACGAAAGGCATATCCTTTAATATATCCATGGTTCAACAACAAAAAGTGTCAATTTTATTATTTATCACTACCTAAAAGCGAAAATTCGTCTGCCCCACTGTGACTCATTGAAAATTGATTTTCCTTGAACTGAATAACTTTTTTTGATAAAACTTTTTCTCTCCTTGTTCATCAACTCAACATCTCGGGGATGTGTCACCGTTCGAAAAAAATAATAATTTTTGTCACGATTTTAAGACGTTTTTCAGAACCAATGAAATTCTAACTTAAACTTATACTTAATTTTCTTGGAACTAAATGATTTTTTTTATCAAACTTTTCACCCTGTATTCAGTAACTCAACATCTCGGGGAAGGATCATCAGTTTTTTTTTGTTTTTTTTGAGTATTTCATTTCTTATTACTGTCTCAATTCGACTCGAACAGGGTCAAAGAAAGTGTTAGCCCCTCATGATCACCTTCGGGCAATTTTTTTGTCATAATTGGAGGCTTCTTTCCATTCAAACTTTTTTGGTATGAATTAGACAGTACGTCAGCTTGAAGCAGATTTTTTTTTAATTACGCTTTCTAGTTTACATAATGTTTTTTCGCTCTCCTGTATAATGGCCATTTTTTCAGTTATCTCCTTTTGCCTTTCCACCCTTTTTTTAGCAATATTCGACTGTTCATTTAAAATGAGAAACTATCAATCAAATCTTCAAAACTACACAGTACGAAATTAAATTGTTTGAGAATGAAAGCCTTAAATTGTTAAAAATTCAGAATGCTCCATTTAAATTTTAACGCTACAATTTTATTTTTTCCATTTACGGATAATAAAGCTGTATGAATCAATTATTTAAAAATGATGTGTACTGTGCACCATAAGCTTGGATTGACTTTAACTCAAAAAGGCTTGCACCTCCCGTTTTCCTTCTAAAATCATTTCAGTGATGCCTCACGATCATTTTGAGACCAGATCAACTAAAAATTGAAGTGCATTTAATTCCGCGTAAAACTGAAAAAAAAAGAATTTGTTATCCTATATATAGTTAAGGAGATATTACACTTTAGAAATTATATTCTTCTCAAAATTTGGTGAAAGCAAAATTTTGTTTTAGTTTTTGCGAAATAGGATATTTGCTGTGCATTGTTTTCTGCACTTTGCGTTAAAATTTGTTCTTATGATAATTAAAGTTCGTTATTTATCTGCTTTTGAAACTTTTTTCATACCCTGCACTATTTTTTATTTAAATCGAAATAATCTTTTAAATGAGGAAGCTTATCTTCATGTCTATATTTCGGAAATGATTAGCACTTTTCAGATTTTTGGGTAATTTGATGTCCTTTTATTATTTAAGAAAAACTTTTTAAGCAAAGTGCAGTAGAAACGCGATATGCCAAAAAAACGTACTGTTTAGCGAACTTTCATAAAAGTAGGTATTTTCCAACACGCTATATAACTTCGTAAGTATGCTAGATAAAACATTTCATTATTTTGTAGATTTGCATAAAATTAGGTCTGCTTTAAATCATATTATAAATATTTTTGTCTAAACAGAAAAAAATAGTTGGTTAAAAATCCAGCGACTGTATTATAGTCTTGGATATAAGAGAAAATCAATTAAAATGCACAACCTTCAGTATTCAAGAAAATGATAATTCATCATCTGAAAAGTTCAGAACGTCCATTACTTTAAAATGATTTACTTAATTCAATTGTTGCCTCCCTACTAAAAAAAAAGTCAGGAATCGTCACAAATTGTCAGAAGTTCCGACGATTCCTGAACATCCTGACCATTCCTGACGAGTCTGACTATTTCTGAAGATATGCTAATTCACATCCTATCAGGCTATTTGATAACTAGATGTGCCTAATATTTACGATTCAGTCCAAAATATGCAAAAACGTCTCTTTTTGTGGGAAATACTTGTAAAACTTTATGGGGTTGGCAGAACCCTTAATTATAAAATATAAAATAAAAACAGAAAATATTTATTTTTGACCAGTAGACAAAAAACACTTGAAATCAATGTATTTTATAGCTAGATGCGCCTAGTATTTACGATTCAGACCAAAATATGCAAAAACGTCTCTTTTTTGTGGGAAAAACTTGTAAAAATTTATGGGGTTGGCAGAACCCTTGTATATAAAATAAAATTAAAAACAGAAAAATGTTTTTCTATGACCAGCAGACAAAAAACACTTGAATTCAGTGTATTTGATAACTAGATGCGCCTAAGACTTACGATTCAGTCCAAAATATTCAGAAACGTATTTTTTATGGGAAATACTTGCTAAAATTCATGGGGTTGGCAGAACCCCTGAATATGAAAAAAATTAAAAACAAAAAAAGATTTTTTTTGACCAGTGAACAAAAAACACTTGAAATCAATCTATTTGATAACTAGATGTGCCTAATATTCATTATTCAGTCCAAAATATGCAAAAACGTCTGTTTCATGGGAAATAATTGCTAAACTTTATGGGGTTGGCAGAACCCCTAAATATAACAAAAAAGTAAAAACAAGCAAATATTTATGTTTGACCAGTAGACAATAAACACTTGAAATCAATCTATTTGATAACTAGATGTGCCTAATATTTATAATTCAGTCCAAAATATGCAAGAACATCTGTTTTATGGGAAATAATTGCTAAACTTCATGGGGTTGGCAGAACCCCTGAATATAAAAAATAGAATGAAAACAAAAAAAAGATTTTTTTACCACTAGAAAAAAAACACTTGAAATCAATCTATTTGATAACTAGATGGGCCTAATATTTATGATTCAGTCCAAAATATGCAAAAACGTCTCTATTTTGTGGGAAATACTTGTAAAACTTTATGGGGCTGGCAGAACCCTTAAATATAAAAAATGAAATAAAAACAAAAAATTATTTATTTTTGACCAGTAGACAAAAAACACTTGAAATCAATCTATTTGATTACTAGATGCGCCTAATATTTACGATTCTGTCCAAAATATGCAAAAATGTCTTTTTTGATGGAAAATACTTGCTGAACTTTATGGTGTTGGCAGAACCCCTGAATATAAAAAAAAAAATCAAAACCAAAAAAATATTTATATAATTTGTCCAATTAATAACGTAAGAATTGACTTTTGAAAACACTTCGAGGCTATTAATCACCTTTGATTTCCAAGAAGCATATTATCATTTCACAATCGGTATAAAATCTATTCTCTACACTTATCCTGAACAATTTTCAAACAATAGCAATCCAGCTATTAAAAGGCCATTAAATTAAACCTTGCAACGACTGTTCCGTAATGTTAATTAGGAATCAATAAATTATTAAAAATATTTCGTTTCCATTAAACAATGAACAAATAAATCCATGTTTTTGTTTTGAAAAAAAGAAATGATATTTAGGGGTATTTCCCATAAGAAAAAAAGACGTTTTTCTACATTTTATTTAGAATCGTCAATATTAGGTGAATCATGTTGAAGCTGAGCCATACAATGCGAATAAAATACTACTTTTTAAATATCACCCCATAAGTCTGTTTTATAGGGTCCCCGAAAAAACCCCATAAGTGAAAAAATGGGGTTTGCGAGTTTTTGGCGTTATTTATGACTTTTTTGCGGCTTTGTAATGCAAATTGCTTCTAATACATAAAATACTACTTTATACTAATACTTAGATATTTATTTAAATTGTTTAAACAATTTATTATTGTTCTTAGCATTTTCTCTTAGAATAGTCAAAAAATTAAGGTTTTTTCAAAAATTGTAAACTTTTTATCCAATTGTCAATTAAGGCGAGGTAAAAGTTAATTAATGTCACAAGAATAATTGTTCAAACAATTTTATATTATTTTTAATAATATTCTCTTTGAATAATGATAGAAATTGCTGTTTTTTCTGAAATTTTCAACTTTTTGTCTACTTTTGACTTTAGGTGAGTTCATATTCAGTTATATTCAGCAAAAATAATTGTTTAAACAAATTATCGTTTATAGCTATCTTCTTCTATATTAATACTAGATAGTTGCGGTTTTTTCTGAAATTTTTAACTTTTTGTCCACTTATAAATTATACTGACGTAAAAGTTAATACAGGTTAACAAAAATAATTGTTGAAGCAATTTTTTATTATTGTTAATGATATTTTCTTTGCTTGATGGTAGAAATTTGCGGGTTTTTCTGAAATTTTTAACCATTTGTCTATTTTTCATTTGTAGTGACGTAATAATTAATTAAATTTTTGAAAAATCATTGTTTAAACAAATTATTCTTATGATTTATTTTTTATCCATATTAATGCCAAATAGTTGCGGTTTCTTCTGAAATGTTTAGTTTTTTGTCCACATTTCACTTAGTGAGGTAATAATTGTTCACGAAACGTCGGCAAGTTTCGTAGTTTTGCGCACGATTGAAACCCGAAAAAGCTTTAAATTTAAATTTATCATCGTTTCTATGTCATTTCATAAATCAGTACTGGTGGGTCATGAAACGGTAATCAATAGGTCATTGGATGCGTCTGAAGGACGCTAACAAATACACTCCATATAATATTGTCGTATTTTGAATATAAAGAAAGTTGTTCAGATATAAAAAGAATAATACATTATTTGAAACTTCATGAGTCGGTGCTGGTAGGTCATAAACTATTCATCAATAGGGCAATGAATGCGTCTCAATGAGGCGAACAAATACACTTAATATAATATTGTGGCATTTTGAATATCAAAAATTTTTTCTCATATAAGCAGAATAAACCATTCTTTGAAACTTCATAAATCGGTACTAGTAGGCCATAAAATGTTTATCAATAGGTCAATCGGTGCGTCTCAGAGATATGAGTAAATAAGCTATATATCATATTCTCGTGTTTTGAATATCAAAAAAGTTTTCCTCATATAAACAGAATAAACCATTTTTTGAAACTTTATACATCGGTACTGGTAGGTCATACAAGGTTTATCGATAGATCAATCGATGTGTCTCAAGGACGTGAAAAATTTCACTGAATATAATATTATCGTATTTCAAATATAAAAAAAAGAGTTATTATATAAACAGGATAAACAATTTTTTGAAACTTTATAAATCGGTACTGGTATGTTATAAAAGGCTCATCAATAGGTCAATCGATGCCTCTCAGAGCGGCAAGTAAATAAACTGCATATTATATTGTCGTATTTTGAATATCAAAAAATCTTTCCTCATATGAATAGAATAAAACATTTTTTGAAACTTTATAAATCAATACTGGTAGGTCATAGAAGGTTCATCAATAGGTCAATCGATGCGTCGCAGAGAGGCGAGTGAATAAACTACATATTATATTGTCGTATTTTGAATATCAAAAAAGCTTTTATGCAAACAGAATTAACCGTTTTTTTAAGCTTTATGAATCGGTGCTGGTAGGTCGTAAAAGGTTCATCAATAGGTCAATCGATGCATCTCGATAAGGCGTACAAATACGCTAAATATAATATTGTCCTATTTGGAATATCGAAAAAGTTTTTTCATATAAACAGAATGAGCCACTTCTTCGAAACTTCATGAATCGGTACTGGTAGGTCATACAAGGTTCATCGATAGATCAATCGATGCGTCTCAAGGACTCGAACAAATTCACTGAATATAATATTGTCATATTATTAATGTATAAAAAAAATCTTATATAAACAGGATAAACCATTTTTTGAAACTTCATAAATCGGTGCTGGTAGGTTATAAAAGTTTCAACAATAGGTCAATCGCTGCGCCTTAATGAGGCAAACAAATACACTAAGTATGATATTGTCGTATTTTGAATATCGAAAAAGTTTTTTTCATATAAACGGAATAAACCATTCCTTTCAACTTTATTAATCGGTACTAGTATGCCATAAAAGGCTCATCAATAAGTCAATCGATGCGTATCAGAAAGGAGAGTGAACAAACTACGTATTATATTTTCGTATTTTGAATATCAAAAAAGCTTTTCTTATGTAAACAGAATTAACCATTTTTTGAAGCTTTATACATCGGTGCTGGTAGTTCATAAAAGGTTCATCAATAGGTCAATCAATGCGTCTTAATAAGGCGAACAAATACGCTGAATATAATATTGTCGTATTAGGAATATCGAAAAAGTTTTTTCATATAAACAGAATAAACCATTTCTTCGAGACTTCATAAATCGGTTCTGGTAGTTTATAAAAGTTTCAACAATAGGTCAATCGCTGCGTCTCAATGAGGCGAGCAAATATACTGAGTATGATATTGTCGTATTTTGAATATCAAAAAAGTTTTTCTTATATAAACGGAATGAACCACTTTTTGAAACTTTATAAATCGGTACTGTTAGGTCATAAAAGGTTCATCAATAGGTCAATCGATCCGTCCCAAGAACGGAAACAAATACACTGAATATAATATTGTCCTGTTTTAGATATGAACAAATATTTTCTCATATAAAAAAGATGAAATTTTTATTTTTCAATATCTAAACGCAAGAAAAAACTACTTCTAAATGGTCGATCAAGCTCAAAATCCTACCCGACCTGGATATCAATCGAAGCTACACTTCGTTCAAATTTCATGGTCGTAGTTCTTTTGCTTTTCGAGATATGCTGAAAAGAATAAAGTTAAACACACACACACACATATTAGCACATGAACATTTTTTTTAAATTTTATTTTCGAGCCCCTGGGGTCGAATTATATCAAAATATTTCAAAAAAGTATATTTGAAAACTTAGGTAATTGCAAACCACCCTCTATGATGAAGCAATACTTAACAAGTTAAATGTTTATTTTCTCGACGTAAGAACCATTTATAAGATAAAATTTGTGTAAGATTAACAAAAATTTTAATTTCTGAATTTGTTCCCCCTTCTAATTTCCCAGGCATTCTTTTTCGTATGCCGAGTACCGAGATTCTGCGCTGTTTAGGCTTCCACTAGCGTAAGCGATTACGTAATTCACGCCATCGATTGTTTGCATAAGTACGGCACCCAAACCCCTGTTCCTCGCGTGGGTTTCGAGTTGTGTAAAATCTGGGCAGGTTAATATAGGTGCTGAAGGTAAAAGGTCTTTAATGTCTTGGAAAGCCTCATCTTTTTCTAATCCCTAATCCCATATTTGATCTTTTTTCAATAATCTTTCAATTGGTTCTGTTATTTCAGCAAAGTGTGGGATGAATTTTCTGTACAAACTTGCCATCCCTGTTATGCGCTGTAATTGTTTAATATTTTTAGGTTTAGGGATTTCTAGGATTGGTTGGATTTTTTCTTCGTCTATTTGGAGTCTTTCGCCGTTGACTTTAAAACCTACATATTTAATCTAAATATAAATAATTATGTAAATAGGCCAATTTGAAATCGCTTTCTCAAATGAATTTTGCTGATGTTAATATTTCAAGTATTTCTGTCATGAGTGGGGTTGGGTAGAGGTCCTTTTTTCTAATATTATCAACCTTTCTAAAGTCTGAACAAAATATATAGTCTTTCGCTGGTTTTTCCATCATGACTTTAGGGTTCGATCAATCGTAACAGAAGGGTTCTATTATATCCTGTTCTAATAATTTTTCTACGGTTTCATAAATTATTTCTTTAATTTTTGGGTTCACTTCGTAATATCGCTGTTTAATGGGATCGTGGATCTGTACGTCAATTTTACATTTTGTTAGGTGAGTCGCCCTATTTTCTTTTCCCTGATATACTTTTATTATGTTTTCTCTGCTTTTTTCTGTTGGGAATTTCATCATTGGGTTACCTTGAGCTTTGTGAATCTAGGTTGGTAGTTTGGTTGGAATCTAGGTTGAAAATATGATTGGGAACCACGTGGGAATCCTGATGTGAAGTCAGGTCTGAAATTTTGTTGCTATTGATTTGGAAAAGGTGGGAATGGGAATCCGAATGGTGAAAATAGAAATCTCTTTCTATATTGATTTTTGCTCTGATTGTTTAGACCTTGGTTTGCGTTTTGGTTATTCTTTTGAATGTTTTTATTTAACCTCAAATCTTGATTATTCTCCGAATTATCTTTATCCCCGTTATCGTTATTACGCTTTTGTTCACTCTTGTCCTCAATTTTTGATTCTGTAATAAAACAGTAAAACTTGCCATCAAATTTTTGATTTGGCTAGCTCAGTCTCCTGTTCCTTGCCCAGGTCTAGTTCCTCGAAAGTTTCGAAATAATTCCGTTTTATGCACATTTTGTATTCGATTCTAAGATTTTCATATGTTATACGTAGTTCCCATTCGCGATTATTCCGTCAAATACCAGTGAATGCCTCGCTTTCTTTTTTGGTTACAAAATTAAATTTTTGTTTGATTATTTGAATTATTTTCGAATTCATAGTCGGTATCTGAATCATCTATGTGGATTCTTGACCGTCTGTTTGATCTGTTATTTGTTGTCGAGAGTCTGCGTGATCTGTTCTAGTATGAGTTTTTTGTGTCCTCTAATGGTACACTGTCATCTGGTAATTTTAAATTACTGCTTCTTGTTCTACTACGGTTTTCATCATTGTTGTGTGAAAGTTGACGGGGTTCTTGTAATTTTCCTTTAAATCAAATAGAACTGAATGTGTGTTACGAGATGCACTTTTATTTTTCCTGTAACTAGGTTCCACTACTTCTCTTTTATTTTCAAAAGAGCTATGGGTTGACGGGTCTAATCTAATCCCTACATTGTTTGCCCTTTCTCTAAAAAATCTTCTCTTTTGTTTGTTCATAAATTCATTATATTCTGTGCTTCATAATACTTCTTTGAATTCTAAAAGGAACTGCGTGTTGTTTTCTAGAAAAGAATGGAATTCGGAAGTTTTGTTGTTAATTTTGGGGCGATTTTTTGGCTTATTTCTATTTTTCAAATAAATGGTTTCATTTGTTCCTTTTCTTATGTTATTTTTTTCGATTGACGCGTGTATAATTAACTTGGAGGCCATTGATCCCTCGGCATTTTAAGATTGTAAAAATTTCTCATTTTGTGTTAACTTTGTTTCAAAAAATCAGAAAGCATGTTTTTGAATTGGAGATAAGCTGCGTCGTGTTTACATTGATGACTTTAATAACCTGTTGTTAATTATTATATATAGTCCGAAATGAATAAATTTTATATGTATGAAGCAATTAGTTGCTGTACGCTATTGAATTAGGAAATTAAAAAAAAATTACCTTCGTGAAAAAAGATCACAGACTACAATAACATTTTATGTAACAAAACTGTTCGCCTAAATTATATCTACAAATTTGTTCAGAACCACCTTACGCTAAGATGCGTATTATTAGTTTAAATCATAAAAAATAACTTTGAAAATAAACAAATTAAATTTATGTAGAAACGGCACAGAAATAAATATAATATGCATTTAATATAATAGAGTGGAACATAATGTGGAAAAGAGTGATTTGAGAGAGTGGGTTCATCTGAAACTCTCTACTTCTTGATATTATCTCTAAAACTACTGGTACAGAGAGTGGTGTGAATGACTTCCTCCCCAACCGAGTTACGGAACGTCGGGATGTTCCACGTGTTAAGCATATCTAAATTAGTGGTGATTAGGTATTGCAGTAGGCCACTACCTCTTGATTTGATGTCCGTGCTGCCCCACAAAGTATAGTGGGAATTAGCATCGCATCCCAGCAAAAAAGGAATCCCCCTTACCTTGCAATATTCCATTAGTGTACATACGTCCACTGGTGAGTTGGTATCGCTGTCATAAGGAAAATGAGCTGATCCCAGAACTAGCCTTCCTATTCTTCTGAGATCCGTGACTATCACCATCACGTCTCCCAAACACAGCTCAAGGAGCGGGACAGCGTTAACTCCCTTCGTCAGTATGCTGGTCTTATGGTATCTCGAACTAACCAAGGTTCTTGGATTACCAAGATACATGTGTGCCTCGCAGCCATGCTTCCCTACAAAACTGCAGAGGCACCTTTGCTGTGATGCAAGTTAATTTGGGTAATGCTTAGACCAGAAGCAGTCATTTAGGTCTGCTCCCGATCTTCCTGTGTACCAACAGGCTGCTCCTACCCCTGGCTGGCAACCCTAAAGTTGACCTGTCCAATGTGATAGAGGGGCCTGTTGTTGAGGGCCGCAAGAACCCTTGCCTGCAACTCAGGAATCTGCACAACTAGGAGATGACTGGTGCCTGCTACTGTGTCTTCTTACTGAGGCCTATCGTGCCTGACGATTCGCCAGTACGCTATCTTAAGTGAGGGGTTGAATCCCTCCAACCGCCGAAGTACCTCAGGCGGGTATTCCAGTTCACCGGGTTACCACGCCGTAGCCCTCATGATCTTCTGGAGCAACTTAACCCCATCCACCCTAAGAGCTGCACCTTCCCACAGCTTTGGCTCGACCACTGCTTTGAGTAGCCAAGCTCTCTCTTTCGAGCGCCCTCCAGGTGGCCTCCCTGTTGATATCATACTGCTCCGTAGTGAGCATGTAGTCCGGGTAGTTGGTATCGGCCGCAGGTCATTCCTGTCCCGATTTCAAAGCTGTAAATCGGTCTGGGTGGGGCCTCGACCCAGGAATCCAGAAAGGCCGTGTTAGATAGGCTCTTTCACCCTTCTACCATGCCGACATCACGCATACCAGGAGAGCCCGTTTATGGGGATCCTTTCATTCATATCCTTACCCATGCAGGCCGAGGTCCTTTTGTCCCTCATGCACCACACGCTTACGCCTCCCCACCAACTACGAGGTGTTACAGCCCCTAGGGTAGGTACAATAGTTAAATTTCAGTAAAAAAATTAATTTTCAACCAAATAAAATAACACACGATGGCTATGATTCTGTTTTTTGAAGTTAAGCAATTTTGAGCCCTTAAATTCGAAATTGTTTTTTGAAGTTGAGTTTTAAATTGTTTCGATACTTTTGAACATTTTCAAATTGAAAACAGTTTGTTTAATTATAAATCTTTCAAACTGAAAATTCTGCATCTTTAAAGTCTTTCGATTTGATATTTTACGATTTCGAAGAGTTTGATAAAATCAGACAATTTTGTGCCTTTAAAATTGAAACTAAACAATTTAGAATAATTAAATAAAAATATATAAAATAGGAAAATGGAAATCAAGGCTTCTATATGAAATGTTGAAAGATTTATTAGTGCAATTGTCAATGTGAATCTATAATATTTTGAGGAGGCCTCGAAGAGAAAAAACAAATTTCTTGTCATTTCTCGGTTATCATTTTTCCAGGTGAAGTTCCCTGAAACTTTTTAAACCTTTTAAAAATTTCTTGGAATTTCTAAAAATATCCTAAAATCTTTCAAACCATTTAAAATTCCCTAAAATTAATTAAATCCTATTAAAGTTCTTTGGAATCTTTTAAAATACCCTCAAATATTTCAAATCCTTTGATATCTTTCAAAATTCCTTAAAATTCTTTAAAGATCTTGAAATTTCCTTAACATTTTTTAAAATACCTTCAAATCTCATAAATCCTTTGGAGTCATTTCAAATTATTGAAATCTATCAAAGATTTTTCGGAATCTTTTAAGATACCTGAAATATTTTTAATACTTTGACATCTTTTTAAATTCTTTGAAACTTTTAATAGCTCTTGAAAAAACCTTGGAATTTTTCAAATCCCCTTGAATCTTTTAATTTCTTTAAAATCTTCTGCAAATTCCTTGGAATATTTTTGAATACCATCATTTATTTCAAATCTTTTTCCATCTTTTAAAATTTTTTGACGATTTTAAAGCTATGGAAAAAGCATTGGAATTTTCAAAAATACCCTAATGACATTCAAATTTGTTGAGATTCCTTCGAATTATTAAAAACAATTGAAAAAAATCCTAGGAATCTTTTTAAATACCCTAAAATTTGTGTAATCCTTTAAAATCTTTCAAAATCCCTCGAAAATTTGTAATGCTCTTGAAAATTCCTTAAACACCCCTGTTTTGAGAGAATTTTGGGCTACATTACTTTTTGTGTGTGGGGTGGGGGGGGGGGGGGGAAAAATAGCCCAAAATTGGTAACGTAGTTTATGGACTATCCCTAAATAATAGCTCGAAACAACTTTCTTGTTTTTTTTTCAATTAAAAAAGAAAAACGGTATGTAACTTTTTGTATGTCAATAGTTTCGTTTTTTGTGATGCACGTACCATTGGCAATATTTTTTCTCGGAGATGGTGTCTTCTCTCAGAATGTTCCTTTAATGGTTCGATAGAGATAGATAACAGCTCGAAAATAATTTGTTGTTCAAAGAAAGTAAAATGCATTAAAGTTAAACATTTTTTTGCGCCTCCTGTCAAATTCGACTTTTGGCATAATTTCGTTATGCATTTTTATAAAGTACCTGAGTAATAATTTTCAAACCAATTTAAGAATAATCTGCCATATAATACATAATGATAATTTAAACATTTTGAATAACTTGAAACTTGATTTCAGTTTTTATAAACAATGAGCAAATGTTGCTTAGTAAGAAATAGTTACTAGTAATTTGAAATTTATTTTTGACTCACCTTGTAGTTGATGAATGGTGGCTTGATACTCTGCTAATTTTTCATCCACATAATCTTGACTTTGGCTGGCAATAATTTCGGCGGTGCTGGGACCAGATTCGTCATCATCGTCTTGATTAGGGTCCAATGGGACTCCTACGTATTCGTATTCGCCTGGTTTATATGGGGCAATTAGGTATTCCGGAGGCCCACAAGGTATTGGAGAAGTTGTTCCACTTCCCAATGGACTCTGAAAAAAATAATTTATTTTTTATTCACAGCAAAAACGTACAGTGGGGGAAAAGCTGATAAAATTTCAAAGAAAGCCGTCAAGTCTGATTTTTTATTTAGTTTTCAAATTTTTTTATAAAGAAACAAATAAGAACAAAAGAAATGGCCATTTTTACTATTTAACGTTCCCGGTACTCATCAATAAGAGTAACATTTTTAAAGGAATCTGTATTATCATTAGAGAATAACAGAAAATTTGTAACGTCTTTTTCAGACTAGATGGAGTTATGAATTGAAAATTATTTTTAGTTAATTTTTTTCTCAAAAAAGGATTTTCTCCTTTCACTCAGCTGGGATTCGAACCACAGAACTTCTGATTTCCGGTCAGGTGCTTTTCCTATTGAGCTACTAGAGAGATCGAGAGAAGAAACTTAATTTCAGGAAATATACGCATTATTATGCTAGATGGTACAATCAAATTTTTAAAGAAATATGTATTATCATTGGAGAATAACAGACAATTTTAACGTATTTTTCAGACTCGATCGAATTATGAATTAAAAATCAATTTTAATTATTTTTTTTCTGAAAAAAAGATCTTCTCCTTTCGCTCCGCTGGGATTCAAACCAGAGAACTTCTGATTTGCGGTCAGGTGCTTTTTCCATTAAGCTTCTAGAGAGATCGAGAGAAGAAACTTTATTTCAGAAAATATACGCATTATTATGCTAGATGGTACAATCTAATTTTTAAAGGAATCTGTATTATCATTAGAGAATAACAGAAAAATTTTAACCTTTTTTTCAGACTAGATGGAGTTATCAATTAAAAATCATTCTTAAATAATTTTTTTTTGCTGGAAAAAAGATCTTCTTTCACTGCGCTGGGATTCGAACTGGAAATCAGAAGTTCTGTGGTTCGAATCCCAGCGAAGTGAAAGGGGAAGAACACTCCTCAAAAAAAAAAAATCAATTATAATCGAATTTTAAATAAAAAAAAAATTAAACTTCAACCAAAACCAGTAGCATTTTCAACGAAATAATTGAATTTATTAGAAGACAGTTTAGTGAATTTTGATTCCGAAGGGAAAAAATTCTTGTCCAAATACACAAATTTTCAACAAAACAGTTCAATTTTTAAATAAAAGTATTAATGTTTAATCAAAAACAGTTGAATTTTCAACACGAAAAGTTGAATTACGAAAAAAGAAAGATTAATTCTCTACGAAAAATGTAATAGTTGACATTTCAACAAAATGAAAAACGAACTTTCAGAAAAAATAGTTCAATTTTCAAACAAAATAAAAATAAATTTTCAACGAAATAGTTGAACTTTTAACAACATTTTTTAATTTCCATAGTACAAAGATGAATTTTTAACCAAAAAGACTAATTTTGAACTAAGAAGATTAATTTTCTAAAAAAAAATTGTTTTTTCAACATAATACATACATTTTCAAATGAATAGTTTTATTTTCAACTTAAAACGATGAATTATCAGTAAAAAAATACTTCAACAAAATAGTTAAATTTTCAACCCGATATGAATTTTCAACTTGAATGATGAATCTGCAAACAAGAAAATAAATTTTTAACAAAGTAGGTCAACTTTTAATGAAAAGAATACAAAGTTTCAACCCAAAAAATAAATTTTCTACAAAACGCTTGATTTTTTCAGACCAGAAAAAACAAACATTTCATACAAATTGTTGAGATTTTAAACAAATTTAACTATCTGGTTGAAAATACAATTGCTTGGTTGCAAATTTACTTTTTTCTCAAAAATCAAAATGTTTTGTAGAAAATTCATGTTTTTAGCTTAAAAATTAAACATTTTTGTAGAAAAGTCGTTTTTTAAACTGAAAATTAACTTTTTTTAAATGAAAATTTAACTATTCCATTTTGGGTTAAAATTGATCTTTTTTAGTTTAAAAAATCAACTATTTTGTAGAAAATTAATTAAATTTGTTGAAAATTAATCTGTTTGGTTAAAAATTGATGTACTTTGTTGAGAATTCATCTTTTTTAGTAGGAAATAAATCTTTGTAGTTCAAAATTATTATTTTTGGTTGAAAATTCAACTTTTTTTTGTAAAAAGCTTCTCTTTTTGGCTAAAAGTTTAATATTTTGGATGAATTTATTTTCTTCATAGACTCAAAAATTCTTTCGTAATTGAAAATTCAACTCCTGTTGAAAATTCGTCGCTTTCACTTGAAAACTCGTCTTTTTGGTATAAAATTAATTTTTAAAATTAAAAATTAACTATTTGATTGAAAATTTATGATTTTGTTGAGAATTTGTTTTTTTTTTATTAAAACATTCATCTTTATGTCTGGAAATGTATCATTTTGGTTGAAAATTTCATTATTAATTTGGTTAAAAATTTAATTTTTTTGTAGAAAGCTTCTCTTTTTGGCTTGAAAGTTAAATTTTTTGGATTAAATTTTTTTTCTTTATAGACTAGAAAATTCTTCTTAATTGAAAATTCGTCATTTTTATTTGAAAATTCGGCTCTTTTGGTGGGAATTTTATCTTTTTTGGTTAAAAATGTAACTGCTTGTTTGAAAATGAATCTGTTTTAGTTCAGGACTCAAACTGTTTTTGATTAAAAATTAAAATCTTTTTTTGGTTGAAATATCAATTAATACATTTCTTCTAAAAATTCAATTTATTGGTTAAGAGTTGAACTTTCATTAAAATTAATTTTTTTTGATGAAGATTCACAATTTTAGTTGAAATTTCATCTCACTTATTGAAAATTGAACTGCTTTGTTTAAAATTCGTCTTTTTAATTTAAAATTAATTTTTTCAACTGATAATTCAACTATTGGGTTGAAAATTACCTTTTTGATTGTAAATTACCTTTTTGATTGAAAATTACCTTTTTGATTGAAAATTAACTTTTTTCTTGCATATTCAAATGTTTTGTAGAAAATTCGTCTTTTTATTTGCAAATGAATCTGTTTTGGTTGATGATTCAACTATATTGTTGAAAATTGGTCTTTTTTGCTCAATTCAATTATTTTTGATTTAAAATGAAAATCTTCTCTTGGTTAAAATATCAACTATTAATTTTGTTGTTGAGAATTCATCTTTCTTGGTTGAAAATTCATCTACATGATTTTTAAAAGATAATTGGACTTGAATGATTATTATAGAATAGAAGAAGCTGCATACCAATCGAGAAAATCTTTCAGTCCATGCCCCAGCTTTAACTATTTCCTTTCACCGATCTTACAAATACACTCATTCTCCACTTAGATGTCTAGAAAAAGTAAATACTTAGATTTTTATTGACTTAAATTTTTATACTTAAATTATAGCATTTTAAGCAATTTTAAGATAGAAATGTTAAAAATTGAACGATTACATTTTGGTTATGAACCGAACACTTCTTAAAATAAAAGTTAAATTATTTTTAATTGAAATAGTTTAAAAATCCTTAAAAAGCTTCAACATTTTATTTCAAAATCTGGAAACATCTACATGATGTTTTACATTTTTTCAAGCTTTAAATTATTTTTGAAATTTTTTCAGAACTTCTAAACATTTTTTAAAATGATTCGAATTCTTCCTAAAAGTTTTCCTACATTTCTTTTTAATCCTGCAAAATAAAAAATATTTCCTTAAAATCCTTCAGATACATTTTTGACAATTTTGGAAATCTTTTTAAATATTTTCAATATTTTCTTACAATTAATTTTTCAAAATAAAAAGTCATTTTCAATTTCCCTAGGAATCTTAAGAAAATGTTTTTTATTCTATTGTAGCTTTTCACCATTTTGTTCTTCATTTAAATTATTTGAAATCATATCAAATTTCTAATTAATTTCGAATCTTCACAGAGTTTTTAAATATCTCTTCAATTTACTCGAATTTTTTCTAGGAATAATAGGTGTTCAATATTTATTATAGATCAAAATTCAACAATTTTGTAAATTAAATGTTTTCAAATAGAACAATTAAAATTGTAACGTTCAAAGTTTTTTTTAATTTTTTTAGTTTTGAATATTTGATTTATAATTACTGAATTACTGAATATTTCTAAATATTAAGCAATTGTTCTTTTTCTTATTTAAAAAATTTCAAATTTGTAAATTTTAGACTAAACCAATATTTTAAATTTAATAAAAGCCTTTGATTATGAAAATGTGTCTCCCAGAATTTGGGAAACAAACAAAATTTAAAATACTAAAGTTTGATTTTTTGTGACGGTGTAACCTGAAAATTTGATTAGAGAGGACGAGATCCTTATGTACCAATATAGCGACGAAAACCTGTCACGAAAAATTAAAATCTTACAAAAGAATGATGGAGAACGAACAAAGAGAGAGAGGGGTGAAATTGCTGACTATGTTTTGCGTAATGAAATGTCATACAAAATTGTCAATGCGAAAGAATTATACGTTGTACCGAGAGCAATGCGCAAAACGCTCGTAATTAAAAACCATGATTTGTCTAGCCATTTTGGTGTTAAGAGAACTCTAGCGCGAATCAGAGAATTTTATTACTTTCCAAAAATGCGTAATTATATCGAAAGGCATATAGCGTCGTGCGTCGAATGCTTGTTCGCGAAAAAGAAACATGGAAAGCAAGCTGGCGAGCTCCATCCAATCCCCCCCGGAAATCGACCTTTTGAGGTAATTAATGTAGATCATCTCGGACCTTTTGTAACGTCGAAGAAGGGGAATAAGTATATTCTAGCAGCCATCTGCAATTTAACCAAATTTGTCCATTTGTACGCAGTGCGAGATACTAAAGCTTCCACAGTTGTTAGAAAACTAGAAGAATTGGTTGAACGTTCCGGAGCGCCTAAGCGATTTATAACGGATAGGGGAACGGTATTTACGGCTAATACTTTTGAAACCTTCTGTAATCGCAACGGGATTAAGCATACCCTTAATTCAAGTCGACATCCCCAAGCAAACGGACAGGTTGAGCGGCTTATTAAAACCATTTTACCGACATTAATAACTAGTTTAACTGATGCGGAAGCTTATCATTGGGATCTTGGTATTACCAAATTGAAATGCGATTTTAACTCTCCAATCTGTAAGATAACTGGAAGAACGCCATTCGTAATGCTCTATCGCTATCTACCAAGATTTCGGGATGGTTCGGTTGTTTCGAGATAGTTAACTGAAAATTGTGAAAGTTACAGAATTCCTGAAGAACTTCGCGATGAAGTTAGACAGAAAATAGAATTCAAACAAAAGAATGTGAAAAAAGGTATGACAGATCGCGCGTCAAAAACGTTAGATTTCAGGTAGGAGATATTGTTGTAATGAAGAGAGATTCGACTGTGACGGGAGAGTCAACCAAATTGCAAGCGCGTTCTGAAGGGCCTCTAATTGTTTCCGAATGTTTTCCTTCTGGTACGTACAGAGTAGAAAGCCTACTCCCAAAGGGCCAACGAGCCGTTTTCTTTGCATTGTATCTAGTTAACTGTTTTATTCAATAAACAGTAATATAGTTTCACATGAGTGTCTTGTTAATTGATTGTTCCTGTAACTCGGTCTAACATCTGTGAATTTTCCAAAGGTGCGCTGGAATCATCCACGCGAGGTCTCTTAGAGCGAAAGGCCCTATAGCTCTCAGCGTCAGAGTCCGAATCGTAATCCACGAGCCCGAATGTTCCCTCTTTTCTGTTATATCCAGCTTGAGAATCTAGAAGGAAAGTGCGAATTCGGCATCTCCGCGCTAAAAAAAAAAGCAAAAATAATCGAAATTTTATCAAGAAGAAAAATTATCTACGTTTCAATATGGCGAAAATACTCAACGCTATGAAGGTATACGGTGTTGCCACACTCCCTGGTGACCACCGTGAGTTGAAAGGAGACGGAGAATGGGAAGGGAGAGTAAAGTAGATAAAGACCAGTACGCAACAGCTTCTCTGATAAGGATTCCGTGTATCGGCCGAGAAGCATATAACGCCTAATTATTATGAATCCTTATACAAATTTCAAATTTGGCGCCATTGGTTGCTAACTGGTAAAGCAGGCTAAAGTTTCGAAAGTGTCAATACTGTCAAACTTTTTATTGAAACTTTCGGCAGAAAGTTTCGAAAAGTAAAGTTTCAGCAGAGAGTATTTATGAATTATTTGAAGTGTGGCAGTACAGGACTAGATACCCAACAAAATGGGAATTTGTCAAAAGAGAGAAAAAATATTCTGTAAAATCGAAATAACTATTTAAAGATAAAACAAATGTCCACTCCCAAGCCGAAGTGTTACTATAGATTGAGGCCAAAAAAGTTTGATAAATAAAAGTTATCCACGTTCAAGGAAACGGATGTAGAAGTTAACAATCTCAAAAGTGATATTGACCACAAACTAGAGTGACTCAGCTGTAGATTAGAATACAAAATTCAATCTTCAGTTTAAAAATAATACAAAATCATGCCTTTGAGATGCTAAATTTTTAAATACGAGTGAATAAAGTTTTTTGTAAAAAAGTTAGCTAATTCCGAGAAAATCGACTTAGAATTTTGAGATTAAAATGTCATGGGGTTTTGAAATCGGCTTTGGATAGCGATTAAAAAACAAATTTTAAATTTGTTGTCAAAATAAAAACTTACTCTTGTATCATTACACAGAAAAAAATCTGCCCGCTGCTCGGGCACATTCTCATCGCACAGCGCGCGGCTCGCTTTGCTCGCAAGTTTGAGGGCGCCTGGAGCGTGCACCTGCTTTGGATTTCAAGCTTCGCGCTCGATAATGTATTTACCTGACGCGTAGAAAAAAATTGAACCACTAGACTTGAACTTTGAGCGCGAATCACACATGTTGTCTTTGTGATGTCTTTATGCTGGCTTTATGTTTTTGGACTTAAGAAAACTTTCGCTCTGAAAATAGCGTGATTCAGAGTGATTTTAGCATTCTTCCCAAATGCTTTGTATGTTCTTAATTCTATTTTAGCAATTACATTTTATATATGGGACCCCTTATGTACATATAAATAAATTCATTTTCACTTTTTTTACATTCATTCAAATTTCAACGCTACTTCGAACTTTAACAAAAATTTAAACTTCATATACGTCATATACGTCCTTCCTCTAAAGTAAATCTTCGTTCTGCTTCAAGTTTAGATTCTGGATCAAGGCAAGGATTTATCTATTGCAATTGCAAGCGATATTGCATTCATAAGAAATGTAAATGCCAGTAACGAAATCTTAAGTTTAATTCCAAGTGCCATGCCAACAGTTCATGTAAAAATAAGTAGGAAAAGATGTTTATTTTTATCTGTATCTAAACAAAACTAGAACGGGTTCGGGACGTTTTAGTTTTTCCCCACCTAGGTGGGTGCATTTGAGAATGCCCACACCTAGTTCGGTGCGTTTAAAAGCGCCCTCACCTAGTTCGGGGCATTTACAAATGCCCACTCCTAGATGCGTGCGGTTTAAACGCCCATTGGGCGTTTTCGGGTTGGGAGCCTAACATACATATATATATAAATGGAGGAAACAAATAATTTTAATCCTAATTTAAAATAGAAATAAAAGAAACCAACGCGTCAATAAAATAGAGGGAAGATGAGAGAAAGTTCCAGAATGTAGCATTCACGTTATTTTCACGGCATCATCGCGTGCCGGGAAAATTTTCCACCGGTACAGCTGTCCGGCGGGCGCGTCCGTCTAGTCGCAAAACAATGGCCTACTTGCCGAAAACGTTCTCGAAGGGATTACGCGAATGGCCTACGTGCCCAAATATTGTAGAAGGGAATTACGCGTGTCCTTGTGAGTCATGACTCAAAGGAAAGGAAGCTCGGCGACAAACCATTAAAAAGCAATTAGGGCGGAAGGATTTCCCGCTTGGGTTTGTGTATACAAAACTCAAGCGGGAAATTATCGTGACTCATTTCCTTCTTAGTAGTTCTCAATATAGGGCTACTGGCCTATAACATTTTATAATAATTTTTTTAGCTAAGAACATTTGATGAAAAAATTTGTAACACTGTAGCAAGAATCAAACTTATAAAAAACATTATAGTTCGAAAATTCTTTTAAACCAAAACCTTTTAAAAAGCCTTTTCCTTTAATTCCTTGTATTAAAAATTTTATTTTTAGAATCGCTGAAACAACACTTTTTGTTTTTCATGTTTAACTTAGAATGTACTGCACTTTTTTATCAACAGAATTTATTTCTGTGGAAGTAAAAAATTTTTTGAATCAAACTAGTAAAAAATTTGAACGGAGGTTTTTGATATCTTTGTATTTTTTTATTAAAGTGTACATGTTTTCATAAAATTTTGTTGCTGAAAGATTTTTAATGAATATTTAGAGAATTATCAATAATTATTAATAAGATAAATGAAATTTACGTTCAACTCTAAAATTCAAAAAATTTTGTATAATTTTACAAGTGTGATGTTAATCAATGAAGAAAATTTTCAATTGCAAAATGGCATCCCCATACGAAAATATGTGATTGTTACAAAGTTGATTAAATTTATGTGATAAAATTAATAAATAAAACTTTTGAAGCTTTTTAATTGTTTTGAGTCAGTCAAGCATTCAATTAATTTCACACTGATGACTATCGAAAAAGGGAAATAATTAGCTGAAACTAACGTAATTAAAGTACAAGAATTGAATTCGACGGCATGTTCAGAATATGCAGCGACGTCATAAGCACGGAGTAATAATGAGACCGATCTCAAATTTTGACGATGCAAACTGTACATTTATTTCCTTCCCTGAGGCGTCGAAAACATTGGCGCATGCGCACTGCGCTTTACTATCTCTTTTTCTCTCGTAGAAAAAGAGATAGTATATAGTAGTGCGCATGCGCCACTACTTCAATTATCGTACAGATACCGCAGTCAAAACTCGAGCGCTTTGTATATCATGATGGGTCTCCTTTGGTCATAAGACATGCGTCAATAAATGCACCAGCGTACAAAGTGGAACTTGATGTATGTAATTTTCTTTTTTAATTTATTCGTTTATTTAAAATTCACTAGAAATATTATTTTTCATCTATTCTATTTATATTTTTTTCTAATTTCATTTTATTATTTATTTAAAATACAATTCATTAATTAATTCCCAACCTCAGAAAATAAGTCCGAGTGCAGTTTTTTATTTTTTTTTTAAATATACATATTAGTTTTAGAGAAATATCTTATGAATTTGAATTTAATTGATTGATTAAAATTTTATAAGTTAGTTTATGTCGAGGGGCTATTCACTGAGAAATCAGGGAATCAGACAAACATGAATGCGGCAGTTCATAAACTTTCACAGTTAAAGGATAGCATTTGAAACGACAATCCTTTAACTATGAAAGGATTTCCTCTCATGCCAATTTTGAAAGGAAAATCCTTTAATGATGAAAGGAATCGTTTGACAGTCAATAGTCTGTTTTTAGAGTGTGTACATATGTTTACATTCCAGCCTTAATCTAACAAATATTATGCTTATATTCACTGCTTATATTCTAATGTTTCGCCTTACTCAAAAATAACAACAATATTAATACTCATAATTCTAAAAATTATAAAAATGAGCGACCTTGCAGGGCTTCCGTTTCCTCTTACCATAAAGATAGTTTTTCAATGATTTTAAAATAAATTTTTTACTAGTTACTTTCCTTTAATAGGATTAATCGTTTGGCTCTGCCCTGTTCCCTTGCTTTCTCTTACTTCTTCCCATTTCTTCGCGCACGTCACTCTCTGTCCATTACCATCCAAAATCCATCTTACACACTCATCCACACTCAACTGTCCATCTTCCTCTCCTGTATACCTGTATAATACATGTGCTCATAACTTCATTTCGTATCCAAATACTCTACACAGATTTTCCTCTTCATCCATCCAATATCTACAAGCTCTCACACCTTCTCCCATTCTAAACTGTACCACCCTATTCCATTTATCTTCCCCGGATAGCACAAAATTTTCCCTGAATATTCCAATATAAGGTTCGGAGAATTCCGAAAAATGTCCCAGGAAGGTTCCCGGAAGTAGGTATATGTCCGCATATCCAGGAAGATTCCCAAGGAAGGTTCCGGGATTGTTCGTAAGGAATTAAATTAATTAAATTTATATAATGCGAACCTTTTCCACGAACATTCCCGGAACCTTTGTTGGGATTATTCCTTGATGCACGGACAATTACCTACTGCCAGGAACCTTCGCGGAATGTTCGTGAAACATGTTCGCATTATATAAAATTAATTATTATAATGCGAAATTTGTTTCCGAGCATTCCCAAAACCTTCCTTGGGCACATTCCTTGATACGTGGATATTTACCTACTTTCGGGAAACTTCCTGGAACATTTTTCACGAACATTTCGGGAACCTTCCTTGGGAATCTTCCTGGATATGCGGACATTTACCCAGGCCCGGCGAAACACATTGAGTCCAGATGGGTAGTTTTTCAAATGAAAGAAGGTATGTTATAATTAAATATTTCATAATTTCTAAATTTTTCGACATGAACGTAAAATTTATTCTTTTTTTCTTTTGTATAATTATTTCAGAAAACAAACAATCTTTTTATCGCAATATCAAAATTGTAAATCATTCAGGTTCGAAGTGCAAGAACGGAAGTCTGTTTCGAATTTTTACAGATAAATTCATCCATAAGAATTTCTAAATCAAGCTTACAAACATTTCCAGAGTCTGATTGGGTCAGATCGGATTTCCCGTGCAGAAAATGCCCTAATATTCCCTGCATTAAACAGGGAACTGGTCGGGCGTTATAAAGGGTAACTTGACTAGAAAATATTATGTAATCTCTTGGCAGGTGTTGGTAGGATTGCCTCTGTTTGCTTTCTAGAGTATTACAGGGAAGTTTAGAAAGGTCCTAATTTAGAATTTCGACAGGCACGAATCAAATACGAAAGGCATTTTCCTAAATTTGTCAATATCTATAAAAATGGAAATTTTAATTAATTTAAAAAAATATATAATCATAAGAGTCTTTATTACACATCAAATTCAAATCCTGACGGGTAGAATGCAGTAGCGTGTTCAATCCAATGTTTGATAGCGTTATGCTCCAAAAGTTTGAAGCTTTGTAAGGTTGGTGGCTATAACTCAGATAGCAAAATGCCCACCGACTGCAAACGATCTGCCGGCCCGCGGGCCGATCGATCGGACCGACGTGCCGGCACTTATGCACCTTAATATGTACACCATTGATGGCTATATAGCCAGCCCGACAGGCGGGAGCGACGTGGTCTGGCGAACTGCATGACCGACGGTCCGGCAAAATGCCGGCTGAGTGTGCGAGTAGATTAAAATTTAAAAAATCTTTTGTTATGTAAATAAAATAAAAACGTCTTTCTCCAAATATCACGAAATAATTTATTTTTAAAAGTATAAGTATAAGGCAAAAAAATTAATTTTTCAAGGTACAACTTTTTACAGTAAAAAGATAATTTTCACGAGAAATGCATCAAAAATCTGATTTTAGAGTCAAAACCCCGTTTCTTGGCGATTCTTCTTTTATGACGGTGAAAAATCACGACGCTAAAATCGAAAATATTTTGAACTTTTTCATTTTATAAGCTTCAAGAAAATTTTTTTTCAATTATAATTGGTGGAAATTTGACTGAGTTATCTATTTTCAAGCAAATTTAAATTTAATTTCCAATAAAATGATTAAATTTGTAACCAAATTGTTGAATTTTCAACTTAAAAAGATGAATTTCAAACCAAATGATCGAATTTTAAACAAAAAAGATTAATCTCAACCAAAAACAGTTGCATTTTCAACGAAATAATTGAATGATCTATCACTAATTTTCTCGAAAACTATCACTCGCAAAATTTTGCGTAGTGGCTTAGATAAACGAAAAAACCATGAGTCTTATGGCTTCTTTATGGTCTCACCATAAAGATCGCTTTGTCGACAAGTTTCATTATCATATTCGTAATCAGTGCGTCAAATCACATAAATACAAGAAGTTTTAACAAAATGAGAAAAAAACGTGACCAAACGCATTTCCTTAACTTTCTTCGTCCTTTTCTTGTTTTTACAACGCAATTTTTTTTCTCAAAAAATAATTGTTTTAGGCAAAAAGTGTATTCCACAAAGAAGATGTATTTTTATATTAGCTAAAACTTTTGTGCGAAACATTTTTCGAAATTCTGCGTATTTACGGAGATAAACGCAGAAAATATGATTTTTATGGTGTTTTTCATGGTTTTCACCATGAAAATCGCTTAGTCGTCAATTTTCACTATCATGTTCGTAATCAGCCCGTCTAAATACATAAGTATACGAAGTTTCAATGAAATGGGGAAATTCAGCTATTCGGAACTGCACCCAAAAACGCAACTAACCATCAATAATAAAAAAGATATTTATAAACAATAATTAATCATTTAAACAATTAAGTTAATCAAATTGCATCCAATATTACCTAACACTATTTGAAAAGTGGATAAAAAGTGGAAAATTATAGAAAAAACTGCAACTTTCTAGCATTATTCTGAGAGAATATTGTGATGAATAATAATAAATGGTTTAAACAATCATTTATTATCAATTTAATTTATTATTGATTCGCTTTGACTGAATAGTTTATAATAAGTCGAAAAATTTGGAAAAAACCGTGACTTTATAACTATTCAATTGTATTTGTATACAATTGTATTTTAAAAAAACGCAAAAAAATCATAATTAGCGTCAAAATCTCGCAAAACTAAATTTTTTACTTACAAGGTTTTTTTGGAACCCTTCAAAACAGACTTATGGGGGTGATGTCTAAAAAATATGTTTTCATTCGCATTTAATGGCTAATATTAAAGAAAATTGTCGAATTTCAACTTGATTTACCTAATATTAACGATTCTGAATCAAAGTTACAAATTTTTTTTCTTATGGGAAATCCGTGTTAAACTTCATGATTTGACATGGAATTGCTCATTTCACAAATTGCGCGGGCATTGTAAGCAATGTCAGACAAAATGTCAGACCTAACTCAGGTAATGAACATATATTATTGTAATGACAATTTAGTTAAATTCAAATTTACAATTTAATCTAAATTTGTTCCAAATTGGCATGTAATTAAAACCGAAGCTCTCATACAAATTTGCCAACGTTCTCCGCCCACTTTGTCGTGACATACGAACAGGTATAAATTTTGTACCACTCTATTCTTGCACTGATTCAAGACGTTTTTTTTTAAATTCGAAAATATATTTCTAAAAAAATCGTCTGTCACGAAAATTAAAAAAGTTAATAGGTTTTTATTTAAAAAGAAACGTCAAAATCTGATGAAAATCGTAAGTTCAAAATTGATAATGCTATTCAAGATTTTTCAACGAGGCGAAGTTCATTTCAAATATTACTGCAAAGCAAAGTACAAAACCCATAAGCGTTTGTGTGTAAAAAACGAAGTTCACTGTCAAGCAAAATGTCATTCCCGTATGCCATGTTTTTAATAAATAGCGAGTAATCGTGTGTTGAAATCCATAAGTATTCGTCAATTTATCATGCTCTGCTTTAACTGTATCATTATATTCAAAATCAAGATTATATACTTTATCTATCTCGTGCCGAGCATTATATATAATGCCTAGGGATTATATAAAATGTTTCGGCAATGTATATAATATGCATTGGATTACATACTTTGCCTGAAATAGCCAGGCATTATATATAATGCCTATATAGGGATTATATGTAATGCCTGGATTATATGCTTTGCCTGTAACATATATACCTAATCATTAAAGGGCAAAAACTTTTCCTTGTAAAGGACAATCCTTGCACTCAAAATAGTTTAATCAAAAAGACTCTTACGATGTTGATTCATATACGAGTAATATGTTGATTTCCTCACTCGAATCTTTAAGAGATGTTTAGACAAGCCTTGGAAATAAATTCAAACCCTTTTCTTGGTTGGGGACGCTTTCTGCACTTATTTCGAAGTGAATTCTTACCCCAGCGGTTTGATAAATAAATATCCCGCGGTTTTGGTTTTTAGGAAATGTCGATTTTCTTGCTGTAATGTTAGGGGATGTAAAAGCCACCACTAAACATCCTGTATACACAAAAACGTGAATTTTTCAAGGGGGAACAACAAGGGGGAACAACTCGTGGGAACAACAATGGCACCACCAAAGCTCGAAAAAAGGTGTAGCAGGCTGTCGACAGAACCTGCTAATTGACAGGTGTGTCTGTAAAGAGGATGCAGCCCATCAACTCAACCTGTCAATGGCCTGGATTGACTACCGGAAAGCTTTCGATTCAACCTCTCATAGACTTATCATCTGTCTGTTGGTCTCCCGCCAGTCTGGTCGACTAGAGGGAGCAGATGCTGAGCCAGACTCTGGCCTCTGTCATACAAGCCAGTCGTTGCTACCAGGGTAAGTAATTTTTAAAATATCCGCTAATTTTAAAGGTTCAAATATGATTTACTCATTTATTGATAGCAATAAAGGCTTTTGCAAACTATAAGAAATTTGCTAAAAATGCATTTGGAATATGCTCTATGGAAAATTGAATTGATCTTAATCTTAGGCAAATATGCAGGCCAGATATTGGTGCGAAGAAGTAAACTTTTTCCACCAGAAGTTCTTGATACCATTTGGTCATGCAGCGGAAAAGTTCTTCGTGCCGCTAAGTGCTTTTTTCACCTCTTCGGCAGTAATTGATGGACATTCCTCCTTAGATGTTATGTGGTTATCGCAAAACTCCTTGAGGCGGATGATATAATCATTATCTTCTTTCAACTCCAGTGTTTTCGGGATCTTGTATACCTCTCTCCAAAAAGTTTCTACCTCATTGGGCTTGGGTGGATTCTTGACAGAAACAGGGAGATCGCTGAAGAGGCGCGATGGGCCAGCGAGAAACTGTTGACTCTCCCTGACCCATCTCTCCCTCTTCTGTATTCTCCTCCTTGCATCAGATAACACCCGTACTAGATGTTCTGTGTAGTCAGTAACACACTGAACACGGGACGCATTCTGTCTTGCCCATACAATCTTCTTCTTCAGTTGATGCAAGCGTCTTTTGGTCGTTTGATCCATCGTCGGATTTAGCCTTGGATTTGGATCAGCCAAAGCTCTCGCAGCACCATAAACTGAATTCCTCCGAGATCTCCTCACGAAGGGAGGCATCCATTTCAGCCAGATCGTGGGGCTTAGGAGGAGCCTGCATGTCAATGTTACTACTTTCCTTAAATCGCAATCATCTCTCAGAAGATGCCTATTTTCCGTGTTTGGTCTTATTGTCGCTTCCTCATCTTCGTCTGCAGCTTCTTCAAGCAGCGGTCGGGAAAACGCTCCCGCGTACATATCCATTTTTCAAGAGGAAATAACAATCGTACAAGTCTATTCTGTTTGTTGGATCAAGGTAACGAGGTACACTTTTGGCTCTTTTTGGAACCTGTTCTTTGGTATCAGAGTGAAATCCATTTTTTCTCAATCAGTAAGTCCGAAAACCTCGAGGTTTGATGAAATCGGCGAATTTTCATTGAGCTGAGAATGTAAAAAATTCCATTTTATGGTCAAGTTATCTGACATACGAAAAAAGTCTACAAAAGAAATTAGTACTCTAAAAAGACCTACAAAGTGACTTTTACATATTTTTTGATAGCACTAACTTTTCTTCTTTTAAACACCTTCTAGAAAGGCCTACAAAATCTTCTTTAACCATTTTCTGGTAGAACTTATTGTTTTTCGCTTAAACATTGAGAATTCTATTGACTTTTAAAAAGACGGACAAAATCACCTTTGTTAATACGAAAATGTTATAATAATTATAATATTAATTACTGCATATACATTGTAAAATAATTTAATAAATGACCATTCTTATTGCATAAAAAATTAATAATAAATTAAATACTACAATATTATATTATTCTCGTAAAAAAAATTAAGAGTAATTTTAACGAAGAATAACCCAGAGCCAGGTCAGAAAATTGGTACAAAAAAACGCTTTTCGATCTACGGGGCAAGACACTCCCCAAATGTTTCCATTTCCGGAGAAAGAAAGTTCGTATTTTTTTTTTTGAAATTCAAATATTAACACGTGCCACCGGGCACTTCAAAATCCCATATAATTAACATGGGGAAATTTCGGATTTTTGAAAAATTGAACTCATACTTCAGGGTTTGATTGAAACGAGTCAACTTTTTTAGGGATTGAAGAGGACTGTCTCCGAAATGAAACCATACTAATAACTTTTATTTTTAACTCACCCTTACCCCGCCGCCAAGCCCCAAATATGACCCAAAAATAAAAAAACAACATTTTTACGTATTATTCTTAATTTTCAGCAATTTCTGCCATCTTTTTTAATACAAATAATTACTACTGGACAACCTGAATATCCCTTATTACTTTTTGAACAAGTTTTAATTTTTTAAAAGAATGTAACCTATTTTAACAATTTTTTTTCCCAAAATATCTAAAAATTGAGCCAAAGATGTCCACTTTGTTCTTGAATTGGTATCCTGTGCTACTTCTTGTTGCATACTTCCATAATTTTGATAAATTTCTTCTAATGTTTAACAAATTTATATTTGTTTAAATAATTTTTATTTGCCCAGGCAGATTTCTTTCGAAAACTTTAAAAAAATAATATAAAATTGAACACATATAATTATTTTTCTGACTGTATTCACAGAAAAAACGAAAGATAAAGTTTACATCGACCTCCAGGTGAAAGATACGCTGCAACGCAAAATAACCTTGCCGGTTAGACTTTACATGAATCGAAGATAATTTCCTATTTTTAACCTTGCCTGGATAATCTTTCGCCTCATTATCGCTCCATTTTACACTGGGGGGGGGGGCTAGCTTAGTGTTACATAATGGTGAAAAACTACAGGGAAAAGTCGGAAAAAGCGTTACATAGGGCGCAAGGGGGGGGGGAGCGGGGGTAAAAATTGTCGGAAAATTGCGTTACGTAATTTATGCACGATCCCTTATTGATGAAATATTAATGTTAGAAGTCGGTTTCGAAACTAGATTAGAGTTCTTTCGCACAGTTTCGCGCAAGTTTTTATCAGTATACATTAGACTTATTCCACACAGCTAACGCCAAACAATACGGCACTACAAAAAAATAAAGCTATATAGAAATATTTCCGATTTGACGACTATTTGTAGTATTTAATATGATTGTAGTTATATAAAATAGAGTGAAATAAATATTATAGTCCTGAAAGTGGGAAACGTGTAAAGGAAAAATTTTGAGAAAAGAAAGTGACCAAGAAAAAGAGGGAAGCGCTAAGGGGAGAGAGAAAGAAAGCTCGAAGGGGTAAAAGTCCCCGGTACTGATCCGGCGATTTCCATTTGTTCGCCGTCTACCTACTCGACTTACCCTCTCCACTCGACTTCCCCTCACGTCGCGTAGTGAGTGGGAGACGCTGTCTCTGACCCTAGCCAGTGCTGAGGGGGGGGGGGGTCCTTTTTAATTTTCCAATTAGTAATTTAGAAATATTATATTCGAAATGTATATTTCTTGGCGATTCCAACGATATGTCACTTGCAATTAAAAGATCAAAATTCGAAAAAGTGCCATATGTTATTTGCCTCCATAAGCTGGAAGTTAACAGTTTTTTCAAGGCTATGCATAGGTTCACCAAACATCAACTACTATAGTTGTAAATTGCTCATATCAACCAAAATTTTAAGCTGTCATAGAGCAATAAATCGACTGCCCCTACTTAAATAACATCTATCACTAGTTGACGCAGATTTTAGTTAATATGTTTCAGCACTGGCCTATGCTATTCGAAAGAAAATGAGTTCTAAAATTTATTTACTCAGGCTTTTAGTTCAAAATATTGTATCAATGTCAATTTTAGACTACAAAATTTTGGACATTTCAGTTAAGAATAATTATTCAACTGAACATTGATCTTAATTAATTTGTTAACAGTAAAATATAATTATTTTTAAAAGATACAATCTAAAAAGGAGAAAATCATAAAAATTTTATAATATTTGAAATCTTGATGACTTTTTTATATAAAAAACTAACAAAATTAAAGACTCGCACACAATTAAATCAACATACATGAATTTTCTACAAAATAGTTTAATCGTCAACTAAAATAATACATTTTTAATCTGAAAAAGAATTGTTGAATTTTCATTCCAAAAAATTAATTTTCGACAAAAGAAAACGAATTTTCAACAGAATGCACGGATTTTTAACGAAGTACCTAGTAGAATTGTACACTTTAAAAAATAATTTTTTGACCAAAAACGGAATAGTTAAATTTTTAGTGTAAAAAATTAAATTTCAACAGAATAATTCAATTTTCAACCAAAAATGGAATAGTTAAGTTTTCAGTTTAAATAATTAATTTTCAAGAAAATAATTCAATTTTCATCCAAAGAGATAAATGTCCAACTAAAATGATGAAGTTTTAACCAAAAAAGAATTATTTTCAGTTACAAAAATTAATTTGAAACAAAAGAAACGATTTTTCAACCAAAGAGATGAATGTTCAACTAAAATAATAAATCTGCAACAAACAAATGAATTTATAACAAAGTAGTTCAACTTTCAAC
Organism: Andricus grossulariae; assembly: GCA_011634705.1. Lineage (NCBI taxonomy): Eukaryota > Metazoa > Arthropoda > Insecta > Hymenoptera > Cynipidae > Andricus > Andricus grossulariae. The sequence goes on along the minus strand of JAABKJ010075445.1, from coordinate 91,821,624 downwards.
AAGGTAGTAGAAAGGGCTGTGAAAATTTGAAAAGCTACTTTAGAATATTCAGTTATTAATACTTTTTCAATTTTAAATTCTTACGTTTAAAAAAAAAATTGAATTTTAAAGATTATAAATTTATATTGTACCATTTTTCAGCAATTTAAATAAAAAACTCACCTGATATTAACGCTCTAAATTTGAAAATATTGTGTTGTAAAATTCAATTATTTTCAGCTGCAAATTCTTTGAGAGTATACAAAGTGTACAATTGAAATAATTTAAAACCGAATAATTTTATGTTCAAATATTGAAGATAGTTTGGTTTAATTTTTAAATCTTTTAAAACTGTATTGTTTCAAAATAATTCTATTTTATAGTTTAAAAAAATCCTTAAAAATAATGCTTAGTTAAATGATTCATTTCAACTTAAGAATTAAAAATGGAAAATTTTTGCAAAAGTATTAATAAATGAATATTCTGAAGTAGCTTTTCAAATCTCCAAGACCTTGATCTTCTTGGTTGACAATTCAACATTTAAATTCTTCAACTCCTTTTTCTTCCTCTTTTCCCTTTGTTATATAACTATCTCTAATGAGCCGATCACGCTAATGAATTGAATTATTTCAAACTGGAATCGTTTAACATTAACAACTTTGAATTGAAAGCATATATCGAAACATTGAAAATGGTTTGATTTCATTTTTATTATTATTATTATTATTATTATATCATTAAGCCGTTTCCCTTTCGGGATAGGCGTGAATTGCTCGGTTGGCTATTTTTGCGTTTTTTGGAAAAATACGAGCTAACTTGGGTATTTGGACCCCGTATTCGGATTCAGCGACCCCAAAAACATATAGATATGCCGGTGTAGTCCGCCGGGCAGACCACTTTTTTTTGGTGTGCCGGTGTAATTATTGTAAATTTGCAAAGTACCGTAGAAAAGAGGTATTGGAAATACATTCTTTTCTGGTTCCAGAAACAAATTGAGCCTATCCTTTAAAAAATAGCTAAACTCTCACTTTTTTATGAAAATTGTTTAAATAATTAATAAATCTTGGAAATTCGGAGAGAATTGGAGAAAAAAGTCATCAGAAAAATATTCTTAGTTAATTTTGTAAAAAATTGAGCCTATTAATTGAAAAATTGCCAAATTTTCCTTTTTCATGGAAAGTGTTCAACGAATTAATAATTCTGGTAAATTTACAAATCAATCTAGAAAAGCGTCACCGGGAAGATATTCTTAGTTGAGTTCACAAATTGTGCCTATTCGTTGAAAAATAGCCAAACTCTGAAAATGTTTATAAAAATTGTTTAAATAATTAATCATTATTGTAAATTTGCAAAGTATCACAGAGAAGAGTTTTATTGGAAATACATTCTTGGTAATTCCGTAAACGAATTGAGCCCATTCGTTAAAAAATGGGCCAACTCTTAATTCTTTGAAATCATTAATAATTCTTAGAAATTTGCAAATCATCATACAAAAAAGTCACCGCGAAGATATTCTTAGTTAATTGTGTAAAAAACTTGAGCCTATTTGTTGAAAAACAGCCAAAAGCCTATTCCTTGGACAATAGACCATTTCTGTAAAAAAATTTAACATATTTGTTGAAAAATAGCAAAAAGGATATTCGCTGAACAATAGCCAAAACTCTATTCGTTGAAAAATGGCCAATCTCTGAATTTGTCTATGAAAATTGTTTAAATAATCAATCAATTTAAATTTAAATAATCAATTTGCAAAATATCGTTGCAAAGAGTCATAGAAAATTTTAAAATATGCAAACTCTGAATTTCTTTATAAAAATTGTTTATATAATTATTAATCTTTTGGAATTTAACAAGCATCATAGGAAAAAGTCATCAAAAAAATATTCTCAGTTGACTCCGCTTTCTTTAGAGATATATCAGCCAAGGATTAACACATTCTTAAAATTTTTTACACTTTTTTAAATTCCGAAAATATTTTTAAAAATAGCACAGGATGAATTCATATTTTCGAAAAAAATTGAGCCTTTCGTTGAAAAATAGTTAAAAGTCTATTCGCTGAACAATAGCCAAAAGTCTATATTCGTTGGAAAATAGCCAAGTTCTGAATTTTTTTATGAAAATTGTTCAAATAATAAATAATTATTAAATTTGCAAAGTATAGCTGGAAAGTCATCGAAAAATTAAAAATATGCAAACTCTAAAGTTACTTATGAAAATTGTTTAAATAATTAATAATTCTCGGGAATTCACCAAGAATCATAAAAAAAGTAATCGAAAATGAAATTTCTATAGCTTGAGAATTTAAAAAATAGTTTAAACTTGAAAGAAATCATATTCGTCGAAAGTGTAACTAAAATATTAAAAATATGGAAAATTTGATTTACTTATTAAATTGTTTAAATAATTAATACTTCACGGGAATTTAGTCATCGAAAATGACAATTGCTGAAGATTTCAAAAATATTTTAAAGTTGGAAGAAGTCATAGTCGTCGAAGATGTAACTAAAATATCAGTATAAATATTTTCATCGAGAACGTAAACAGATAGATAAGCGTCGTGACTCGAGAGCACTTAGAGATCCTCTAGGAGTCTAGGGAGAGTTGAGACATGTTTCCCCCTTCAATGATCGCCGCTGTTCCGGAACTTTATATTTCACTGTGGCGCGAAAAGTTTGAAAAATGACGTGTAGCACAATACGTGACAGCACGCGAGCGAGCATCGAGAAATTTTCATATTTAAGCAAAAAGATTAAAAAATGGAAACTGCGTAATGCAGGCCCATTATTTATTATAAATTATTTTTCTTAGTTTACTTATATTGAAGCTTTGATGTGTGAAGTGTGATATGCGTGTTTTGTGATTGATGAAGAAGTGAAAAAGAGGTTGTGTATAACCTACTTTCCGAAGAAAAATATTGACAATGTTTTTGTGAGATATAAGTGTTTTGCAAAAATGGTAAATTTCTGTACTTTATACTGCAATAATTTATCTAAAAACGGGTTTTTCCTTAAACAAATTCCACGAGATCTCAAAATTCGAGAATTGTGGATTCACAATATCAATCGAGCAGATTGGAAAGCAACTGGCAAATCATGTGCTTGTGAGGTATAAACACTCTTTTATTTATTAAAGTGAAAGAATATATGGTCAAAGCAAAACTTTATTTACAACAACTTTAATTACAGGTACATTTTGCATCTGATATTTATTTTTTTTTATGAGAGAAGTTTTAGGCTCCGGAAGCTACGATCATGGTTCCTTAAAGCAACCAATCCCGACGCAACTGCAGCTTCTAATTATCGTAGAAGGTTGTAATAAAGCTGAATATTATTCTAAAAAATTAAATAACAAAATCGCTTCACTATCACATTAACATTATTTGTTGTTGTTAAAGTTTATACTTTTTCTGTTAGAATGTATTCGATCTTTATTACCGTGACCAAAGTCAATTTCCCGGACGCAGCATGGGGTTGTCTTCGATTTTTCGACGGCCACTGGCGTATGTGTAGACTGTTACACTGGTTGCAGCAGAAGTTTCATTACAAATTCTTCGTGGAGCATTTTTAATACAATTATATAATATACATTCAGAGGTATCATTATGCTACTGCAAAATACAATGTGATCGTGAATGCAAGAAAATCGAAAAAGTACTTTTGTGTTCAAAAACGCGTAGAGGGTTTATCCATTTTTTCGACATTCGTCATTTTATCGTTGAAATGAACAATATAGTGGAATTTTTTCTTTTTTATTTAGTCGAAATAGAGCGCTTCCGTTCCAAAATGTATCTTTTTGATAAAAAAATGTAATTTTTTAGGTTGAAGATTCAACTATTTCGGTATAAAATTAATCTGATTTTGTTCAGGATTCAACTATTTTGTGGGAAATTCATCTTTATTTGTTGACTTTAACTGCGATTGATTTCAAATTAATATATAAAGTTCAACTCCTGGGTTGAAAAGTAATTCTTTCGTTGATAAATCATATTGTTAGTTTGACGATGCAACTGGGTTGTCAAAAATTTGTCTTTTTTCTTTGAAAATAGAACAATTTAGAAGGCTTTTGTTCTGTCTTTGTTCCAATTTCGTTTTAAAATTCGTCTATTTTTGTAAAAAAAATCTTTATTTTCAAATCAAAAAACAAAATTTCAACCAAAAAAAAGTTTGGTTGAATTTCTTTTTCTTACTTCAGTTATTTCCTATTTTTAAATTTAACTTAACTCAGTTACGATTTTTGTATCAACTTGAAACTTGAACTAGAGTTACCTTGAAGTTATTATTATTTTGGTTTCATATTTTTTATGACGAGAGATTTGGGTTAGTTTTGGGTATAAAATTAATCTCTGTTGTTTGGTCAAAATTCGTCTTTTTTGGTTGCTGTCAATTCTTGGTTTAAAATTGGACGCTTTTGTATCAAAATGTATCTTTTTTGGTAAAACAGTATTATTTTTTAGGCTGAAAATTCAACAAGTTTCGTATTAAATTAGTCAGATTTGGGTCAGGATGCAACTATTTTGTTGAAAATTCGTCTTCTTTGGTGGAATTCAATTGTGATTGATTTCAAATTAAAATATTTTGTAATTGGATTAAAATAAACGATTACATTTTTCGTTGAGAATTCATCTGTTTTGGTTGAACATGTAATTACTTGGTTGAGAAATCATGCGTTCCTTTACTCTTTCCACTATATTGGCAGAAAGTTCGAACTATTTGGTTGAAAAGTATTTCTTTTGTTGAAAAATCATATTTTTAGTTTGATTATGCAACTGTTTTGTAGAAAATTTGTCTTTTTTACTTCTAACTTCAAAAATTTAGAGGACTTTTCTGGCTGACTTATTTCCAATTTCGTTTTACAATTTGGCCTTTTTTTTCATTTTGGTTGAATTTTTTTTCTTTTACTTCCATTATTTCCTTGTGAATTCCACAATTGTGTTAAAATGTCATTTTGCTTCGACACTGAACTGCTTTTTCCAAAATTGATCTTTTTCGAAATAGGGTACGAGATATTACACATTTTTTTTAGCTAGCTTTGAAAAATCTGTTTGACACTTCATCACTTTTTACGGATAAAAATATATCAGAAAAAATCCAAGAAGATCAAAGATTGAAAAATAGATCGACAACAAAATAAAAAATTCTGATGTTTCGATTTAAAAATTTTTTTTAAATTTTCCACAAACCAGTTGCATCGTCAAACTAACAATATGATTTTTCAACGAAAGAATTACTTTTCAACCAAGGAGTTGAACTTTATATTTTAATTTGAAATCAATTACAGTTGAAGTCAACAAATAAAGATGAATTTCCCACAAAATAGTTGAATCCTGAACAAAATCAGATTCATTTTCTACCGAAATAGTTGAATTTTCAACCTAAAAAATTACATTTTTTTTACAGAAAAGGTACATTTTGGAACGGAAGCGCTCTATTTCGACTAAAGAAAGAAGATAAAATTCCACTATATTGTTCATTTCAACGAAAAAAGACGAATGTCGAAAAAATGGATAAATCCTCTACGCGATTTCGAATACAAAACTACTTTTTCGACTTTCTTGCATTTTCGTTCAGATTTTATTTCGCAGTAGCATAATGATACCGCTGAATGTATATTATATGATTGTGATAAAAATGCACCACGAAGAATTTGTAATGAAACATTTACTGCAAGCAGTGTAATAGTCTACGCCTACGCCAGTGGCCGTCGAAAAATCTGAGACTAACCATTTCATTTATAACACCATTAGGTTAAAAAATTGTAAACAAAATTAAGATTCATAGGACAGAAAATCTAAAATTCGTCTTTTTCGGTTGAAGATTCCCCTGTTTTCGTCGAAAATTCAACAATTTGATTGAAAGATAACTTTTTTGTCAAAAATCCATATTTACTGGTTGAAAATTCAACTGTTTTGTAAAAATTGGTATTTTTTGCTTAAAAACTCAATAATAAGATTAAAAAATAACCTATTTTGTTGGAAAATCGTCTTTTTTGAGTGGATTCTACTGTTTTTGATATTAAATTAAAATATTTTTTGATTATTATATCAACTATTAAATTTTTCGTTTACAATTAATCTTTTTTAGTCAGAAAAATTACACCATTTTGTTAAAAGTTGAACTACTTTTTTTAACATACTTTGTTTTTTGTTGAACTTACATAATTTTAGTGGAAACTTCGTCTTTTTTTCGTAAAAAATCGTTCTTTTTGGTTACTTCTTTTCCACATTATTGTGACTTTTCGATTACTTTTTTGAGAGAAGTATGGTTACTTTTTTACTATTTTTTTAAGCTTGAGCAGTTCCGAGCCCTGCTATTTGGTTGAACATTCATTTTATTAACTTCAAATTTAATTATTTAAGATTTGGTTAACAATTTATCTTTTTAGTAAACATAAATTTGTTGTTTAAAATTCAACTATTTCAGTTAAAGATTCATTGTTTTAGTTGAAAATTCATCACTTAGGTTGAAAATTGAACTATATTCTTGAAAATCCGTTACTTTCTGTTGAAAATTAATTTTTTCAACTAAAAGTTTAACTATTCAGTTTTTTGTGTGTAAATTTATATATTTTAGTGGAAAAATGAAATATTTGTTTAAAAATCCATTTATTTTGCAATTTTTTGCTCTGTAGTGTTAAAGGATGTTTAGAATGAACGTCATGAATTAAAATAAATGTTTGCGTTTAGCGGCAAGTATGAATGTTCCTTTCAGTTGACCCTGGTACTTCTTTACTTGGTCGTGGACATACAAGTCAAAAGATGTTATTTGAACGTTCGAAAACCCGTCCTAAATCAGGGCAAATAATGTTCGGAAAAAGTCTCATGTTCCAAATGGAACATTGTATGTTTAAGGAACATTATTTGAACTGACTTAGGACATTTTTGAGCCGTTCTAATGAGGTTCTTTAACATTGTGCCCACTGGGTGGTTTCCTCTCCTCTACTTCTACTTTGAGACTGTAAATGAAGAAGGCGGGTGGGTTTTACCTGCTGACATAGAGAACAGCCCTCATGGCTGCAAAATTTGAAAAGGATCTTCTTTCCTTGATCCTTTGAACAAAGATTGGCCACCAGTAAGAGGAGCAAGATTAACCTAACCTAACTTGGCAGCCCTAACCGTAGTTAGTATGATATATATGTATGTGTATATCAATGCATAGGGGGCACGTCTTTCCCCTATCCTATCCTATGCCTATGGGTTTTCATGGCCAAGGGATATCCAACTTCCGTCCGTTCAGTTGTCCCTCATTCCAAAGATGGTTCTGACTGTGCAAGCCACCTGTAAAGATGACCTAAATTACCATATCAGACTTCACAATCTTTCCCCCTTTTCTTTCTTTTCCCCTTTTTAAAGAATTCCTCCCTTTTCCTTGTTTTTAAGGAACTTCCTCGTTTTTTCCCTTGAAGTCAGGTTCTCGGAACGGGTTACATTTTAGTAACTTAGTTACTTTTTTTATCCGCTGTTACTAAAAAGTTACTTATTTTATGAAAAGGTTACTTTTGGTTACATTTTTTGCCCGAAATGACGAAATGATTTAATTCATTAATCGTATTATTTAAAAACGCGTGTAACTTCACTCTCACATCAGGTTCCATTAGCAATGTGCCGTTGAAAGTTTCAAAACACTACACTGTTGATCAATGAACTTTTAATGGAACTTTTGAAAAATGTCCAAATTTGAATTTTTACAGTAAATTTGGCACTTTAGAGTCAGGGAAATTAGAGAATAACAATAAAATAATAATTAGTTCTTATGTACACTGTTATAGAAATTCCCTGACATTTCAATCAGTTTTCAATTACTTATGTCATTGAAATTTTATAAATTTGACTCTTGAAATTAATTTGAGACCATATTATATTCATTAATTTGAATAATAATAATAAAATGTGACACGAAACTTAATTTTGAAGCAAAAGTTATTGAAATTTCATAAAATTGATTCTGAAACCTGTTTCAATTGCTTGTACATAAAATATTATTGGTGGCTGTATAAGTTTCACTGTGGTTTACGTAAATTTTATAAACATGCATGGAACTTTACTTTAAAAAGTTTCTCTATTTACATTGAATATCCATAGGATATTCATGAACATTTACAAAAAATTCAATGCACTATCTCTTGAAATACTTTCAAAACTTACATTGAATTTTCAATAAGGTTATTTAAATTTCAGCGTTGTATGAAATTTCATGAACTTACTTCTACAGCGTAAAATGTATAAATATTATATATAGTTTATATATAGTGTGAAGTATTATATATAATATTCATTTGTTTCATACATTTTTTATATAAATTTCGCCAAATAGCATGTAAACTTTAACCGCGGAAAATTTTACATGCAACAAAATTTAACTTTAGTTTTTTCTGTGAACAATAACACGTACGCTTTAGTGCATTTTCGGTAAAACACTATTTGGAAATCCTAAAAAAAAACAGTTAGAATTGAGTTTGGAAATGCAAGTGGGAAACATTCTTAGTTGGAACACTCGAATAGATCCTAATAGCATCAGAGACTTAATGTACTATTGGTGAAGCTCTATTTGAAAATCTAAACAAAAACAAATTAGGATGTAGTTTAGAATTCCAATCAGAATTCAATAGAAACCAGTTAGCGTCTTTGGAAATCCCAAATAGAATCCATGTAGCACTTTAAACTATAGCACTTAAATTACAGCATTTTAAAATGCAGTACTTTGAACTGCAGTACTTTAAACTGCAGAACTTTAAAATCAACACTAGAAACTACATCACTTCGAACTGTAGCATTCTAAACTGAAGCACTTGAAACTGCAACAATTTTCACGACGGTACTTCAAACTGCAGCTGTGCAAATTTGAATTTAAACAAATTATATTCCCTATTTTGGAACGAAAGGTTCTCGAACTCAGCAAACCAAGCAAGTTTTGTTTAAAAAACTATGCAATAGTCAGAGAAAGCCTTAAATTAAGTAATTGTTGTAATTTTTATAGTTAGTGATTAGTGCATTAAGTTTGTCAGCGTTTGTTTAATCATTGTGTAACTTTTAAATGGCTAATTACCGGATAGACATAAGTGAATAATTAGAGGTAGTGCAACACTTAATGCTGTTGGTAAATTATGGAATAAATATTCTAGTATCATAAGATAATTTTTTTTATAAGTTTTTTCAGAATTAAATACAATTTTTTTCTTTGAAATTTGCGTATTTTGAAATTTTGGGGAAGTTTATCTCCTAATAAGGATTTAGAGTGGTAAGATTATCTTTCTTTTCACAAATTATGAATAACAATAATTGTTTCAATGTTGACACATCTTTTTGAATTTGTAAACAAGAGACACGACCGGAATAGGGATGGTTTTCCTTCTGATGTAGATTGTAATTCTGATCGTAATTTAAGGTTAAATCTGCATCGAATAGCGTTTGCATGCATTTTCACTGCATTTTTGAAACATTGTGCGATTTATTTTATTATTACAAGATAGACGATGTTATATGTTTTCCATTATTTATATGCATATTTTAATCAAAAGGGGTAGTTTTTACCCTAATAAGGGTGGCGAGTTGTAAAAGTGACATATCCATTCCACAATTCATGATGTAAGTTAAATGCATATAAAGCTTTCGTAAAATACAATTGGACAATATTAATTGAATAAAAAAATTTCGTGTTTTTAGCAAAAGACTTTGAGAGATGATTTTACCCTCTAAATATAAAAAGGCAGAAATAAAAAAAAAACCGTATTTCTTATTTTTGGTCCCCTAAAATATATCTCAGAACCGATCAAATCGGAATCAGACACCTGGGAATTATTCCTTGTTAGAATTTTGGACAACTTTATATTATGTTCGTGTTCTTCGTCGGAAATTGTCATTTTTTAACAAAAATGCAACATTAGATTGTCTATATACTGTCAAAAAATATTATATATTAATTCTGAAGTTAAGATATTAATTTTTAATAAATATTGAAAATATTATACTTGCTTTTCTTATTGTTATTGTAGATAAAAAACTATTAATAAATAAATGTTGTATTAATATTAATTATATATTTTTATTGAAAAATTGCGTGAAGCGAAAAATCGCATGCTTGTTTGTTTTCTAGTTCAAATAAACTTAATAGTAAACTGCAATAATAAAAATAGATGGAAAAGAAGTTGGCAAAACATTCTGGCAGTAGGAATTGAACCCGGACTTTCCAGTTAGAATCTCGAGACGCTACCGCCTGATCTAACCTGGAGTTGAAGGACTCTCACATCGCGGTCCATGTAATGGACGTGGATTTCCATAAAGCCGTTTTTTCGAAAAAGGTTGAAAAGCGTATCTTATTACTTTAGCATACAAAGTATACCCGGAAATTATCCAACAGTATCCGACCTTGTGCTCTTCGCATTTCAGGATGATGGAACGCACCGAACAAAGAGTGTGCAATAAATAATGCCAAAAATTTGGCCATTCATGTTTAGAAATTATTGTTATGATTCAGCAGGTGTATGGTGATAAGTCTATGAGTGGTAGGGGAGAGTGGGGTATTGTGTCCGTGTGGGGAATGGTGTCAATTACAAAAAACGCCCACGTTTATTGACTTCCATATTAGTTTTTTGCATAAAATGAATTTCTGTGTTTGGAAAAATAGTGATGTGATTAAATTTTTGTTTTAAAATACGTATCAGCAGAGTTATTGAAAAAAAAAAACAGTTTTGACGGAAACAGATGGAAAAGTCTTTGGCAGAAATTAAGCACCCAGATAACAATCGTGCGACGCACGCTTCAAGCACGCGTGCGAGTCGCACGATGCGACCCATATCGCACGCAAATTGGGGTCGTCTCACATTTTTCGATGGCCATTGGCGTAGGCGTAGACGGTTACACTGCTTGTAGCAGAAGTTTCATTATAATTTCGTCGTAGTGCATTTTTAATGCAATTCTATAATATACATTCAGAGGTATCATTATGCTACTTTAAAATACAAAGTGATCGAGAACGTGAATGCGAGAGGTAACTGCAAGAAAATTGAAAAATTAATTTTGTGTTCAAAATCGCGTTGAGGATTCATCCATTTTTTCAAAATTCTTCTTTTTTGGTTGAAATAAACAATACAGTGGAATTTTGTCTTCTTTCTTGGGTCAAAATAGAGCGCTTCTGTTCCAAAATGTATCTTTTTTTGCAAAAAAAATGTCATTTTTTAGGTTGAAGATTCAACTATTTTGGTAGAAAATGAATCTGATTTTGTTCAGGATTCAACTATTTTGTTGAAAATTCGTCTTTTTTACTTCAACTGTAATCTATTTCAAATCAAAATATTTTGTAGGTAAAGTAATGTAAACTATTACATTTATTGCTGGGAGTTCATCTGTTTTGGTTAAAAACGTATTTACTTTTCAACCAATTAGTTGAACTTTCTACCAATTTAGTGGAAATTTTAAAAGGATGCATGATGTTTCAACCAAGTAATAACATTTTGAACCAAAACAGATGAATTTTCAACGAAAATTATGAATCTTCAACCAAATACATTGAAGTTGTATCAAAGTAGTTCAGCTGTCAAGTAAGTAGGAACATTTCTAACCAGAAAAGAGAAATTAAAAAAAAATTCGAATCTCAGTAAAGGTGAAATTAATTTTCGAAGAGATAAATTTTGAAACGAACAAGCCGAATTTTTAACCAAGAATCGAAAAAAATGTCTAATAAATTTTTGAATTTTCAAGGCAAGAAGACTAATTTTCTTCAAAGCAGTTTCATGATCAAACTAACAATATCATTTTTCAACAAAAGAAATACTTTTTAACCAAATAGTTGAATTTTCTATCAATATAGTGGCAACTATAAAGGAATGCATGATTTCTCAACCAAGTAATTACATTTTCAACCAAAACAGATGAATTCTCAGCGAAAAATGTAATCGTTTATTTTACTTCAACTACAAAATATTTTAATTTGAAATCAATCACAGTTGAATTCCACCAAAGAAGACGAATTTTCAACAAATCAGTTGAATCCTGACCCAAATCTGATCTTTTTTTCTACGAAAATAGTTGACTTTGCAACCTAAGAAATTACATTTTTTTTACCAAAAAAGATACATCTTGATAAAAAAGCGCCCAATTTTGAACTAAGAATTGGTTTCAACCAAAAAGGACGAATTTTGAAAAAATGGATAAATCCTTAACCAAAATAGATTAATTTCCTACCCAAAACTAACCCATGAATCTCTCAATATAAGAAATATAAAAAAAATAAAACTTCAAAGTAACTGAAGTTATAGTTTCAAGTTACTGAAAAAATCGTAATTAGTTAAGTTACAAGTTACTCTTTGAAATAGTAACGAAGTTATCGTAAAAGCTAGAAATAACGTGTAACTTAGTTACCTGTAACAAGTTACTGCCCAACACTGACTTCGACAAAGTATAATTATGGTTGCCTTATGTTAGAAAATGTGAGTAATTCTTTGTATGTACATAATTTTTATTAAAATGCTTTCATTGTTACTGGAACTCCACAATAGAAATTGACGTCAACGCTATTTTGAACACAAAATTAATTTGTCAATTTTCTTGGAGTTACCTTTCGTATTCATATTCTCTATCACTTTGTATTTCGAAGTAGCATAATGATACCTCCTTATTTATATTATAGAATTGCATAAAAAATGCACTACGAAGAATTTGTAATGAAACTTCTGCTACAAGCAGTGTAACCATCTACGCCTACGTCAATGGCCATCGAAAAATGTGAGACGACCCCATGCTGCCTCCGGAAAATCGACTTTCGTCACGGTAATAAAGATCGAATAAATTCCAACGAAAAAAGATAAACTTTAATAACAATAAATAATGTAAAAGTGAAAGTAAAACGATTTTTTTATTTATAATTTTTGAGAATAATATTCAGCTTTAGTGCAACCTTCTACGATAACGCCGGCACACAAAAAAAAGTGGTCTGCCCGGCGGACTACACCGGCATATCTATATGTTTTTGAGGTCGCTGAATCCGAATCTGGGGTTCAAATACCCAAGTTAGCTAGTATTTTTCCAAAAAACGCAAAAATAAGCGTGAAGTCGACGACAACAGCAATTTTTCTTGTAAATTGTTACAAAAAACAAAGTATTTTCATGCCCGGTGAACTTAACGAGCATATCTATATTTTTTAAGGTCGCTTAATTCGAATCCGGGTTCCAAATACCCAAGTTAGCTCGTATTTTTCCAAAAATCGCAAAAATAAACGTGAAGTCGACGACAACAGCAATTTTGCTTGTATATTTTTACAAAAAACAAAGTATTTTCATGCCCGGTGGACTTAACCAGCATATCTATATGTTTTTAAAAACAGTACCACTCTGATACAAAATTCAGCGTTTCCCTTAACATGTACTAGGTGGCGTTGCAAAACGGGCAACCCCGTATGGCACGACTCTGGGCCATGAAATTAGCCCTACACGGGCCAGATCATGCCAACCCGATCGGGGTCAGATAGGTGATAGGGAAAATATATGGCGATTTCTGCGAGGGGAGAGCCGATCTGCACTCGGCACTCCTCAGCTAACTTCACATTTGCGCTAATCCGCTCTCTATTCAATAAGTTTATTTGAAATTGTCCATATATAATTAGTAATTCATATTTATGTCAACGTGCATAAATTACCTTAAGTTTTTGTTGAGCCATTTACCCCATTTCTGAGGGTCCGTATGTTTTGAGCCCCCCTACCTATATTATGTAATTTTTATCGATACAATTTTTTGTCATCAATTTATTTAAGGTACGTCCAAAAAGAACGTAAAACGATTTGGTAAAAATGAATTAACAAAGTAGTTCAACTTTCAACCAATTAGTTGAATTTTTAAGCAATTAGTTGAGCTTTCAACCAAAAAGATCGAATTTAAACAAAATAATAATCCAAAAATACAAAAAACATAAATTTTCAACCAAATATTTGAATTTTTGAACTAAAAGAAGATCGGGTTTTAACCCAAAATTGAATAGTTAGATTTTCATTAAAACATGAATTTTAAATTTAAAAAACAAATTTCCAAACAAAAAGTTAAATTTTCATTTAAAAAATTAAATTTTAAACTAAAGAACGAATTTTCAATCGAGTAGGTCAATTTGCAACCAAAGAGATGTATTTTTTTACTAAAATTATGAATTTTTAACCAAAAAAATGAATGATGAAGAAAGTAGTTCAACTTTCAGCCAATAAGTTGAATTTTCAACGTCCAAAAATGAATTAAAAAAAAAGAAAAAACTATTAGTTGATATTTCAAAGAAAAAACATTGTCATTTTAAATCAGAAACAAACCTGCGATGGATTCAATCATACTGATTTTTACCAGATTCTTTGAGAATTGAAACCATTGGAACCGTTGGTGAAAAAGGGGCATAACCACTAGAATATCAATTTCGAGAAAAGTAAAAATAAGTCAAAAGTTGTATACCAGGACAGGAGATTGTGAAGAAAAATCTTTATTAATTTCGAAGATTGTACAACGGTTTTTATATTAAAAATACAGTGAAGTATCCTCTATTTGAAGTCTCCCGTATACGGCTATTTCAAATTGCGCAGTTCCGTCAACTCCCACCACGGTCCCTATATGTTCTCCGCGTCAATGGCTGACCAATGAAAAAAGAGGCCCGAAGAGCGCCCTCGTTGGTTTGAATTGAGTAGTTTAGCATGACGTAATGGGAATACGTCATACGGCTTTTCGGGAAAATATTTCAGACGTAAAAGAAAGTCATAAACGAGCATTTTACTTCTCAACATAATCTCTTTTTAGCTCCATACATATAGTCCAGCGTTTTTCCAATTTTTTTATTCCTTCCAAATAATAGGTTTTCTCAAGGGCCTCAAAATAGGCGTTTGTTTCGGTGATGACCTCTTTATTCGACCCAAATCTCTTGCCGCCCGGCCATTTATTCAAGTTTGGAAACAGGAACTAGTCGCAGGGGGCTAAATCTGGAGAATATGCTGGATGAGGTAGCAGTTCGTATCTCAATTCATGGATTTTTGCCATCGTGACGACACACGTGTGCACCCTCGAATTGTCCTGATGGAACTGCACTTTATTCTTCGACAAATGCTGTCATTTTTGCTTCAAACCAATATCGAATCTGTCCAAAAGCTCTGAATAATATTGGCCATTGATCGTTTTACCCCTCTGAAGGTAATCGATGTGAATGATACCGCGTGCATCCCAAAAAACTGTGGACATGACCTTGGTGGCCGACAGACCCACCTTGGCCTTCTTTGGTGCACGTTCACCCGGAGAAACTCACTTTTTTCATTGTTGCTTGGTCTCTGGTGTGTTGAGGTAGATCCATGTTTTGTCCACGATTAGGAAACGACGCAAACACTCGTTCGGGTAGCGACTGAAGATCGCCAAACACTCCTTTGAGGTGGTCAAACAGTTGCGCTTATGGTCGAATGTGATCAATCGCGGCACCCATCTCGCGGATAGCCCTTTGATGTCCAAATATTCATGTAAAATGTGATGGACCCGCTCAGTTAAGATGCTCAGAGCCTCAGCCAACTCATGCACTTTCATTCTCCCATCGTTCAATATCATTCCATGGATTTTACCGACGATTCCTGGCGCGATGACCTCTTTTGGGCGACCTTAACGTTCGGCGTCACTTGTGCTGGTCCGACCATAACGGAACTCAATAAACCACTTCTTAAACATTCAAATCGATGGTGCAGAGTTCCCGTAGTATTTATCAAGACTTTCCTTGGTTTCAGTGATTGGTTTTTACGAAAAAAATAATGCTTAATCAGCACACGAAATTTATTTTCTTCCATTTTCGTTAACATTCACGAGGTTCTCTGCTTTCACTTACCTAAAAAATACTTTAGGCCCCCCCCCCCTCAAGTAAGGATTCGTAATATTTTTCGGACCACCTCCACCGCTCAAAAGCATTGACTTGAATATTTGAGAATCCCTATCAACATTCATGTCACGTGATTCCAATTTGAATGAGCGTTTTCGCTGTTCCAATTTTTACATTCTCATCATTTCTGATTGAGAAAGTATTAGAATTATCTGAAATTTGACATCACATTTTTTCAACGGATCTCCACGTTTTGAGACCGCCTGAAGCGGAAAATCAAGTTTTGGGGATGGCGTCTGTAAACACGAAAAATCTCGAAAAAATAAATGTATCGAATCAAGCTCTGGTACACTTCTTTTAGGTCCCCAAAGAAAGGACGAGTTCGTTGACCAGCCATTTTGGATAGAAATTCAAAAAGATAAAGAATTTTCAAAATTTTTGAGACTAGTTTTTTTAGGATTTAAAATGTTTATGTACGGTAATTTGTAGTACGTAGTAAGCCGCACAATTTATCCTCATGACTTTTTTCGATAAAAAAAATTATCAGAGTTATAGCATTTACAAAGCCCTACAAGATTATCATAACAACTTCATGAATTTTCTTGGAAAATCAAAAATTCAAATTTTTATTGCACAAAAAATAATGACCAATGAAAAATTTCATTTTGTTGTCACACTATGCAAGATACAAAAAATGATGTGTAAAAAAAATTGTGAATATATATATATATATATATATATTCATTTATTTATTATCACAAAAACAATATTAAGAATAAAAAAATAAATTTTTGGATAAATGACACAAGCAAAGAAAAAAATAAATAGAGAAAAGTTGTTCACACAAAGAAGAGATACAAAATTTTTATTCATCAATTTTTGATAAGACGCGTAGTTTTTGTTTTAATCGAAAAAAAATATCATTAAAAATAAAAAAATACATTTTTTTTTTGAAAAAATGACACCAGCTGCGAAAAAAATTAGAAAACAAAAAATGTGCACCTAAAACACATCTACAAATTTGTTGCAAATCATTTTTTGATATGAAACGTAGTTTTGGTTTTAATCGTAAAAAAATAACATTAAAAATAAAAATGGAAAATTTGTGGAAAAACGACAAAAGGTACGAAAAAAAATTGAAAGAGCGCGTAGCGCAAGTGTCACGATAAAAAGGTGTACTTTAAAGCCTAGAGAGCTGTGAGCAATTTAATCTTTAACTATGCACACTTAATTACGTAGAAAATTCAGATTATAAAGATACATACAAATACTGGGATCTAAATGAGATGTTTTTGATATAGTTTCATTCAGGCATTCCAAGTGAGAAGAATAAATATCCGAGCGCGAAGCGCGAGATTCTACAGATGCAAGCCCCTAGGCGCGCTCAAACTTGGGAGCCGCGCGCGAAGAGTATGTGCCCGCCCAGCGGGCAGATTCTTAACAATATTTTTCTCTTAAACAAAGCGACTAAAAAAAATTACAAATTACTCTGGGTTTAGGTTAAAATTAACTATTTAACAATGATTTTATCTAAAATTGCGAAAACCCCAATTGGCCCAGATTGTCAATAAAATAGAAGAGGCCTGTAAAAGATATCTTGTGTAAGAGGAGAAGAGAAAGAGAGAATAAAAAAGGACGAGTCGCATCAAGATTCGTCTTAGGGTTCACGTACAACTGAAGATTGGGGATTTGTTGAAACTGTGGGAAACCGTTCAATTTCGTTCTATTTTATTGAGGGTGTGACGCCCACTTTTCCTTTCCGTTTCATCTTCTATTTTATTCTGTCCCTTAAGACTCGAGTGGAGAACAATTTTTTCTTTAATACTTTATAATCCCCGTTCAAATAGGACAAAAAATTATTTTTTTATATTCTCGGAGGGAACGGAACAAGGCGGAAATGTTTGTTGATTTGTGGAAGTTGCATCTATAAAATACTGTCTTATAAAGTTCTGATCCTATGGGGCCAAACATTTTTTCCTTATTTTCAAGGTTGGGAAAGAATGAAAGTTAAGCATCAATTCATTTTTCATATTTTCGTTTTATGAACTGAGCTCCGAAGCAAACTTTAAAGTTTTAAATCAAGAAACTTTATTTCTGGATATTGCGATTTTGCATAAAGTTTATAGATTCTCCGATGCGGGATGAATATTTTCTGAATTCCTGTATCGACAGAATTACCGCTGCAATAGCTCTTGAAACTTTATTGAGAATCGGTCCAACTAATGGAAAGTTAGAGTCAGGCGCGAATCCAGAGAAGTGTCCTTGGGGGGAGGGGTGCCCGAAAATGTATATACACATGCTATGTATATATGTGACGCCGCACGAGAAAAGGGACCTTAAGTAGGAAAAGAAATTTTTTGAGTTTTTCAGTGTTCTTTATAGAGCCTCCTTACACCGTACGCTATTCGCAGACTTAAACTGCTTAAGTGGGAGCAGAGTGGGGATAAGCGTAACTGAGACGTAACCTTGGCGCATGAGAGGGAGAGAGACTGGACGCTTGCTCTCTACTAGTGCTTTCCCAAAACATAATTTCTGTGTGACTGTTAGCCTCGTCTTCTCGAGCCCTAAGAATCGTATCTTATCTAGGGCATCTTGATAAACAGCAAGTCGACAATCAGTCATTCTTGAATTGAATTGAATATTTATTAAGCTCAACAGTCATGAGACTAATTACAGAGCTACTATAAGCTATACAGTGTGTCCCAGTACTCAAGGTACATTTTTATATTTTTGAATTCCTCATAAAAAATGGAGTTGAAAATAATAATATAAATTTGTTTTCAAGTAAATAATTAATGAGTAATTAACAATTAAAGATGAATCAATCCATAGCATACGTTAGATGGACGACAGTCCATGTGTCACTCACGAGGGTGTGTGCGCAAAAGGGTAATTTTAAATTTGCAGTAGGTTGTGAATATCAATGGTGCAACTCCACACGGCAATTGAGATACGAGAATCTGGGGAAATATCTTTTCCTTTAGAATACAGATTGAATTATCTTAACTTCCTAAGTATATTCTCTAATATTAATTCTATATTAAACGAACAGAACCATTTGGAACCAAATGGAGAATCCAAAAGGTTCCTTGAAAGTTCTCTTAGAATTCACTTGTGCTCCTTTGAATTCTTTTGAAGTTTTTTGCATATCTCTTGAAACCTTTATAGTACACCTCAAGTTATTTTGGATTTCTCCAAGTCTTTTGTATTCTCTGATTTTCAAATTCTCTGAACTCTTTTAAACTCTCTGAAACTTTTGAATTCTTTTGTATTCTCTGAATTCTGTTTAAATGCACTCTGTGAATTCTCCCAATTTTCTAAATTCTTCCTAATTCTTCTTAATTCTATGAATTCTTACACTATTCTTTGATTTCTTCCGAATTGTCTGAATTCTTCCAAAGTCTTTGAATTCTCTAATTTATTCTGAATTCTCTGGATTGTTTTAAAATTGTCTGAGCTCTCCATACTGTTTTGAATTTCTTGAATTCACGGTATCCCTTAGTTTTTTAATGTTTCTTAATTATCTTGAAATCATCAGAATACAGGTTGAATTCTTTTAACTTTCTTCAAATATTTTTAATCCTGTAGAATTCAAAAGAATTCTTCAGAATTACAATTTTTTCAATTCTCTTCAAATCTTCACCATACACCATGAATTGTTCTAAGTTTCTCCAAGTCTTTTGTTTTCTTTGAACACTCCTGAAATATTCTAAATTCTCTTATAAATTTCAAAGTGTCTGAATTCTTTCCAATTCTCTTAAATATTTGGAATTCTATGAATTCTTTTGTATTGTCTTTTTTTAAATTATCTGAATTTTTTTTAAATTTTCTGAATTATTTGAACTGTTCTGAATTTTTTAATTTTTACGAGACCACTGAATCCTTTTGATGATTTTTGATTATCTTTACATTATGAGAATACATTTCAAGTTACTTTTAACACCTTCAGATCTTTTGCATTTTCTGAATTCTCTTAAAATCTGCAGAATACACGTAGAATTGTTTTAGCTTCCATCGAGTATGTTGCATTATGCAGAATTCAAACGAATTTCTAGAATCCAAATGGACTCCTTTGACTTCTTTTGAAGTTTTTTTTTAACTCTCTTAAAACCTTTACAAAATACCATTAATTATTTTGAATTTCTGCAATCCTTTCGTATTATATGAATTCTCCTGAATTCTTTTGAATTCTCTGAAATATTTTGTATTTAAATAGTCTTCTGAATTATTTTTCAGTTTTCTTAATTCATTCGATATCTTTTGAATACGCGTTAAATTATTTTGAATTCCTTCAAGCGTTTTGAATTCTGTAGAATTCTACCGAATTCAAAATAAATTTAGATAATTTTTAAAATTTTAGATAATACAAAAGAATTCATAGAATTTAAAATATTTCACAGAATCCAAAAGGAGTCAGACAATTAAAAAATTATCAGAGAATTCAGAATAATTCGTGAGATTTCATAGAAACAAAAGACAGTGATACCGTGAATTCAACAAATTCAAAACAGTTTAGAGAGTTCAGAAAATTTTTTAAACAATTCAGAGAATTCAAAGAATTTGGAAGAATTCAGAAAAATTTGGAAGAATTCAAAGAATAGCGGAAGAATTCATAGAATTAAGAAGAATTCAAAGAGTTAGGAAGAATTTGGAAAATTCGGAAGAATTCACAGAGTGCAAAAGAATTTACAAACTTCAAAAGAATTTACAGAATTCAAAACTAAATTTAGAGGATTTCGAAAGAAATCGCAACTAAACTGAAAATCTGGTTCCAAAGTCAAAGACGAGACAAAATATCACTTCGAGGTATCACACGTCAGAGTACACTAAAAAAAATGCCTGTTTTAAAACTGAAAATCATGCGACGGTGCTGACAACATACAAATTCACGTTAAAAAAATCAATCAGATTGCGAGTGAGGTAAATAACCCTTTAATAGATTTGCCTCGACTTGGCAGTCCTGGAAATAGAGATGGACAGCCTTCAGATACTTCGAGCACTTCAAGCAATACCATTAAGTGAAATTGTAAAAGATGTAAAGGGAACGGAGCCCTCAAACCCGTAAAAGGGAGAGTAATAAAATACAACAACTGACGAAAGAGAAAAATTAAATATTCAGCGTTGAACATGAAAATTTAGAACTCTAAAATTGGATCTAGTCAGAATTGAAGAAATTGTTCAAATACTGAGGTCTCAATTTTGTATCAAACAATTTTAATTTGTTTTTATTTTAAGCAACATATAATTTTTTAATTTTCGAATATAAATCGTTTAGCTTTTAACACTTCATTCAGAATCATTAATCATTCTTTGAATCTTCGAATCCAATATATTTTAAATGATTAATTTGTGAAAATCTTTAACAAAAAGTTTAAAATATTATTACGTTGAAAGTTGTAAAATATAATGCAAAAGAAGATCGCTATGCTTCCAATTTTTTAAAGTACACCATTAAAGGCTTTTAATTTTGAAATTGTGTTTTACTTCAAGTTGAATTTTAAGTGTTCCATATTCAATTTTAAGTTGTTTTATTACGAGATTCTATACGAGTTCAAAAAAGTAATAAAAAAAAAATAAAAAAAATTGTATTTACAGTGAAACCAAACAACTCGGTATATTCAAACCTAAAATGATTACATTTAAAACTGACTATCAAGGCTTATGATATAAAATTTTGCAATTTTGAAAGATTTGATAGTGAATAAAATTAACATTTTTAATATTTATTTAATATTGTATAATTATTTTAGTTAGCCAAATTAATTTCCTGTCGGGTAGACTGTGCATGCACAAGTCACATAATTATTTTCACAAAGAAAAATGTTTTTTTTTTGCAAATGGTTTTAGACGACACGTATTTCACCAATTTAACGAAAATTGTGTTCTAAACATGGGAGTATTTGAGCTTTCAAAACCTGTGATGCCCTTTATCAAGAATTTATCGAGAGAAAAAGATTGAAATGCGCAGTATCTAAAACAACAAAAATTTTACATTTTCTTTTTGACTCTGATAGATCTTTACATTCCACTTTAAAACCCACCGGAAAATTTTAACTACTTTTAAAGCTGACAAGATGGCTGCGCTTTTTCTGAGACAATTTTTAAGTCAATGTTATTTTGTATTGTATTTATATTCTACGAGTATTTCTTAATTTTTTTCAAACCCCCCAGCTTTTTTTCTGCTGATTTTTCTTTTAATTTGCTACTAATATGTCTTCGAGAGGAGAGAGATTCTTCTTTTGCAAATAAAAATTAACCTATTTTACAGAAAAAAGATAGGATATAAAAAAGTTGAAAAGGTAAAGTTATTCCTTCCAGTACGTGAATCAACAGGAGGAAAAAATTTGTCTGAAAAATTTTCCTTCTAGTTTAAATATTTTAAGATATTGATCAATATGTCACATTTACACAGTAGTAATTCTTGAAATATTGACTCTACATCCTGGCTTACTATATTGTCTTATTGTAAAAACAAATATAATAATATCAAATTTCACAACCGAAAGTTTCTCTTTGTATTAGACTTACAAATTATCCAAATGAAATTTTCAATGTTGATGACAATTCGAAAAGTTATATATTTTCAAAATTTTGAAAATTAAAAAAAAAAAATAAAACAATATATTTTTCTGATAGATTAGAAAATTGTATTAAAAGTTTCCACTAGATATCAAATATATTTAAAAACCATTTTTGTATGATTTCAAGAAATTGTTGTCAAATTTTCTGGTACACGACAGATATACTTGCAAATTATCTGATGACATTTTTAATTTCGATGAAAATTAAAAAAGTGATATGCCTTTCAGCATTTTCAAAATTTCCAAAGAATGGCAACAAAAAGATTTTTGTTGTAAATTGAGGAATCACAATTCAAATTTTTACTAGATATAAAATATCTCTCGACAATATTCTAATGGAATTTTCTTATCAGACGAAAATTCAAAAAGTTAGATAATTTTGCTCTATCGGTTTTTCCTTATATCGGGTCTTGCGTTTGCAAAAATGGTAAATTTTCATTTGTTAAGAAATACAAAAAATTTTTTATCTATAACATAGGTACAACATAAATTCTAATGGGATATATCCACCATATCAGTATCAAGAAAATTTTCAAAAATGAAGATACAACAACGTTGCCGTTTCTTAAGAAAATCAGGTTCGCAAATTTCCAGAAAAACCGCTGCAATTTCATCAGTTTTTGAATTATAAAAGACAGATTTTCTAAAATGAATATAATTCTGATTCAATTAACTTGAAATGCATTCTGTGCTTTATAACCTTATCCTGTTTCGCTGTAGCTTTTAGAAATAAAAGTATAAGAGAATGTTGATCGAGACAAGCTAACTTTATTATACATGAAGTATTCAAAATTCGACAACTTTTCATCCAGAAAAGACCACTTTATCCTTATGTATTTTGACGCGCTGAATACGAATCAAAGGTCTATTTACCTCCATCACGTCAGGTTTAAGGTCATTTCAAGGTCAAATACAGGAAAAGCCGTGCAATAAACTTCAAAATTCCATTTATTTGTATCCATTGATCCTCTAAACTCTAAATCTTCTGCTCACTCACGAAGTACATAATTCAAGTACTTCCTGGCTATTCGTGGGCTCACTCATCCTAATCATTGACGGTGATACATCACGGGCTTTGACGCGGTTGCTATGGAAACAATGAAAAGTTGTAGAGGGCAGCACCTCGATATAAGCGAAAAATAGTTAGCTATATATTTTCGGCGTCCCCACTACTGACCCTTGCCGCATCTAGGTAAAATATCCTTGGTATTCATCAACATGTCATGGTTTTAATGAAGTATAAGATTTTGGGACGATTCGCGGGTCGCGTGTTAGAAGTTGTTGAAGACAAGTTCGGACTCGCGAAACCTGTTTTTCCCCGAGAGGTAAAGGTCAGTTCTCCGTCGATTTCTCTAACAGCTTCAAATAAAAAACCTGCGACACTTTGCTAAAGATTGTGAACTTAGAAAACTTTTAAATGAATCTGAGTTCGGACTCAAAATATTTTCTGTGCAAAGATTTGGAGTTTTACTTTTCAATAATAAGTTCGTTTCAGCTGGTAGTAGCTTTAAATGGAGAACTGACACATGAATTAATCTAATTCATAATTTATTAATGCGTATTAAATAAAACAAGAATTGTGGATTTGTTTTGAAGACGTGAATTTAAATGTTATTAAATAAAATTGCTCAAGTTGTAAATTATTGTGAACAAATGACAAATGATAATAATTCAAACCTAAATAAATATGGAGTTTTTCTCTAAAATCATGTCTTGTTATTGTGTTGAAACCCCTTTTCGCGGCTTTAGATTTTAATCAAAACAATACAACGGAAGGATTAACTCTAACAACCAATGGCAGCCAAGCTGAGAATTTTACAGCAGAAGAAATTCTATTTCAGCGCTGGTGGCCATTACAGTTGGCGCAGTCGGTAGGACATTTCCGTTGTGCCGTACGAAAAGTGGGTCACTGGACCAGAATTCAAACTCGAAGTTCAAAGTCGCTTCTGTAGTTTCTGGGCCCAAAAGTGTGCCGAAATCTGACGGAGGATAAAACCTCCCACTGTTCCTGATTCCCTGGACCCGTGAAGGGTACCGGCACCGTTGAATGGTCCGTGAAGGGTGACGCACCGAGGGACTGAAGGATGTCTGCTCTCCCCGGCTAGGAACTCACTGGAACTCGGCAGAAGGACCTTTTGGAAAATCTGCAAGGAAACTCTTCGTGGTGAAGTGTAGTGAATAGTGAAGTGAATTTGGCTACAAATATAGTGAAGTGCAGTGAACAGTGAAGTGCAAAATTGGATTATATGAATGCTGATTGATGTGTGAGCCTCAATAACTCTAGAGCCGAACAACAAGCAGTAAGTCTGGAAATAATTTTTGTGAGTTCAGGTTTCAAAGGATTAACTTTGAATAAAATACATTTAATTAAATGGTAATTTACTTCTATTTCCCTTAAATAATCTTAAAATTAAGATTTTGGCGTTATATTTATTTATATTATATTAATTATATAAGTCTTGTAAATAATTATTCTACCTATATCTAGTGCTTGAAAAGGGATAAATGTACATTTAATCTAAAATTACTTAACTTTTGAACAATATAATTAATAAATAACGTAGGATATTATAACTTACCTGGTTATAAAATATATATACTCATAATACAATTCTAATATTATAATTATCCTTGAGACCTGAAACATTGATAAAATGCCTAGAACTGAAGTACTAGCGAATGTTCAGGATAAGCGAACGATGAGAACCAGGAGTTCACGAAATTCTTCAAGGATTGATAATGAAGTTCGCAGAATGAGAAATGAAGATCCTTAAGCTGGGCCCTCTAGCGCCCCTGACGTTCCATTTAATAGTAGAGCCGTGGAAGTTTCAAGTCCCCCTGATCTGCTATTTAGGGACCGTTCTGTTGGTTATCTGGGCGTTGACTCGTTGCGGAATGATCCGTTAATCAACCATGAACTAGTTCGTCATGAAACTTCAGTTTAGGATTATTTTTCCGAAAGTGGTTCGGATATTTCATTGGCGGGAACACAGAATCCTGCAAGAATTTCAAAAATTGTACGAGATTTGATTCCTGAATTCAATGGGAAAAATATGTCCGTTAAAATACTTATTGAAAATTGTCAAGCCGCAAAATCTTTAATAACTTTGGGAGAATTACCATATCTGACCCTCTTAATTAAAACAAAATTTACTGGTGAAGCTTAGCAGCAATGTTTCTATAACGCGCACATGATAATAAATTTCATTTAAGGCCATGTAACGAGTATACCAGATGATCAACTCAGTCCTAAGATCAATATTTCTTCCCCGATATTTAAAAATAAAAGTTAAAATAACGCGGAAATATTTTCGGAAAATATTAATAAATATTAAAGGGCCGTTTGTGGCAAGGCACAGAGTTGGGGGAAGAAAAAAGTTATTATTGAAAATCATAAATATCGACCGATGCATTTAGGCTTCACGCAAAAGTTTGACTTCTATTGATTTTAATGGTTTGAAGTAAGTTTCAAAGCTTTTTTTCCTCTTATAAAAATCATGGCATTTTTAGGACTTTTCAAAAAGTTTAATGGATTTTTTTAATGCTTTTCACTGAATTTTATAATAATGTATGAATATTTTTCTAATTATTTTGTAGTGATTTGAATTTGGAATTGTTGATCTTTTTGCATTCGAGGGAATACTCGATTGATTTCAATGATTTGCAGGCAGTTTCAAAGCTTTTTTTTCCTCTTGTAAAAATTATGGCATTTTTAGGACTTTTTAACACGTTCCAGGGAACAATTTAATGCTTTTCACTGAATTTTATAATAATGTTGGTATGCTTTTCTAAATAATTGATAGTTATTTCAATTTGAAATTGTTAGTCTTTTTGAATTCGAGGGAATACTCGATTGATTTTCATGGTTTGAAGAAAGTTTCAAAGCTTTTCTTTCCTCTTATAAAAATCATGGCATTTTTAGGACTTTTTAACAGGTTCCATGGATTAATTTAATGCTTTTCACTGAATTTTATAATAATGTTGGAATATTTTTCTTATTGATTTATAGTGATTTCAATTTGAAATTGTTATTCTTTTTGAATTCGAGGCAATACTCGATTGATTTTGATGTTTTAAAGGAAGTTTCAAAGCTTTTTTTTCCTCTTATAAAAATCATGGCAATTTCAAGACGTTTTAACAAGTTCCAGTGATTAATTTGATGCTTTTCACTAAATTTTAGAATAATGGTGGAATACTTTTCTAATCACTTTATAGTGATTTCAATTTGAAATTGTTATTCATTTGAATTCGACGGAATTCTGGATTGATTTTTATGGCTTGAAGGAAGTTTCGAAGCTTTTTTACCTCTTATAAGAATTATCGCATTAGTAAGACTTTTCAATAGGTTCCAGGGATTAATTTAATGATATTCACTGGATTTTATGATAAGTTTGGAATATTTTTCTAATTAATTTATAACGATTTGAATTTGAAATTGTATTTCTTCTTGAATTCGAGGGAATTATCAATTGATTTTAATGGTTTGACGGAAGTTTCAAAGCTTTTTGTTCCTCTTATAAAAATCTTTGGCATTTTTAGGACTTTTTAACAGATTCCAGGGATTAATTTAATGTTTTCGAAGAATTTTATAATAATTTTCGAATATATTTCTAACCAATTTATATTGATTTGAATTTGAAATTCTCATTCTTTTTGAATTCGAGGGAATTCTCGATTGATTTTAATGGCTTGAAGGAAGTTTCAAAGCTTTTTGTACCTCCTATAAAAACCATGGCATTTTCAGGACTAATTAACATGTTCCACAGATTAATTTAATGGTTTTCACTGATTTTTATAATAATGTTCCAATATTTTTCTAATCAATTCATAGTGATTTGAATTTGACATTGTTATTCTTTTTGAATTCGAGGGAATTCTCGATTGATTTTAATGATTTGAAGGAAGTTTCAAAGCTTTTCTTTTACTTTCATGAAAATTATTGCATTTTTAGGACTATTTGACAGGGTCCTGGGATTAACCTAATGGTTTTCACTGAATTTTATAATAATGCTGAAATATTTTTCTAATCAATTTATAGTGATTTGAATTTGAAATTGTTATTCTTTCTGAATTCGAGCGAATTCTTGATTGATTTTATTGGTTTGAAGGAAGTTTCAAAGGTTTTTTTCCTCCTATAAAAATCATGTCATTTTTATGACTTTTTAACATGTTCCAGGGATTAATTTATTGGTTTTCACTGAATTTTATAATAATGCTCGAATATTTTTCTAATCAATTTATAGTGATTTGAATTTGAATTTGTTATTCTTCTTGAATTCGAGGGAATTATCGATTGATTATTATGGTTTGAAGGAAGGTTCAAGGCTTTTTTTCTTTCTATAAAAATCATGGCATTTTTAGGAATTTTTAACACGTTCCAGGGATTAATTTATTGGTTTTCACTGAATTTTATAATAATGTTCGAATATTTTTCTAATCAATTTATAGCGGTTTGAATTTGAAATTGTCATTCTTGTTGAATTCGAGGGATTTCTCGATTGATTTTAATGGTTTGAAGGCAGTTTCAACGTTTTTTTTTTCCTCTTATGAAAATCATGGCATTTTTAGCACTTTTCAATAGGTTCCAGGAATCAATTTGATGGTTTTCACTGAATTTTATAATGATGGTCGGATATTTTTCTAATCAATTCATAGAGATTTGAATTTGAAATTGTTATTCTTTTTGAATTCGAGGGAATTTCTTGATTGATTTCAATGGTTTGAAGGAAGCTTCAGAGCTTTTTTTCCTCCTATAAAAATCATGGCATTTACAGGACTTTTTAATAGGTTCCAGCGATTAATTTAATGGTTTTCACTGAATTTTATAATAATGTTGAAATATTTTTCTAATCAATTTATAGTGATTTGAAATTGAAATTGTTATTCTTTTTGAATTCGAGGGAATTCTCGATTGATTTTAATGATTTGAAGGAAGTTTCAAAGCTTTTTGGTTAGTGTCGCCACAGAGGTATCCAGAAGAATTTCGTAGTGCGAGAGATAGAGGCAGAAGTGTGATGCAAAAAAGAAAAGGGCTCATGGTATCGCCCTGAAAGGCGCCGATTTTCTTTGGGCCCCGTATACTTCTTTATTTTGACGCGCTGATTACGAATATGATGGTGGAAATTGGCGCAAATTTGATTTTCAGGGTGAAAACCATAAAAACCCCATAAAATCATGGTTTTTTGCATTTATCTCAGTAATTATTCAAAATTCAAAAAACTATTCCCCATAAAAGTTGTATATCTCCTCGAAAAATATATTTTATGTCTTTAGAATTTTTTTATACGAGTGATAATTTCCGAGAAAATCAGCAGTAAATCGCTTTTCATGTTTTTTTTGAAACACAGGGGTAACTTCCCGCCCCCCCCCACGCGGCGTTGGAAAAGGAGTAGGGGTACGACCTTAAATTATTTTTGTAAAAAGTCACAGGGTTTCCTTCCCGCCCCCTCCCCACGAAGCGCTGGAAAAGGGGTATGGGTGCAATCTTATAATATTTTTGTGACTAGTAACCGGGGTGCCTTCCTGCCCCCTACGCGGCGTTGGAAAAGGTGTAGGGGTGCGATCATATAATATTTTTGTGACTACTTACCGGGGTGCCTTCCTGCCCCCCACCTACACGGCGTTGGAAAAGGGGTAGGGGTACGACCTCACATTAATTTTGTAAAAAGTCACTGGGATGCCTTCCCGCCCCCACGAAAAGCTGGAGAAGGGTTAGGAATACGATCTTATAATATTTTTGTGACTAGTCACAGGGATGCCTTCCCACCTCCTACGCGGCGTCGGAAAAGGGGTTGGGATACGACCTGATATTAATTTTGTAAAAAGGCACAGGGGCCCCCACGAAGCGCTGGAAAAGGTGTAGGGTTGCGAACTTATAATATTTCAGTGACCAGTCGTAGGAGTGCCTTCCCGCCCCCACGCGGCGTTGGAAAAGGGGTAGGGGTACGATCTTACATTAATTTTGTAAAAAGTCACAGGGGTGCCTTTCCGACCTCTACGAAGCGCTGGAAAAGGGGTAGGGGTACGATCTTATCATATTTAGTTGTCCAGTCGCAGGGGTGCCTTCCCGCCCCCCAAGCGGTGTTGGAAAATGAGTATGGGTGTGATCTTATAATATTTTTGTGACTTGTAACCGGGGTGCCTTTCTGCCCCCACTCACGCGGCGTTGGAAAAGGGGTAGGGGTACGACCTTACATTATTTTGTAAAAAGTCACAGGGGTGCCTTTTCGCCCCGCACGAAGCGCTGGAAAAGGTGCAGGGGTGCGATCTTATAATATTTCGGTGTCCAGTCGCAGGGGTGCCTTCCCGCCCCCCACGCGGCGTTGGAAAAGGGGTAGAGGTACGACCTTACAATAATTTTGTAAAAAGTCACAGGGGTGCCTTTAAGCCCCGCACGAAGCGATGGAAAAGGTGTAGGGGTGCGATCTTATAATATTTCGGTGACCAGTCACAGGAGTACCTTCCCGCCCCCCACGCTGCGTTGGAAAAGGGGTAGGGATACGACCTTACAATAATTTTGTAAATAGTCACAGGGGTGCCTTTCCGACCCCTACGAAGCGCTGGAAAAGGCGTAGAGGTACGATCTTATAATATTTTTTTGTCCAGTCGCAAGGGTGCCTTCCCGCTCCCCACGCGGCGCTGTAAAAGGTGTAGGGGTGCGATCTTATAATATTTCGGTGACCAGTCACAGGAGTGCCTTTCCGCCCCCCACGCAGCGTTGGAAAAGGGGTAGGGGTACGACCTTATATTAATTTTGTAAAAAGTTACTGATGGATGTATGCCTGTACATATTTTATGTATTTTTTAACATGAAAATCGATTTAATACTGATTTCGTGAAAAACTATCGTTCAAATCAAAAAAATGCTTACAACAGAAGATGTGTATTTCGATGAGGTCTACAACGTTTGTTTGAAACCTTTTTTTAAATTTTGTATATTAGATGAGCTAAACCCACACAACCATTATTTTTATGGCTTTTTGATGATTTCACCATGAAAATAAAATTTAGGCCAATTTTCACTTTCATATTCATAATCAGCACGTCAAAATACATAAGTGTCAAGCCGAAACTAATGGATGTATGAACTTACGTATTTTATTAATTTTTAACATGAAAATTGATTTACTACGGATTTCCTCGGAAATTATCACTCGTATGAAAAAATTCTTGCAACAAAAAATATATATTTCGAGGAGATCTACAACTTTTATTGGAAACATTTTTTTGAATTTTGAATAATCACGGAGATAAATGCAAAAAACCTCTCGTTGTGATTTCGTCGTGTCCTGTGACCAGCCATCTAACGGTTGTAAGACGTGGCCATGAGTGTGATTTACCGCGGTCCTACTGGGAGGCGGTGTCATTTTTAGATGGCAGTTGCTCCCAGTTGGGCCCTGCGGTGGTTGTTAACCTTATTTTTTAATTATATATATATATATATATATATATATGGATGCCTACTCAAACCGTCAGCCACGACATTATTGACGCCCTTAATATACTCAATCTGATAATTGAACTCCGCGAGCCTTACAAACCACCGCCCGATTCGCGGACTCATATCCCACTTCCCTTAGAGCAATTTTAGACTATTACAATCCGTCCTGATTATGAATCTTATCCCGATTAGATATACGCGGAATCTTTCGAGAGTGCTCACAATAGCCAGAGCTTCGAGCTTATACGAATGATATTTGGATTCGTCCTTACTCGTCTTCCGGCTATAATAGCATACCGGGCGGAGTTTTTCATCTGGCTGCTTTTGCAACAATACTCCAGCAAGACCAACCTGAGAAGCATCCATATGAACCTCAGTCTCCGCCCCTGGCCTAAACAACGCGAGCACCGGTTCTTCTAACAAACGTTGTTTCAATGTCTCGAAAGCTACCTGCTGTTCAGGGCCCCAAACGAACTTCGCGTTCTTAGCGGATAAATCAGTCAACGGCTTGGCAATCAGTGAAAAATTCTTAATAAACCTGCGACAAAAAGTTACTGTCCCCACGAACGAGCGAACTCTGCTCAAATTCGTCGGCTGCGGAAAGTCTTTGATCGCTCTCAGAAATTTTGTCCCTGAAGAAATTCCTCCGTCCATCAAGGTGAATCCTAAGTACTCTACTTCATGTTTGAAAAAATTACATTTCTCGACTCTCAAAGTTAAATTTGCCATTCTCAGAGCTTCAAAGACCTTCCTCAGATTTTTGAGCCCTTCCTCAAAGGTAGCCGATGGCACAATGGCATCATCAATGTACACTTGAACAATATCGGGCTGTAAAGAACTAAACACGTGAGAGATTAATCGCTGGAATATCGCAGGCGCATTACACGCCCCAAAAGGCATTCGATTTAATTGAAATTCGCCATCCTGCGTGACAAGAGCCGTTTTGGAACGTAAATATTTCGCCACTGGAACCTGGTAATAGCCACTCGCTAAATCTAAAGTTGAAAAATATTTCTTTCCTGCCATTCTGTCTAATAAATCATCAACTCGCGGAAGCGGATAATGATCCTTCACAATGATCTTATTCAAAGCTCGATAATCTATACACATATGCATCTCACCTGACGCCTTCCGTACCAGCAACATTGGACTGGCAAATGGAGAACTGCATTCTCCTACGATACCTGCATCCTTGAGATCCTTGATCATGTCTTTCGTCTGCTCCCACTCGCTGTATGACAGTCTGTATGGACGATAGAAAACTGCTTTATCACTCTCTGTCTCGATTTCCATCTCGATAAGGTTGGTGCACCCGTTCTGTGCCATATTACGGGTCACCAAATCCTTGTATTCGTTCATGAGAGCAAGCGCTCTCTCCGCCTGCTCACCTACTAAATCCATGTCCATTTCTTCTCTAGTAATCGACACATCATTAACTTCGCGCTGCTGCGGCTTGGCTTCACTGCACTTTCGTCCGCGAGTCACTACACTGCCTGCTGGAACTATGAATGGTGCCCGGAGAGATTCAATACTGGACACGCTGCCTGGCCCGCGTCATCGGTCTTAACGATACACCGCGGAATTAAAATCCCCGAATCTCGCGCACCACCTTCTACCAACAGTTCGGCACTCTCGAAATCAGTCTGTACATTTATGTGGCCCAAATGATTATCTGGCACTTCACACGAGGCCTCCGCACGAAACACTGTTTTCACTGACTCACCCACTGCTCCTGTTGACAGCGTATCATATCTCTCCTCGATGAGTAACCCTTCTGTGAAACTGGTGATTTTTACATGCCGTTGCTCCGTAAACGGATGTCCTACAAGCAAGGGCACCTCTTGTGCTTCGTCGGGTACCACATGTACCTCCACCTCAGCCTCCACTCCATCAATCGACATTGTCATTTTTTTATACGCGAGTCCGAGTTTTTTTGCTTCACTTTCACGTATTGCTACCACACTGCTTCCTAAGTCCACGTAGCACAATAAATGAGTCCCGTCCAAGAAGGCATCTTTGAAATATTTTTCATGCGTGCTCCCGATAGTGTTCACTACGTTCGTTCCACTCGCGCTCGCGGTAGTTGAAGCAACTTCCCCACTATTATTTTGAGGCTTTCCGCAATCCCGCGCAAAATGGCCTGGCACACCGCACTTAAAACACGTCCCCGCACCTACCTTTTTTGGACACTCACGTTTAAAATGACCTATTTCGTGACACAAAAAACACTCAGGTTTCTTCACCGTACTGTTAGTCAAATTGTCACTTTTCTTAGCGTTATCACTTCTCGTACCGAAATTTTCGCGAATTTGCGCGCTTCCAGCTTCCAGGTGTGGAAGAAGCTGATGTGGCTCTTGATATCTGTCCAATGGGCCCAGAAAATCTCTAAACCACACACTGTTCAGTCCGTGCACGATCCATTCAATAATTTCATCGTCAGGCATACTCGCCTCGTTGCACCGCGCCAACTTTTCATAGAAATACTCCGTCATATCTTGCGACGGCTTTTTCTTATAATTATTGTGAAAAAATTGCAGGGTGGCGGCCCTGCCCCTCCCTAAAAACAGCGAAAAAAGTTTGGGAAACGCTGATCTAGAAGAACTGCTAAATAAACACACCAAGACTACATCGGACCTCCTAGAGAAGCATCCAGAGACAATCTCTGTTGAACTGAAAGACTCAACCGACACACTTTCAGAGAAACTTAACACATATGGCACTCAGTTAAGTACAGCACTAGATTGTATCAACACCCTAGAAGTAAAAGTCCAGAAACTTGAAAACTCGCCCAAGGACACTGTTAACTACTCGCGTTATTTGATGCAGGTTTCCAATAGAATGTCACATAAGAACAATTTAATATTGCATAGATATCCCGATATTATAAAATCTCCTGACGTTTCCCAACCTGACCCTAAACTGAATAATGTTGTCAGTAACTTGCTGTCTAAAATCTCAAATTACCACAATCCGTGCAGTGTCACAATGAGTCTCACACCCGATCATACGCCAGCTCAGCGATCGAGCTACAACGAATTGAAAAAAACTATTGAGCAACGTCGTGCTCGTGGAGAGAAAAACCTGAAATCGGTCATTCACCACGGAGAGCCGAAGATAATTACCAAACACGAGGGCCCACCCAGAGCCACCACCTCACACACAACAACAACAACAGCTTAGGTATTACTCCCGCGCATACGGTAGATTTAACATCATTATTAAATGATATCACAATCTATAATCAAAACGTTCTGGGTATAAATACTAAATTTAAGTTACTGATAACGTCTCCTGATATCTCCAATTATGATTTTTCAATATTTTCTGAAACTTGGCTCAAACCTCAAGTAAACACTTCTGAGTTTTTTTATTCTAATCTTTTTGATGTTTATAGAGACGACAGGTTAGATAAAGGAGGTGGGGGTGTACTCATCACCGTAAAATCTAGATTCATCTTAGACCAGTTAGATTTCCGCTCGATAATAAGTGACGTGCCTGAAGTAAACATAATTGCAATAAAAGTTATCCTTGAGGGTATTCCAGGTATGATAATTGGCACATACATTCCTCCAGATATAACAGTTTAGGAAGCTGAAACATTTTTTGATGCCATGACTGGCTTACAATCGATTTGGAATAATAAATTATTAATTGTCGGTGACTTTAATATGCCAAATTAAAAAAATGTTGTAACCGTAGGTACCCCTGACAGAAAATCAGCCTTGCTTATCGTTTTTCAATATGGACACCAACTTAATCAGTATAATGATATTCACAACATAAACGATAGGTACCTTGATATTGTCCTGTCAACATTTGCATGTAAAGTATCATCTTGTGAGTTACCTATTTTACCTGTGTTATAAGTTTAAAAATAAAGATTTGTCAGGTATTGCCTCTACTCTTGCTTCAGTTGATTGGTTGTCTCTTTATTTAGAAGACAATGTTAATAATGCATCAGACAAATTTTACGAGGTATTAAATGAAATTCTTGACAAATAGGTTACATTGATAGGTCATTGATTACAAATCAATATCCGCCTTGTTACACAAAACAACTTATCCGATACCTACAAAATAAAGATAAATAGAGATTTAAATACAAAAGAACTCAGAATGTTTACTACCTCCATATTTTTAAAGATCTCAGATCAGTTATAAAGCTCAAGGCTCGCATGCTATATGATGATTACCAAACAAATGTTGAAAATAAGGTTGTTGACTCACTCAATACATTTTGGTCTTTAGTATTTCGTCTTTGGTAACTGACAACAACCCGCAAAATTATCTTGGCGATATTTTTGAAAGAACTAAAGAACAATTATTGGCCAATCTGTTAAAAAACTGTGCTTATTTTCGGATCGGTCCTCTGCATTTTATTATAAATTTGGCGATAGAAACTGGCTCTTTTCCATATTTAACTCCAGTTCTATCTACCTCTCATCATGGATTTGTTCTACGTAGATCTACAAACTCCAATCTACTAACCTTTGCTCAAATGGCTGAGACTTTTTTGAAAAATCATTACCAGGTTGATGTTATATATATACGGAAATGTCCCAGGCCTTTGAATGCATAAACCATAGGCGTATATTATATAGAATAAGAGATCTAGCGGTACCAGAAGAATTGATAAGACGTTTGAATTCTTACCTTATAAATCGGGAACACATTGTGCAATATGACGGGTATTCATCGAACCCCTTTACCCCTACTTCAGGATTGCCTCAAGGACTTTTCTACGCTTACGATACTAAGTTATTTTTTCCTAATGATAATGTTCAGGAGTGTCTAAAATTTCAAGAAAATCCTAATATCTTTGTGAAATGTTGCGCTGGAAATTCTTTGAACATCAATATTTCTAAATGCAAGGTAATGCCATTAGGGTCCGTCTATATATTACGTAATCATCATAAGGGGGGGGGGTCATGTATATGATTACGAAAGATTACATGGGGGAGGGGATATTGTTTGAGTGATTACGTAATCATATGTTTAAGTTCCTATTTTCATAAATCTTTTCGAGATAGAAAATCTGAAGATAAACTAGTCAATCAGGAAGGGAAAAAGTTTCTGGATTTTTGTGAAGAACACGGGCTTCTAATTTTAAATGGTAGAATTAAAGGGGACAGGATGGGTAATTAGACGCATATCTGTGAAGACGGAGGGTCAGTCCTCAATTACGTCATATATTTAGAGACTGAAGAGAATTGTCCAATAGTTGAAATGAAAGTAGAAGGACGAATAGAATCGGACCATCTTCCAGTAACATTCAACTTATAGGTGGGGGAAGGTAACAGAGAGGTAGGGAAATATGAAAATCAAAATGAATTCGAAGCAGAAAAGCTCGTCTAGGACCCAAGGAAAGATAATGAATTCAGGAATGAAATGGGTAAGTTGTGGGAGGAAGATGTCAGGAGGGAAGGGTGACAGGAAAGGTGGGATCGATTCAATAAATGTATATGGGAGGCAGCAAAAAAAGTAGGAATTATCAGGAAGGTAGGGGAAAAAACAAGATTAAAAAAAGGGGTGAGGGTGAAATGGTTCGATGAGGAGTGTGCAATTCAACGGAAAAGAGTTTGGGCTTGTCTAGAAAAATATTTCAAAAATATAAGACATGTTGATGATATGAATTTGAAGAAAGAAAAGAAGAAATTGAGATAGGGAGGGATCGTTGGAAAAATCATTTTGAAAATTTAGTGGGAGAAGATAATAATTTGAAAAACATGGAAATAAACGACGCCTCTCTGGATAACACCATACGAAGGGAGGGAGGGCCTTGTAACGAACAGATCACAGATGGGAATGAAAATGCGGGAAGGTATGAAGAACATAGACTAAATGAAGACATAACGATGGAAGAGCTGGTAAAAATTCTTAAAAAAATGAAAAAAGGAAAAGCTCCAGGGGAAGATGGGATACCGGTAGAATTTATAAGAGAATCACCAAGGACTTGGGGGGAAGAAATTCTGCAAATATTGAATGGCTTCTGGTGTAACGGTGAACTTTCGAAAGGTGGGGAAAAAGCAGTAATTTATTCAATATTCAAAGGAGGACAGGAAGACGATACGGGGAATTACAGGGGAATATCTTTACTAGACTCGGGGTAGAAAATCTTGGCTTCAATTATGGACGAAAGAATAAGGGATTGGCCAGAGGAAAAGGGTCTCTATAAAGAATCTCAAGCAGGCTTCAGAAGGAAAAGATCGACAAGAGATCATATCTTTGTATTAAACTCCTTATAAATAACCAGTTGAAAGGAAAAAGAGGGAAACTATACGTAGCGTTTATCGATTTTAAAAAGGCGTTCGACATGGTCGACCGAACAATTTTATTTAAAAAACTGGCTAAATTATGTATCAAGGGAAAAATGCTGGAAATGATAAAAGCCATCTACAGGGAAACAGATCACAGAGGAGGGACTCACAGGTACTTTCAAAAGCAGTAGGGGAGTGAGACAGGGATGTCCTTCAAGTCCCACTCTGTTTAACATTCTCATTGAGGATATGGACGAAATCTGGGAAAGCAAAAATGTTGGGGGATCGGTAATAGGGAAGAAAAAGATTTTCGCGTTGAAATTCGTTGACGACCTTGCGGTGGTGGCAAACTTCCCGGAGGACCTGAGAAGGATGCTACTACTACTGGATGGGTATGTAGCCAAAAATAATTTGGAAATCAATGCGGGCAAGTCGAAAATTATGGTGTTCAGAAAAGGGAGAAGAATGGGCAAAAACGAAAATTGGAAAATTTCTGGGGAAGTAATCGAAATTGTAGACAATTATAAATATTTGGGTTTCTGGTTTTCAGCAGCAGGGAATAATTGCAGCAAACACACGAAAGCAATGGTCGGTAAAATTCAAAAAGCGGCTAATGTAGCGTGAGGGGTCATGAGTAGAGCTAGAATAGGGGGATTAAAGAGGAGACTGTATCTAATGGATGTCCTAGCCAAGTCAGCAGGAATGTATGGAGTTGAGATCTGGGGATGGGAAAGAAGGGAGGAGATCGAAAGGGCTCATGCAAGGTTTGTTAAAATGGTCATGGGAGTTGACAGGAATACACCGGGATACATTTGGAGAACAGAAACAGGCAGATGCAGTCTTGATATAGAAGCAAAAATAAGGGCAAGTAACTATCTGGTAGACATCCTTAATATGGAAGACGATAGACTCCCCAAAATCTGCCTCAAGGAAGAATTGATTGCAGTTAAGAACAAAGATCCCACGACCTGGGGCACTAATCTGAAACAAGCTTTGGCAGATTTTGGGGAGGAGCAAGTCATAGGGTGGGTGGGAGATAAAAGTAGAGAGAATGCAATTCCAGATGTACTCGGGAAGGGTACTGAAAAATTACTGGAGGAGGAAAATTGGGAAGATGAGGTAAAAATAGAAGAATCTTGTTACTGTACTCAGTATAAAAGTTTGAGGACAGCAGAGGGAGGGGAAGGTTACTGGAAGAACCGAAAGTTGAGCCTTTCAGATAAAATTCAGTGGACAAGACTCCGATGTGGGAACGCAGGAAAGGCGGGAAACGCGCGCCACCCGCCCTATCGTGGCATCTTGTTTACGTATCGTTCTATTACTCAAAGACATATTAATTTGCCACTCTAAAAATTGCGATTCTTATAGAAAAAAATCTCAGCTTTCTATTGAAACTATTTTGAAGAAAAAAAAAGTGTCGAAATTTGAAAAAAAGTCAAATTTATTTTTGATTTTCAAAATTTAGTGTTAAATTTAGACTTTTAAAAAGTAGTTACGGCCATTGAAAAATTTGTGAAAAAATTTATAAAAAACATTTGAAATGAAATTTTGTTTAAAGCAATAGGAAAAAAGGTACAAATGTTTGAAAGTAAGGCCTTTCTTACAAAACCAAAAATTGTACACCCTCCACTTTGATAAATAATTATCAAAATTAACTAACTTTTGGTGTGAGGAGTGCTAGCTAATAGGACTACAATTGTGCCAATTTTTAGCCCGATGGGACAGCTTTCATCTTCGAGGTGTGTACACTTGAGAAATTATGCCCCACATGTATATGAAATTTAATATACAGCCTCTTAATTAATATTTCATAGACCGAATTTTTAGATTTAATATACAAATGTATAGTAAATCTATATTAAAATGGCAAACATTTTTAACAGTGTAGTTCGTTGCTTCTGATTTAAGGCCCTTTTTAAACAAATTCACAGTCCCTGATTACAAACATTTGTCAAAACAAATAACACCTGGAATTCTATGATCGCATTTGAATTTATTTATATATGAATAAAAAGTTGATGGATAGCTGGAGATGTCATTTTGGAAACTATGATAGGAATATCGTTTCTGTATGTTATTCGAAGATCTTTCTCTCCTCTGGCTAGGCGTTCTTCTAATATCCTCTTTGGTTCCTTGAAATTGAGTTGCTACAAGGGTGTATGATCTCTGGAGACCTGATAATTCTCAACAACCTCCGGAACAGACTTCGTTTTCTTCAACATGAGATACGAGCGAATCACATCCAGGGCAATTGCATCGGTGCGAAATCTGACCTTGATCGGTCGCAATAGTGCATATGACATCTGTCCAATACGGAAGACTCGTATAGTGTTGGTAGGTATCGAAAGTGTTGGTACAATTGATTTAAGAAAGTCAATGACATGAATAACATCCTTGCTTTCTGGAGAAGCATCTCCTTTAACCTCGGATTCCGGCATGTTAAAAATTAGGATGTTTTTCTTACGTGAGTTACGCTGGTTGATCTCCTTAATAAAGGATTCTACATCAGTTGAGTGTTGGGGTGAGCATTCCGGGGTTGGGTTGGGATTGCTGTCTACCTTATCAGCAATATCATTTATTCCTTCTTCCACAGATCTCTCAGGCTCGATGATTTTCTCCTCAAGTTCCGTCAATCGAATATCCATATGTGATACGTTGGATGAAGCATTGTCAATTTTGATGAATAAATTGTCAACCGAGACACGAGTTTTAGCAATGTCGATTTTAAGTTCAGTCTGGCACTTCTCATATTCCGTCATTAGCTCTTTTTGCATTTCAATAAACATGGATTTGAGTGCGTTAGTGCTAACTACGATTTCATTGCCCCTTTCTTCATTAGCAGGAGAGTTAGATCTGGATCCACAACAGCGTTGAAAGCAGCCCTCAGAGTTACATTTGATTTTTGCAGCACATTCTGTATGATAACAAGAAGTACACCCCTTACATTTAACACACCTAGTGTCAGACGTCCATATTCTGAAGAGGAAAAAAAAGATACACAACACCACAGTTCCTTGTTTGCAAAAAGTCACACACGAACATCGGCTATAGCGAAAATTGTACGAGCGACGAAAGCGTGCATGCTCACTTAACGGCAGCCATATTGATCTTTATTTTAAAAGCATTCAACTGCGGTGGTTGTGTTGTATAAAACTGCAACTAATGTGGTTGAAGCTTTTTCCAACACTTTTCACCAGAACACAATATTTCAAAGATTTTAAAGTTTTTATTACACAGATTACAAGAAATTTCAAAGGATGCTAACCACAAGACCACACTGAAGATTATGTCCAAAATTGCGCCATCATAAAAAATAGAAGTAAGGATCTAGATATAAGAATTTACGTAAATAGTTGTGAATAGTAAGGACAAAAGATATCTAAAATTATTTGTGTAATAATAGTTATCCGATATTTTGTATTTTATCTTCAATCTTACTAAACAATCGTAATTTTTGTTCAATCTTAACAAACAGTCGGTCATTTTGTTGATGTAAACATTTTTTACAATTCTGTTTGTTGAATATTATTCAAAATCATCTGCTTGGAAATTATATGCTGCAAAATTTCGTTTATTCATCAAATGAGGCATTTTGACTTATCTCCAGCGAATGCGTTAAAACTGTCGTATCTCGTTGTCATTTGTAAACGTATCGTAACTCGCAGCATCAATTCCACAGTTTCGTATCTTTTGTTACTTTTTTAAAAGTGTCGTAACTCTTTTTCTTTGTTTTTGAAAACGGAGCAATCCAAAATTCAAAATGGATTTAAAAATAAAAAGGAAAGATTGTTGGCGTTCCCAAGGACCCTGAGCTTGTGGATATAAGTGTTATTAGACATCTTAACACTGGAGAAACCTATACATACCTGGGCGTGCCTCAAAGCCGCGTTCAGGACGTAACGTCAGTAAAGGAGTCTCTCCGAAGCAGATAGAGGCATCTTCTTTGACAGATATTGTCATCCAATCTGTCGGCGATGAACAAGATATCTGCGACGTCACCTTGATGTCACAACACGTAAGATCATGCATATGCATGATATCTTGGAGGTGCGAAACTATCACTGGTTCGTAACCTTGAAGCCATACCCGCGTGCCAAAAATATGCTACGGCACTTGCGAGATGGATGCAGAAAGCTGTCATCCTTAGGTCGCTTCGTTTCCTTAAAACAGACAAGGGTTTTGCCGACCTGTCGTTCTGATTTCGTCGTGTCCTGTGACCACCCATCTCGCGGTTGTGAGACGTGGCCATGAGTGGGACTTACCGCGGTCCTACTGGGAGCCAGTGTCATTTTTTAGATGGCAGTTACTCCCAGTGGGACCATGCGGTGGTTGTTAACCTTATTTTTCAATTATATATAGTTAAAAGGTTTTCGTAAGGATAACCGAAGGATTTTTCCTGGAGTGGGTGCTATTCTGAAAAATCGCACCCGCTCCCAGCGAAACCGCGGTAAAATTTCAGCTGTAACCACGTCTCACGACCGTGAGATAGGTGGGCACAGTCTGCGACGAATTCAATACGATGATCTGCCAAAGGTCTCGTGCACCCTGAGGACAAGAAGCGAACCAAGGATGACAGCCTTCTGCATTTTGCTCGCAAGTATCTCAGGATTTTGTTGACATGCAGAGATGCTTTTCAGGCTATTAACCCGTGAGACCTTGGCACCTCCAAGAGCGCGGATAATCAGGACGATTAGCTCAACAGAATATTTGGAGCACAACCGTCGCAACTCCCTCATAAGGCCTTTATACCTCTCTTTCTTTTCATACTCCTTGGCTATGACGTTCTTGTCAGCTGGCGCCGAAAGTTTGATAACAAACATGGTTCGTTTCTCGAAGTCAAGAAGAAATATGTCAGGCCTCGAGTGCGCAACAGAAACAATTGTCTCTTAGTGCCGGATTGTGTCTTTGAAGGTAGGTCGTTCCCGCGTGAGTTGGATAACTAGATAGTATGTGTCCTAGATGCTCGGGGTGTGCATGACTCGCTCTGCAGCTATCATCCGGAATGTATGCTAGAGTGGAAATGACACCGTCTCGACATGCCAAAATGAAATCCTCCGTGCCCGACTTCAATCCGAGTCATTTAAGGAAGGCAAACGTTAGCACATACGACATCGACAGATCCTCCACATTTTTGTGAAAGATGCCGTGTATCTTCTTGTCGCGGAGCTGTTCGCGGAAGTTTTTCTCCTGTGCTTTCTTAATCTAGGGCTTTTGGAGTGAGTACTCGAGATGGATAAGATTTG
Organism: Andricus grossulariae; assembly: GCA_011634705.1. Taxonomy (NCBI): domain Eukaryota; kingdom Metazoa; phylum Arthropoda; class Insecta; order Hymenoptera; family Cynipidae; genus Andricus; species Andricus grossulariae. Next base: position 91,779,317 of record JAABKJ010075445.1, on the reverse strand, counting down.
GCAATTTGCTCATCCCTGATATTGAAGTCAAGGCCGAGTGTTTCAGCAGCCTCCTTCGCTGCTTTGTATCTTCATCGGAGTGTATCCTTTATAGATGCCGCGTCCTGAATGCGGCTTTGTGGCACGCTCCGGTATGTATAGGTCTCTTCAGCGCCAAGGTGTCGTATAACGCTTCTGTCGACAAGCTCAGGGTCTTCCGGCATGCCATTACGTTTTCCTTTCTTCAAATAGACCTCGGTGCATTTTTCTAACTCGAACTCCATTCCAATCTCTTGAGTGTATTCTTTGACAATGTCTAGAGAGTAATGGCGAAGTGCGAGAGATATTGGGAATAATGTGAGACAAAAGAGGAGAGGGCTCATGGTGTCGCCCTGAAACACACCTCTCTGAAAGGTGACACTGAGTGATCACACGATGTTTTCCAGATCAGATAGTAAATCTGATTCTCCAAAGCAGCATTAATCTCTCGATGCACCTCACGATGTGTGGATGAACATTTAAGCTTTCCAACAGACAGATGATAAGTGTAAGGGAGGTTGAATCAAAGGCTTACAGGTAACACCGTCACATCTGGGTCAAGGGAGTTTGAAGGTCAAATGGACAAAAAAGTCATTTATGTGAAGATAACTGCTATAATTTATGTTTTTTTGGGTCGCTGAATCCCAATCCGGGATCTTTAGGAACTTATCTAGTCAATGTCAAGGTCAGTTCAAGGTCAATTTCGTTCATTCCACCAAAAACAAATTTCTTACTGCAGATTCTGAAAGAACGGAAGATTTTACGTCCAGATATGCATGTTTCTATTTTTTTATGACGACCTCTGAGGTCATTTTAAGGTCATTTAATTTAAATATATAGATGATTCCTATGGGTAAATGGGCTACATGGGACTAGACTACCATACTAATATATTGTGGGGATCGCCAAGTCTGAATCCGAGGCCCGCTTGACCCCAGGGTGTCAAGGTCAAGGTGAGATCAAGGTCATATCAAAGTTAGATCGGAAGAAAAATGTATTAACGATCCAAAATTTGACTTCGTTAGCACAAGACGATAGTGCAGTGAGCACAAGACTGACGCTCCAGGATCAGGATTTGGGTATCAGAACCAGGAAGTGATGCGCTCCCCACTCCTGGCTCTAGGCCCAAAGGGTCGTACGGTTGCGGGGTGCTTGTAACTTTGTTACATGTTGTTTATTAAAATTCGTTGAAAATTAAACAAATATCTTTGCCGAATGTAGAGACGAGGCGTGAATAAAGCAAGGTAAAATAGATTCAGAGGATGAATGATACAATGTCATAATTTTGAGGAAAAATAACTTAAAGAAAAACCTTGCTGGAGATTACGTAGTCTATCTTCGTGTATCGCAATCCACTTCTAGTTGCTTTGATGAAGCTGAAAATCCTGCACAATCACCTTTTTTATGAAACATATACATTTATCACTATTAAAATTTTTGTATAAAATTTGAACTGATCTATATATATTATCTCTGAGTGAAAAATTTTATTATTTTGCTTCCAAAATTTGCAAGAAGCCAAGAAAAAAATTGTAACTGAAACTATTTTATGAATGTTTAAACTCTTATCTTAATAGTTGAATTTTGAAACCCATAGTATGAATTTTTGAAAAAATTTCAATTTTCTACCACGTAGCGAATTTCAAAAACAAATAGTTTAATTTTCAATAATACAGTTGAATTTGCAACCAAGCAGTGGAATTTATTACTCAACAAGATAATACATACGAAGATATGAATTTTTGAACAAAAAAGACTATTTTCTACAAAACAATCGAATTTACAACCCAAATATAAGAATTTTCAACAAAAAGGGTAATTTTCAATCGGAAAAGATAAATTGTCAACGAAACCTATAACACTTGATATGTCAATGTAAAACCATTTTAATCTAATAAATAGTAGAATTTTCAAACAGAAACGATTAACTCTCAACAAAGAGTGAAACAAAAGATATTTCAATCGAAAAAGAATTTAATTAAAACCAAAAACAGTTAAAAATAGTCAAAACATAAGAATAATCAGCAAAATTCATTACAAAAAAGGCTTCTATGTTCAATTTTAAATTGGGTGCTTTGAAAAAATGTATATTTTTCAAAAAACCACAAAAGTGATGTTTCAATGTATATTCAAAAAATTTGACAACATAAGCTTCCTGTTGATCAATAACGATAATTATATTTTATTATTCTAACATTTCTCTAAAGTTTAAACATAGATGCTTTTTTTGTAATAGATATCATTCACAGATCTTAATTTGAAATTATTTCATTGTAATATTCTAAAAATTCGTTATCTTTTGTTAAAGAAAAGAACTTTGTTTTTGCCAAACCTGTAAATTCCTATAGATTCTTGTAGCTGTGCTTTTTAATAAATTCTTGTAGAAAATTTAAACTACAGTAATATACAAAAAAAGTACAAAAGTCTCCCGAATAATAGATAAATGTAGTAGAGATTAAGGCTTACCCTACACTTGTTTCTATAATGAAAATTATAAACCGTGTGATCTTGTTTTTGTTTTAAACAAAGGTGGGCCCTAATACCCTAACTTTTCCGACAGAGTTTCGTGACATTATGCATGACATAGTATATTTTAGGACATAAGAAATGTTTTCGGATGTAAAAAGTTTTTTCCTACGCTTGTGGAAAATTGTGTTTTTCTTTTGTATATCATTGTCCACTATAATCAAGGTCATCTTATTACCGAACTTAGATAATCTCGCGTAAAGAAAGTTGATGAATATGAATTTTTGGTTAAATTTTGGTTTTCCGGTGATTTTCAATGCTTTCCGGATACCAATACAAAAAATTGACGCGTGGGGCTATATTGACATCTAGTACGTCATCGTGTCTACAGGATACAGACAGATACATAGACATACATACAGACTCCTTTGTAAAAATCGTTTCCTTTTATTCAGGAGGTCTCAATACGTAAAGATTTGATGACAAGTGACGAAGTCCAATTTTGCATTTAGCCCCAAGCGACTGTCGGTTCAGCCCCACGATTTTCCGCTGTATAGATTTTCCATCAGTTCACTGTTTTTCATAATTGATAAACAAAGCACCATAGTTCAAAAGCATCACTAACGTTTTGTAGCAAACTAAATTCTCGATCCAACCATACCTAATACGTTGTCAAACAAATATTTCTCTGAATAAAAAACAACTGTAAAAAAGTTGTCAGCTTCTTCCCACTCTTCCCTACTTTCCAGTAATGTTTGCTCTAATGTGTTGGATTTATTTGTAGATTGGCTATTAACTAAATTGGATATTAGGTTAAAAATTTCACTCTCTTGACTAGAAATTACATTCTTGGTGAAAATTTATCATGGTAGCTTCAAAATTCAACCATTTTGTGAAAAATTTATTGATTTTGTTGAAAACCTAACTATTTTTTGAAAGCCGTCCAGAATTTCAGGATTTCGAATATTTGAAGGTGTAACATCCACAAATTATTTAAAATTTTGTTGTAAAACCAAATAATAATCTTATTACAGTAGGTAATGACTGACTAGGTCAGCCGTCAAACATCTCTCTTTGTTGAGGATTCAAAATGAAAATCTTTTTCGGCTGAAATATCAACTATTACATTTTTCGTTAGGAATTCATTTTTTTGACTAATAATGAACTTTTTTAGCTGAAAATTTAACTGCTCCATTTTATTCAGTTGTAAATTAACTTTTTTGTTGAAGATTCACATTTTTCGGTTGAAAATTATCATGTTTTGTGGAAAATTCGTTTTTTGGATTGCAAAATCAACTATTTGTAGAAAATTTGTGTTTTTTGGCTCACAAATTTAACAATTTGTTAGAGAATTCAACTGTTTGGTTGAAAATGATTTTTTTTTGTTGAAAAATCAGTTATTTTCCATTATTTTTTTTATTTGGAAATTCACCCATTTTTTTGCTGATTCAACTATTTTGTTAAAAAGTCCTTTTTTATTCGAAAATTCAACTATTTATTGAAAATTTATCTTTTTTAGTTTGAAAGTCCACAATTATATTTTTAGTTAAAAGTGTATCAATTTTGGTTGAAATTTTATCTTGTTTATTTAAAAATTATTATTTTGTTGACAAATTAATTATTTTGTTAAAAATTTGACAATTTTGTTAAAAGGTCATTCTTTTTGGTTAAAAATTCAACTGTTTTGGTAGAAAATTCAACTACTTAGTCAACAATTGAACTGTTTGGTTTGAAATTCAACAATTTTGGTAGAGAATTCATATTTGGCTTGAAAATTCAACTATTTGATTGAAAATTAATTTTTTTCTTACGTCTTTTTGGGTTAAAAATTCAACTATTTGGGTTTTTAATCCAACTATTTGTGTGAAAATTCAACTGTTTTGTACAAAATTTGTCTTTTGAAATTGAAAATTTAACAGTTTGGTACAAACTTCAACTATTTTGGTTAAAATTCAACTATTGTGATAGAAAATTCAACTATTTTATTGAAAATTATCGAATTTTTTTTTTTTTTTTTTGCCTTTTTGGGTTTATAATTCAACTATTTTGGTTTACAATTTAACTATTTTGTTGACAATTCGAGCGTTTGGTACAAAATTTTTATTTTTCGCTTGAAAATTTAACAATTTCTTCTTGAGGATTCAAAATTAAGATCTTTATCTACTATTACATTTTTCGTTAAGAATTCATTTTTTTGGTTAATAATAAAAATTTTCAGCTGAAAATTCAACTGTTCCATTTTATTTAGTTGTAAATTAACTTTTTTGTTGGAAATTCACATTTTCCATTTGAAAATTAGAATGTTTTGTGGCAAATACGTTTTTTGGCTTAAAAATTCAACAATATGTTAGAGAATTGAACTATTTGGTTAAAAATGAACTTTTTTGTTAAAAATTCAATTATTTTCAATTATTTTTTTTATTTTGAAATTCACCCCTGTTTTTGAAGATTCAATTGTTTGGTTAAAAAGTCATCTTTTTTATTCGATAATTCATCGATTTGTTGTAGATTTAATTATTTTGTTGAAAACTCATCTTTTTAGATTTTAGAAAATTCATCCGTTGGTACTGAAAATTCATCTTTTGGCAGAAAAGTTATCTTTTTTTCGATGATAATTGATTTTTTGTTGGATATTTATGTTTTTTAGTTTAAAAGTCCACAATTATATTTTTGGTCGAAAGTGTATAATTCAACTATTTGTTTGAAAATTCAACTATTTTGTACAAAATTTGTCTCTTCAAATTAAAAATTTAACAGTTTGGTACAAACGTCAACTATTTGGTTAAAATTCAACTATTTTGATAGAAAATTCAACTATTTGATTGAGAATTATTGAATTATTATTTTTTTTTTTTTTCTTGTCTTTTTGGGTTTGAAATTAAACTATTTTGGTTTGAAATTTAGCTATTTGGTCGAAAATTCAAGCGTTTTGTACAAAATAGTTCTTTTTGGCTTGAGAAAATGAAAAATAGTGATTTTATTTTGCAAATGAAGTATCTAAATACAGAATTCACACACTTTCACATATTCCTTCTTTTCCCTTTTTTAAAAATTATCCAACCTTTTTTTCGTTGAAAATCAATTTTTCTAAATTAAGAAGTCTTTTTTATATTTTTGTTGAAAGTTCGTTTTTTTGTTGTTGAAAATTAATCCTTTCAAGTAAAAATTAATCTATACCATCACTGGTTGAAAAATAATCGATTTCAATTTTAAATTGAACTATTTGATTGAAAATTGTTTGTTTTTTTCGAAAATTTATATTTTTGGGTTGAAATGCAACTGGTTTGTAGAAAATTCGTCTTTCTAGATTGAAAATTCTATTATTTTCATTTAAAATTCAACTATTTGGTTCAAAATTCATATTTTTGTGTTGAAAATTCAACGTTTTTCTAAAGAATTCGCCTTTTTGTTTTCAAAATTGAACAATTTGTTCGAATTTTCATTTCTCTTAACTAAAAATCTTTCTCGGTTAAAAATGCAAATCTCTTGTTGAAAAATCGTCTTTTTGGTTTGAAAATTCATCTCGTTTGGTAGAAATTTGATTTTTTGTTGTTAAAGATGCGACTAAAACAATTGTGGGTAACTCATTAAATTCCTTTAATTTCCAAAAGACAAACTTTCAACCAAAAAATATAATTTTTCAACCAAAAATTAAAGAAATAAATTTGTAGGCAAAAAAATGAATGTTCAAAAAAGGAGATGAATTTTTAACTAAAATTATGGAATATTCAACTGGAATAATAGTTACATTCTCAGTTTGAAAAAAGAGTAATTTTCAACCAAAAATCATCCAAAGAAAAAACAAGTTTTCAATCAAACAACTCATATTTTAACCAAAGACATGAATTTTCAATTAAAAAGATGAATCTTCAACGAAAAAATTAGTTTTTAGCAAAAGAGTTTTACTTTCAACCAAATGATTTTAATTCCTACTTAAAAGATGAATTTTCAACTAAAATGATAAATATTTATTTGAGATACTTTTATTTTTAACAGAAAAGAAGAATTTGTAAGCAAGAAAATTAATTTTCAAAGAAAAAGATAATTTTCCACAAAGAACATACATTTTCAAACAAATAGTTCGAAGTTTCACCAAAAAAAGATTAATTGTTTTTTGACAAAGTTGTAACATTTTCCACTAGGAATGAATTTTAATTCAAAATGATGAATCTTCCAATTGAGAGTGATAGTGGGGCAGAGGGTGACGAATTAACAAGTGAAAATGATAATATCCGTATGATATTAGAAGATGAGGAAGAATCTGAATAGCTTTACTCTCAGTTAATTTTAATTGTTTTGTACCTCAACTATTTGGAATACTTTATATAATAAATTACATGTGTTTTATACAAACTTATAGACAATGAAATGAATAATTTGATGAAAAAACTTCACCTCATTGGCAAATTTGTTCATGACAGCATTCTCGGCTCGCGGAAATTATTACAAAAAATGAATTTAAAATTTTTTTGATAAACGTTTTGAAATAATTCCCGCGAGACAAAAGTGCTGTCATTAAATTGCCACTTCATGACCTCAAAATCCTGGTACCGAATGGCCTGATTAGGAACGATTGAAACTTTGCAACACTCAATCGTTTCCAATCGTGCACATAAGATTAAGAAACACGATTAGAAACAATTCAAATTTCTTTCAATCGTTCCGAATTGTTTTCCATTAATTATTTGTAAAAGGGATGCGAGCACGAAACTTACAGGATATCTTCCTCATATTACTATAAATCTAATTCATAATCGAGAAAAAGAAAACCAGTGTGGTTTTTTTGAGAAAATGGACTTTTTAGTCTTTTTTGAACAATTGACGTCATTTTTGTAAATGTTAAACCTATCCAGGTTTTTTAAAAGGAATTTAAAAGACAGAACAACAAGCTGCCGGACAAAGAAAATTAAATTATACAAATTTGTTCTTACGATACCACATTTTGAAGAAAATATTCGTTCATTTTTGCATCATTCACCTAAATATTCAAGTAGCCCTCAGTACATGAACATTTCTTATTATTGAAAAATAGAATATTTATGTCTCATATTTTGCATTAGAAGACTACCTGATTTCTTATGAAATTGATCTATATTAACATTAAATTTGGATCGTAAATACCCAAATGAAAAAAATGCAGACCAAATATTTTGGGGTTCAGAATATTTGTTTTAATCGGAAAAAAATTGTCTCATTTAATGAACATTTTTTTGAATCAAATAATATTTGATCGATTCAACCAAATTTTCAAGTGTATCAAAGAAATCTGTTTTTTGGACTTAATTGATGTATGTATATCCGGGTAAAGCTACGAAAGGGAAGGAAGTGGAAGGGCAACTGTCTAGTATTGGAAGCGTAACGAGTGAGCGTCAATAAAAATGGTCTCTGACCCGGGGAATAGCCTCAGCCGCCGGCTCGATAGTATTCAAGATGGAAAGCTATGTAACACGTACCACGTTACATATGGTTTAAAGTCTATCGATCAGCCCACGCTATGACCAAATAAATTTATTTTCAATATAAAAGTTGATAAAGGGCTTTTCGGACAGAATTTCAAATGCGCTCATATGCACCACTTTTGAAAATAACAAAAAAATCATAATAAACCCCTCATTACAACTTCTCATTCACCAGCTCACGCTGATATCACAAAATAACTTTAATTGCAATATAAAATTTGAGAGAGGGCTTGTCAGATAGGATTTTGAATGCGGAACCATGAGAAGTGGTAATGAGGGGGTAGATTATTTATGTTTTTTCCTAATTTTGAAAGTGGTGCACATGAGTGGATTTGAAATCCTATACAAAAAGCCCGCCTTCACCTTTGACTCAAAACTTTTATTTTGTGAATCATCTCTTTGCAAAATGTTATGACATCCATACAGAAGTCACATCATAATTGCGGATTAAAAACTTTTCATTTTGTTGGTCATCACTTGGCCCTCACGTTGTAAAGTGTTAAAATCTTCGTATCGTGAATAGTTTTTGAAGTTTGCAAACAAATTTTGTGGCGCATATGAGTTTATTTAAAGAGGAATGACTCCATACCCGTTATTTTAAATTTCGTATCACAGCCACAAGAACGAATTCTCGGCAATACTGTTGAATTTTCAACCAAATATTTAATTTTTCAGTTAAAAAATGGATATTTAACCAACAAAAAAACGAATTTTGAACAAATTATTTTCATTTTTAACAAAAAAAAACAAAATTTTTAATAAAATTATGAATCTTCAAATCATAAAATGAGTTTTTAACAAAATACATAAAATTTTCAACCCAATAGTTGTATTTTCAACCGAAAGGATTATTTTTCTACCAAAAAAATAAGACTTTTGAACAAAATGCATGATTTTTCAACAAAATAGTTGAATTTTCTACCAAGTAGTTAAATTTTTAATCCAAAAAGACAAATTTTCTGCAATACAGTTGAATTTCCAACCAAATATTTGAACTTTCTGTTAAAAAAAGTAATCTTCACAAAAAAAAAAAGAAACGAGTTTTCAACAAAGTATTTTAATTTTCAACCCAAGAGATCAATCTTCAACTAAAATTATGAATCTTCAACCCTAAAAATGAGTTCTTAACAAAATACGTATTATTTTCAACCAAATAGTTATATTTTCAGACAAAAGTATAATTTTTCTGCCAAAAAAATGAGACTTTTTAAAAAAATGCATGATTTTTAAACAAAATGCATGATTTTTCAACCACATGGTTGAATTTTCAACAAAAAAGGCAAAATTTTAATAAAAAATGCAATAGTTAAATTTTCAGTTAAAAAACTAATTATCAACAACAACAACAACAAAAAAACAATTTTCAACAAAATAGTTTCATTTTCAACCACGAGATAAATTTTTAACTGAAATTATGAATCTTCAATACAAAAAATGAATTTTTATTCATTTTACAAAAAGATAAGTTTTCATCATAGATTGAGATTTTAAATCAATTTTTAAATTTTATTCAATTTTTTATAAAGATACAATCAATTCTCAGACATATTAAAGATAAAAATGTAAAAATGTTTTTAAGGAATATTATTCTTTTCAAGCCTTCTTGTGCAATTTCGTTGCACAATTTTTTTTTTAAAGTTTATGTTAATTTAAAAAAAGTACTTTCAAATAGATAAAATTTTCAACGAAAAGAAATTTTTTCTACCAGAAAAATGCGGCTTTTGAACAAAATGCATGATTTTAAACTAGATAGATGAATTTTCAACCAAAAAAGGTAAAATTTGAATCAAAAATGGAATAGTTAAATTTTCAGTCAAAAAATTATGTTTTAACAGAGAAACGGTTTTTCAACGAAAAAAAAGTTTTCAGATGGAAAAACGTAAAAAAGGCAAATACTGTGAAACCTGCGATAAATAAATAGGAATTTTTATAATTCATAGACTAAAAAATAATAGTTTAAATAAACATTCACGTTCATTTTTAATACTGTTAAAAGTATTAGATAATAAAACGGGAAATTTTGCTTTGAAAATAATGTTAATTTTCCATCGCACACTTTTTTGGACCCCCCTCCCAATTTAGGAGAGCATAGAAAAATCGTTGACCTCCCCCCCCCCAAGATTTTACGTAATTTATCCACGGCCCTTATCTTTGGTGTTTTTGAGATACGGCATTTGTTTACTTATTGACAAATCATCTTGAATGGATTTATCATGTTTTGTTCGCTTACCCCTCAAATGTGAAAGACTTAACAATTTAAATTAATTCCAAATTAAAAGTCACTGGGAACAAAGGATCATTAAAAATTTAGATTGTTCATACTAAATTTAGTTTCAGGTGTTTTAATTTAAGGTGTTGGTTAAGAATGTAGGTGTCTTCAGTTTTAGATATATATTTTTAATAATAATTGTTCTTATATAAATAGTTTTTAGCACAGAAATTTACAATTTAATATCCATAAACTACGTCACGAATTTTGGGATTTTTTTATAAATTCTTGTAAATGAAATTAATGTAGATAACATATTGAATTTAATACGAAACACTTTAAATTTTTAAAATTTCAAGCCGAAATATATTGCATTTTCAACAAAATAGTTGAATTTTCAACCAAAAAATATTTTTTACCCGAAGAGATGAATTTTCAACTCAAGAGGAAGAATTTGAAAAAAAAAATTAACTAAACAGTTGCATTACAAAAAATTAGATGAACTTTCCAGTAAAAGAGTTACTTTTCACCCAAGAAAGATAAATTTTCAAGCATGAAAAATGACTTTTCTACCATAAAAGATGAATTTTCAATTCAAAAGGATGAATTTTTAACATAGTTGAATTTTCGACCCAAAATGACGACTTTAAGAAAATAGTTAGATTAGCTAAAAATAATTAGATTTTTAAAAAATAGTTGAATTTCTAACCAAATAGTTGAATTTTCAGCGAACAAAGACGCATTTTCAAACAAATTGTAGAATTTTCAAACAAAAAAGATTGAAATTCAATCAAATGTTTGAATTTTCAAGACAAAAAAAACCAATTTTTTATAAGACAGTTGAATTTTCATCAAAAAAGTTCATTTTCAACCAAGAAAGATGACTTTTCTACCATGAAAGATGAATTTTCCTCGTATGACCTTTGTGTCATAAATGGGGCGCCATGATGGAACGTTTCTAACCTATCATGTAGATAAAATCGCGCTCAAAGTTGATAAGATATAATGATTATCATGGTTGAAAATAGACATTAGCAAGGTGACATAGTTTAATTGTTAAGTACTAGGTGAGCTAACAATCGATCCTTCGTTTTTCAAAAATGATTATATTAATTTTTTAACTCAAGTACAATTCATTTATTCATAATTATTAGTTGACTGTTGGTTGTTTGTTTTTAATTTTATACGACCGTAAGACGAGAGGAATTATTCAATCAATTTATCTTACTCAAAAATGAAACATGTTTAATATTGCCAATGATTAACTGGACAAGTTTGAAGTTTCAATGTAACTGTGCAAGAGTATTAAATAATCAGAAATGTTTCTTAATATTTCTTTTTCATGGTGTGTAGTATTTTTATTTACAAGCTCCACTACATAATAAAATTTGATTGGGCGATTTGGACCTACTGGAGTTTCCCTAATTTCATCTGGGGTCAAGGAGGTAATCGTACCGCTCTCCATGTTTATTTTTGCCCTTCGTTCTGGACTCTGTGCATATATTCCAGGAAGAACATCGCTACTCTCGACTATTGCAAAGACATCACCAACGAATGTTGATAATACAATTTGTTCTTGGATTGGAATAGGCATAAAGCGATGCCGTTTTTTAAGTACCTTTATTGGTTTATCCACAGGAAAAGTATTTCTTCGAAGTTCAAACAGCCGTTGCGGATTTAAATTGTAGCGAAGCCGAATAAGTTGAATTTGGTCAAGTCCATATCCAAGTACTTGAGAGAATGAATTCGCAGGACGAGACATGGACGTGCCAGAAAAACGAAGATCAGCAGGAGAAGAAGATCTGGCCAGAAAATAAAATCACATAAAATCAAAATAATTTAAGATAATTCAAGTGGATAAAAAAGAATTCAATTGAATTCGGATGAACGGAAGTATATATAATTAGTGAATAAGAATCTGATAAAGTCCAGAAGAATTCAGGTTACGTTTGAAAATCTTCGAGGTGTATTAAATAAAATAATTAAAAATTAAAAACAGGTTCACTGAATTCATAAAATCTCAAGAAAATTGTAGACATTTTACAAAGAAATGGAAGGAATTCAAACACATTCAAAAGAAATTCAAAAATCATCGAGTACTTTGCTTTTATTTAATAAACGAAATACTGAAGTGATGTTTTTATTTTGAAAGTGACTATAGTGACTTTATCTTAAAAGGGTGACTAAAGAGGGAGTTGAGAAAAAAGTGGCAACAAATAGTTGATAATTAAATAAAAGATATTTTTAATTTTAAACCAAAAAGATTTGAGTTTATCCAAGTAGACGAATTCACAACAAACTAGTTGAATCCTCGTCAAAAAAGGATCGCAGATTAAAACCAAAAAATTGTAATTTTAATAAAAAAGGATAAGGTTTCCACCAAAGAGATGAATTTCTAACGAAAAAAGATTTTCCAGTCAATAAACTGTATCGAAACAATTTATAAGATTTTTTTTCACAGGTTTTAAGAAATTTTAGGGAAACTGCAAATATGAAAGATATTTAGGACTTTTTAAAGCTTGGAGAAAATGTAACAATGGTTTATAAATTTTTAGAAATTTCAAAATCTTTCGAAATGTTTAAATATCTTTTTAAAGATTCTCTTAGAATTAATTTAAAAAAATTAAGAATCGAATTCTAAATTATTTTTGACATTTTCAAAAAACTTCTAAGTATATTTTTAAATGACTTGAATTTTTCCTGAAACATTTAAAAATGTTTGTAAAATCGAAAAAAATTTTGATTTCTTTTGAAACCTTTCAAAATTCCTAAAAAGCTTCCAAGTTTGCTGTTCCAAATCTTGAAAAATCTACATCTTTACAAAATTTGTTAAAATTATTTTAAATTTACAATTATTTTTGTATCTTTTCAAAACTTCAGAAATCTTTTAAAATGTTTCAAAATCTTGTTAAATATTCTCTTCGAATTAATTTTTTTAAGAAAAGTCACTTTTAATATATATTCTTCCAAATTTTAACTTATTTTTGATATTTATCAGAAACTTCTAAATAACTTTTAAAATGATTCGAATTTTTTCAATCTTCCAAAATTAAAAAATTTCTAATTAAAGTATTCGATATTCTGTTTACAAATTTTTGGAAATCATTCAAAATGTTAAAAAAATGTTTTAGATATTTTTTTAAAGTAATTTATCAAAGTCAAAAATCAATTAAGATTTCCCCCACAATCTTAAGAAACAGTTCGGAATTTCATTAAAATATTTTTTTAAATCCTCATCTTGTTTGAAATGTTCGAAATTTTTATTAAAAACAAAAGTTCACAAACCTTCTAAAACTTTGAAATATCTTTTGAAATAATTCAAAGTTTTTAAATTATTTTTTTCAAAACCTTTTTGTTACTTGTATGTTGAAAAAAATTAAAATTAAAATGTTTTATTTTTTCAATAATGTCTAAAATGAAACATTTTAAAGCTCTTGAAAATTCCTTGGAATATTTTAAAATACCCTAAAATATATAAAATCCTTTGAAATCCTTTGTAACTTTTTAAAGCTCTTGAAAATTCCTTGGAATTTAAAAACATACCTTAAAATTCTTTGAAATCCGTTAAAATTATTAAAATATATTGACTTTTTTTAGTCTTTTTTTTAGACTTTAGTATTTTGGGTATTTGGTATTTAGTATACTTTGGGTATTTTTAGACTTTAGTCTTTTAAAATACTTAAAAATATGGCAAATTCTTTGAAATATTTTGAAATCCCTCGGACTTTATTAAAGCTCTTGGTTTTTTAAAAATACCCGAAAATCTTTAAAATCCTTTTGAATCCCTGCAAGTAATTCAAATCTATTAAAAATTCCTTGGAATCTTTTAAAATAACCTGAAATATTTGAAATATTTTGAAATCCCTTGAAAGTTTTTGAAGCTCTTGAAAATTCCTTGGAATTTTTTAAAATACCCTAAAAACTTTCAAATCCTTTGGAATTCCTTCAGATAATTGAAATTCATTAAAACATCCTTGGAATCTTTTAAAATACCCTAAAATATTAAAAATCCTTTGAAATCCCTTGAAGCTTTTTAAAGTTCTCGAAAATTCCTTCGATTTGTTTAAAATACCCTAAATTTTTTTTAAATTTGTTCAAATTATTGAAATATATTGAAAATACTTCGGAATCGTTTAAAATACCTAAAAATATTTAAAATCCTTTGAAATATTTTGAAATACCTTGAAACTTTTTGAAGCTCTTGAAAATTCCTTGGAATTTTTTAAAATACCCTAAAAACTTTCAAATCCTTTGGAATCCCTTCAGATATTTGAAATCCATTAAAAAGTCCTTGGAATTATTAAAAATACCCAAAAATCTTGAAAATCCCTTGTTTAAAATTATTATTAATTAAATAAAAAATATTATTATTATTAAAAATCCTTTGAAATCCCTTGAAGCTTTTTATAGTTCTTGCAAATTCCTTCGATTTGTTTAAAATATCCTATTTTTTTTTAAAATCTGTTCAAATTATTAAAATATATTGACAATACTTCGGAGTCTTTCAAAATACTTAAAAATATATCAAATTCTTTGAAATCTTTTGCAATCCCTTGGAATTTTTTAAAGCTCTTGAATTTTTAAAAATACCCGAAAATCTTTAAAACCCTTTGGAATCCCTGCAAATAATTCAAATCTATTAAAAATTCCTTGGGATCTTTTAAAAAACCCTAAAATATTTGAAATTCTTTGAAATCCTTTGAAACTTTTTACAGCTTTCGACAAGTCCTTGGATTTTTTTAAATACCCTAAAATTCTTTAGAATGCGTTTAAATTATTGAAATATATTGCAAATACTTCGGAATCTTTTAAAATACCTAAAAATGTTTCAAATTCTTTGAAATATTTTGAGATACCTTGAAACATTTTAAAGCTCTTGAAAATTCCTTGGAATATTTTAAAATACCCTAAAATATATAAAATCCTTTGAAATCCCTTGAAACTTTTTAAAGCTCTTGAAAATTCCTTAGAATTATTAAAAATACCCAAAATTCTTTAAAATCTTTTGTAACTTTTCAAAGCTCTTGAAAATTGTTTGGAATTTAAAAACATACCTTGAAATTCTTTGAAATCTATTAAAATATATTGATAATACTTCAGATCCTTTAGAATCACTTCAGATATTTGAAATCCATTAAAAAGTCATTGGAATTATTAAAAATACCCAAAAATCTTGAAAATCCCTTGTAACTTTTGAAAGCTCTTGAAAATTCCTTGGAATTTAAAAACATACCATGAAATTCTTTGAAATCCATTATTAAAATTATTAAAATATATTGATAATACTTCAGAATCTTTTAAAATACTTAAAAATATTTCAAATCCTTTGACAGCTTTTGAAATCCCTTCAAACTTTTTAGAGCTCTTCAAAATTCCCTGTAATTTTTAAAAATACCCTAAAATCGTTTGAAATCTTTTGGAATCCCTGTAAATACTTGAAATCTATTAAAAATGGGTTGGAATCTTTTAAAAAACCTAAAATATTAAAAATCCTTTATAATCCCTTGTAACTTTTTAAAGCTCTTGAAAATTTGTTGGAATTTTTAAAAATACCCCAAAATCCTTTGAAACCCGTTCAAGTTATTGAAATATATTGAGAATACTTCGGAATCTTTTAAAATACTTAAAAATATTTCAAATCCTTTGACAGCTTTTGAAATCCCTTGAAACTTTTTAAAGCTCTTGAAAATTCCCTAGAATTTTTAAAAATACCCTAAAATAGTATGAAATCCTTTGAAATCCTTTCAAATAATTGAAATCTATTTAAAATTCTTTGGAATCTTTTAAAACACCCTATAATATTGAAACTCCTTTGAAATCTTTTGCAACTTCTTCAATCTCTTGAAAATTCCTTTTGAATTTTTAAAAATGCCCTAAAATACTTCAAAATATTTTTAATTCTTTTAAACCTTTTGAAATCCCAGCGGATATCTGAAAAAAGTATCTGCCTTCGATCTCTCTAGTAGCTTAGTGTTAAAGCACTTGACCGGCAATCGGAAGACGTGAGGTTCGATTCCCAACAGAGCGAATGAGAAATAACTTTTATTAGAAATTGAAAATTTTTAGTTTGTAGAAGGAATTTGACCGATTTTAGATTTTTTTCTAATTAACCATTTAGTTAATAATGAAGGCTTCCTTAAAAATGTTCAAAATTTGAATTATAATTTGAAATAATTAAAATAAATGACCTCTGAAGAACGGTCATCTTCGTCTTTTTCACCGGCTTCATTTTCATCGAGGTCTTCATCACTCTTATCTTCCTCAGATGAACTTTTAATCTGTAAAAGGCAAATAAATTAGGAATCAATTGTGTAGCTTTTAAAATTTATTGTGTATAAATTTTTTATTTTTTTACTCACCAAGTCTTTTTGAAGAAGCTTCGTCGCACTTTTGCTCCGATCTGTAACAGAAAACAAAAAGAATTTGTTAATTAAGTTTCCAATCTGAAATTTTTTAAATGTTCCGAACTTAATAAATTATCAAAATTTCTAAAATGTTCACATTTATAAAATTACCCAAATTTCTTAAATAATGAAAATTTCTAAAATTTCTAAAATATTCCGAATTTATAAAATTGTCAAGACCAACAAAGAATTTTGAAATTGGTTCATTGATCTTGGCTCATCGGAGTTAAAGTTCCATTTTTTTAATTATTTTTTTAAAATTTTCTATTCGCTAAACAATAATGGCAAATTTTTTGAAGCTAGAATTTTTTAAAAACATTTTTTCTTAATTTTTGATTCTTAATTATTTTTCGCTAACGAAAACTCTGCTTAAAAAAAATTTGCTATTATCTTTTATCTATAGAAAATTGATAAAAAGTTTGTCAAAAATTAAAATTTTGACCCCGATAAGTATTAAAAATGCAAAATTAAAAATAGCGGAAAATTTGATAAAAAATACATATATTTGCGGAAAAATGTGTTATCAGTGCTTTCTCGTATCGCTGATTACAAATTTCGTGATAAAAATTGAAAATTAAAAATGTCAGATCCCAAATTTCAGACAATTTTTCCCAAAAAAGATGGGATTCGCGTGCAAATTTGCTATTAGTGGTTTTTAAGGTTGCTGCTCACATAAAAAAAATTAATATATATTGACAGAATTTTTATACAATTTTTTTTTACTATGTGTAAGTATTCCGCCTGGCTGATAACGAATTTTGCAACTTTAATATATAATTGAAAATAGGGATGAAAAATGGTAGACTATTTTACTAAAAAAAATGGTTTTGCAGGAAAAATTTTTATTAGTGGTTTTCGACGTCGCTGATTACAAATTTTGTGAAATTTTTGAAAATATACTACAATCATCGAAACATTTAAAAGTGCTATAAAATTTAAGTACTTCGAAAATCCAAAAAATTCTTCGAAATTTCTTGGAATTTATCAAAAGTCTTAAAATTCTTTAGAAGCTTGAATTTTTTTTTTTAAGCAATGTTGGAATTCGTACGAAAACTTTTTATGAAATTTCGTGGGGTGGCTGATCATTATTATTCTTATTATCCCCAAAGCATCTTTTTCATGGAGTTCCTAAAAAAATTTAACCACTAGATAAAATTTTCTATCACAAAAAGAAGTTTTTTTCACTTCATAAACTAGATTACGATCGAGTTGAATCATTTTCCCTATTCGTATAAAAATCAAGATTACATCTCACCCTCGACACTCAACTTTCTCTCCACCCTTTCTTTTTTTCAATCGCCCTCGTCCTACAGCGATAACTTTTTCTCGCACACCTCATTGAAAACATTGTAGAAAAAAAATACTCTTGGGAAACCGAGGAGGCAAATTCCAGTTTACAGGCCATAGATAAAAAACTAGAAGAAATGAGAAGGAAAGGAGGAAAACGAAAAAGAGAAATTGAGTGCACCTAGCTGGAAAAGGTTTCGCTGAGGATACTCCAACCATAAATTTCCGGTTTTTTTCCGGCAGAAACTAGTGATGAGGAATAACTAATTTCTTTTAACTGAAAATTTGTAATTTCTGGAAAAAGATCTTTCTCCTTCGCTTCGGTGGGATGCGATTCCCACCGGAGCGAAGGAGAAAGATCTTTTTTCAGAAATTGAAAATTTTGTTTGAAAATTTATAAATTAAAAATGTTCCATTTCTGAAAAAAGATCTTTCTTCTTCGCTCCGGTGGAAATCGAATTCCACCGGAACGAAGGAGGAAGATCTTTTTCAGAAATTAAAAATTTTTAATTTATAAATATTCAAACTTTTCGAACAAAATTTTTAATTTCTCAAAAAAGATCTTTCTCCTCCTCTGCGGTGGGATTCGATTTCCACTGAAGCGAAGGAGAAAAATAATTTTTTCAGAAATTACAAATTGTGTTTGAATAGTTTCAAAACTTATAAAATAAAAATTTGTTATTTCTGAAAAAAGATCTTTCTTCTTCGCTCCGGTGAGAATCATATCCCACCGGAGTAAGACGTCAGGAAAGTAACTTGGCAGAAGCGTGGAAAATTGCAAGCAAACAAGAAAAGTTCAAATTTCCGTAAACCCCAAACTTTAAAATTCGCTGTTGTTCTTACAGGAAGCTGGAAATTTTGAAGCCACCGGGAACGTAACTTTACAGAATCGAGGAAAATTTGAAGCAAACATAGGAAAAGTTCAAATTTTCATAAACCCCAAACTTTAAAGTTTTCTAAAAAATTATCTGTTGTTCCTACAGGAAGCTGAAAATTTTTAAGACGCCGGGAAAGTAACTTTGCAGACGCGTGGAAAATTTGAAGCAAACATAGGAAAAGTTCAAATTTCTCTAATCATGATACTTACAAATTTTCTAGAAAATTCTCTGTTATTCTTACAGGAAGCTGAAAATTTCGAAGCCGCCAGGAAAGTAATTATGCAGAAGCTAGGAAAATTTGAGGCAAACATAAGAAAATTTCAAATTTTCATAAACATCAAAACTTTAAAATTCTCTGTTGTTCTTACAGGAAGCTGGAAATTTATAGCCGTCACGAAAGTAATTATGCAGAAGTTAAGGAAATTTGAGACAAACCTAGGAAAATTCCAAATTTTAATAAACCACAAACTTTAAAATGTTCTAACAAATTATCTGTTGTTCTTACAGGAAGCTGGAAATTTTTAAGATGTCTGGAAAGTAATTATGCAGAATGTACACAAATTTGAGGCAAAAATAGGAATATTCCAAATATTCATAAACTACAAGCTTTCAAATTAAAAAAAAAAATTATGTTCTACAGGAAGCTGAAAATTTTGAAGACGTCAGGAAAGTAACTTGGCAGAAGCGTGGAAAATTGGAAGCAAACATAAGAAAAGTTCAAATTTTCATAAACCCCAAACTTTAAAATTTTCTAAAAATCATCTGTTGTTCCTACAGGAAGCTGAAAATTTTTAAGACGCCCGGAAAGTAACTTTGCAGAAGCGTGGAAAATTTGAAGCTAACATAGGAAAAGTTCCGATTTTCCTGATTCTCAAACTTGAAAATTTTCTAAAAAAATTTCTGTTGTTCTTACAGGAAGCTGGAAATTTCGAAGCCGCCAGAAAAGTAATTATGCAGAAGCTGGGAAAATTGGAGGTAAACATGAGAAAATTTCAAATTTTCATAAACCACAAACTTTAAAATTTTATAACAAACTCTCTGTCGTTCTTACAGGAAGCTGGAAATGTATAGCAGCCACGAAAGTAATTATGGAGGAGCTAGGCAAATTTGAGGCAAACATAGGAAAATTCAAAATTTTAATAAACCACAAACTTTAAAATGTTCTAACAAGTTATCTGTTGTTCTTACAAGAAGCTGGACATTTTTAAGATGCCTGGAAAGTAATTATGCAGAAACTACACAAATTTGAGGCAAAAATAGGAATATTCCAAATATTCATAAACTACAAGCTTTAAAATTTAAAAAAAAATTATGTTCTACAGCAAGCTGAAAATATTGAAGACGCCAGGAAAGTAACTTGGCAGAAGCGTAGAAAATTGGAAGCAAACATAAGAAAAGTTCAAATTTCCGTAAACCCCAAACTTTAAAATTTTCTAAAAAATTCTCTGTTATTCTTACAGGAAGCTGAGAATTTCGAAGCCGCCAGGAAAGTAATTATGCAAAAGCTAGGAAAATTTGAGGCAAACATAAGAAAATTTCAAATTTTCATAAACCACAAACTTTAAAATTTTCTAAAAAATTATCTGTTATTCTTACAGGAAGCTGGAAATGTATAGCTGCCACGAAAGTAATTATGCAGAAGCTAGGCAAATTTGAGGCAAACATAGGAAAATTCAAAATTAGAATAAACCACAAGCTTTAAAATTTTCTAAAAAAATTATCTGTTGATTCTACAGGAGGCTGAAAATTTGGAAGACGCTAGGAAAGTAACTTTGCAGAAGCGTAGAAAATTTGAAGCAAACATAAGAAAAGTTCAAATTTCCATAAACCCCAAACTTCGAAATTTTCTAAAAAATTCTCGGTTCGTACAGGAAGCTGCAAATTTGAAGCCTCCACGAAAGTAATTATGCAGAAGCATGGAAAATTTGAAGTAAACATAAGAAAAGTTCAAATTTCCGTAAACCCCAAACTTCAAAATTTTCTAAAAAATTGTCTGTTCTTACAGGAAGCTGGAAATTTAAAGTCTCCACGAAAGTAATTATGCAAAAGCTAGGCAAATTTGAGGCAGACTTAGGAAAATTTTAAATTTTCATAAACCACAAATTTTAAAATTTTCTAACGAAATTTCTGTTGTTCTCCTAGGAAACTGGAAATTTTGAAACCGCTGGGAAAGTGATTTTGCAGAAGTGAGGAAAGTTTGAGGCAAACATAGGAATATTCCAAATATTCATAAACTACAAGCTTTAAAATTAAAAAAAAAAATTATGTTCTACAGGAAGCTGAAAATTTTGAAGACGCCAGGAAAGTAACTTGGCAGAAGCGTAGAAAATTGGAAGCAAACATAAGAAAAGTTCAAATTTCCGTAATGAACTGTCACTTCCATCTAATTGAAAATTGGACAACAAATGGAAAATTTGTGAAAAAACCGCGTCTTTCTAACTCTATTCTATGAGAAAATTGCTAAAAACAATAATAAATTGTTTAAACAATTCATTGAAATATAATTTTCAGTATAAAGCAATATTTCATGTATTAGAAACAATTCGCATTGAAGAAACCGCAAAACAATCATAATTAGCGCTAAAAACTCGCAAAACCAATTTTTTCACTTATGGTGTTTCTTTGGGACCCTATAAAACAGACTTATGGGGGTGATATTTGAAAAGTGATATTTTATTCGTATTCTATGGTTAATTGTGAAGAGAAATGTCGAGTTTCAATTCGATTGAGATACTATTCAGGATTCTGAATAATATTTACAAAAACGTCTTTTTTTCTTATGGGAAATGCATGTTAAACTTCATGGGACTTGCGGCACCCCTGAATATCATTTTTTTTTCAAAACAAAAAAAATTGATTTATTTTTGGGTGGATTTGAACAAATTTAGCGGGTGTCCTCATAAAAATTGGAAAAAGAAATTTTTGGACCACCCTATTGTTCAAACACACATTAATCATAAAATAAAAGATTGATTAACGGATATTCTTAACATGATCAAGGTCTTTTTGTTTGGTCTGAAAATTTCTTGAGATGCGAATTTATGTAAGAGCATGAATCTTTTTGACTTCGACATTTTGGTTTTTCCAATTTTTTAAATAATAAAGGACTTATATTTTGGCTTGGATTCCTGTTTCCTGATGAGGAGAGAATTTGACTCTCGAAACGTCGATTGATCAAAGAATCTTCTTAACATCATCAAGATCTTTTCATTTTGTCTGAAGTATGTCATTTTATACCTTTTACGTTATTTATAAACAACAATTTATATAATTCGAAGAATTATTAGAAAGTTTGAGCAGATCAGATATGTGTTTTATCGATGTTTAGAAATCCATTGACCATTGTAGAATTTGAGCTGGGGTTGGTTTTGTGACAGCTTCATTGCCTTATCTTAGCAGATAGATTTTGCCAGGGACGACCGCTTTATGCGACTTCTGAAGCTACTGTGTGTATGTGGAGACTACCAATGTTTAGAAACCACATTGTAGATTCGACTTGAATTGTTGATTCATTGTACACACTCACCCTCATACTCTTCCATATGGGCGAGATAACATCCTCTTGTCTCTTGTAACTTCCGGAATTCGGGGAGACCTGATTACGATAATTTCAAACTATAAAATGAAGAGACAAGAAAAAAAGAGGAAAATGGCTTATTTCAAAGTAAAGAAGCCGCAAATTATGCACTTGATAAAAAAAACAATTAAAAATTAAGAGAATGAAAATTAGAGCTTCCCACTTGACCGGGTAAATCAGGGTGTCTAGCGCTTCAACAAGAAAAAATTCCAGGACTTTTCCAGGTTTTCCAGGACAACAAATTAATTTTTCCAGGTATCTTTCTTTACTAGAAAAATAATTTTCACGAAGCATAGCAGAAATTGTAGGTCCAGTGAAACCAAAAAATGTGTTTTTCGTGACATTGGTGGTTATTCATTTTACCACGATGATAAATCGCAAAGCTAAAATCGAAAATATTTCAAAGCTGCATCTTTTCTCAACTTTAACAACAAATTTAAATTTGAATGAGTTATCGGATTTTAAGATAATTTAGGTTCAACTTTCAATGAAGTAATTCACTTTGCAACAAAACAGTTGATTTTTTAACCAAATTGGTGAATTTTTAACGCACAAAAATGATTTTTCAACCAAATAATCGAATTTTAAATAAAAAAGATTAAATTTAGAAAAAAAACAGTTGCATTTTCAACAAATTAATTGAATTTGTTAGAAGGCAGTTTAGTTCTTGACAAAAAAAGTGAATTTTAAATCCAAAATGTAGAACTTCTTGTCCAAATAGAAGAATTTTTAACAAAACAGTTTAATTTTTAAGAAAAAAGGATACATTTTTAGCAAAGTACTTGAGTTTTTAAAAAAACAGTTGTATTTTTAACCAAATACTGGCCTTTTCTACCTACAAAAATGAATTTTGTAACAAAAAATATTTATGTTCAACCAAAAACAGTTGAATTTTCAACACGCAAAGTTGAATTACCAACAAAAGGATGAATTGTCAACGAAAAATTAAATAGTTGACATTTCAACAAAACAGAAAAAGAATTTTCAACAAAATAGTTAAATTTTCAAACAAAATAAAAATAAATTTTCAACAACATAGTTGAACTTTTAACCAAATTTTTTAATTTTCAAAATCCAAAGATGAATTTTTAACCAAAACGAATAATTTTTAACCAAGAAGATTAATTTTCTACCAAAAAAGACAAATTTTAAACAAAATACATAAATTTTCCAATAAATATTTATCTTCTCAACTCAAAAAGATAAATTTTCAGTACAAAAAATACTTCAACAAAATAGTTGAATTTTCAACCAGATATGAATTTTCAACTAAAATGATGAATCTGCAACCAAGAACTGTCTTCGTAACGAAGGCTCACATTCTTCCTGATAAATTTCAACCGGGAGTGTATCATATTGAATACGCTGACCAACGTGGAAATACCGTTAGCCACGATATAGAATGTGTAAGAAAATGTTATGAATACAGAAAAGAAAAACAAGAACCTTGGGGGCCTAACGATGTTTGCTATGCTACCCTCGTTGGCGAAGAGTTCATGCCAGTGGTAAAACCTGTATCCGAAGTGCTTAAGGCATCAAGACTCTTCACACTCAATCAAACTTTTTGGATCTATTCGAGAACAGGATGCAGCGAGAGGCAGGGTCATTATGATATGTAGATCAAGTCTTGAGTTGATGCGTTAAATAAAGAATCTTCTGAATATTACGTGGTTCTTTTCATTCTGATCATAATTGCACTCTTAATACTTTTTCCTTCCTATTATGTTCATCTAATTTTCTTTTCTGATAACTATAGTTCTGTTAAAAATGCAATAAACAAGTTTTGTAGATTTATTTTTTAAAGGATAACACATTTGTTTCCAAAAATTTTAGAGTCCATTCAAGAACAGCGTCACACTTCCAGCGAGTAGAGGGCTTGACAGGTCGATTTAAGTGTCTACTATCATATTTTTGGTTCAGAATCCATCTCTTTTCCTTAAAAATTCTAACATTTCTTCTAACGAGAAAAACTTTACCGGGATCTGCTTTACTGACTAACTCAGCTTGAGTCAGTTCCAAGGTGACTTCGTACTTTCTTGGTCTACAACGCTTTTTCTTGGGTTCTTTCTTCTCTTTCGAAGAATCAAGAAGTCTTTTAATATTTTCTGAGTCGACAGATTCATCAGTTAGTTTTTCATGTATGTTTTGTTTGTCTTTTTCAGCTTCTTTTTCTTCGTCATACTCTATAAACCACTTTTTCTTACCAATGTCCCTTTCATCCACATAACAATCTTCAATGCCATCTTTCTCCGACACATCTCCATAGACCAGTTTTTCATTGAAACTTACATCTCGGCTTTCAAAGAATTTTCCTTCTTCAGGTTGAAGAAGTTGATAGCCGGTGGGTGTATACCCAACTAAGACAACCCTTTTGCCAGCTTTATCAAACTTGGTTTTTCTTCGAGCTTTCATAAAGGCTAGGCTACCAAATCTTTTTAGCTGTTCGTGATCAATTCTATGATGTGGGGCGAACTCTCGTATTGGTATTTTAAAATCTATGAAGCTATGCGGCTAACGACGCTGATGTGATCTCAAATAACACACTTTAGCATCTCTTCCTAATAAATTTCTGGCGCTTCTAACTCTGCAATTGTTTTTAATAAATAAACTATATTTACTATTAAATGGTGACACATCCTCATTTATTTTAAACTCTAGCATCTCGTCAGCCTCATGAATTCTCCTATCACAGATAATTATATCGAAATTAGATAACTCACGTATCTCAAAATTTTCAGAGTTTTTTTTTTTTTAATTTAGGTTGACTACCTTCATTAGTCGCAATTTTATCTGAGTTGCATGAAACTTTTGTAGAGTTTGATTACGATTTTATTTTTAGTTGAAAACTAATTTCGTTTAAAATCCAACTTCCTTGAAAATTAACTTTCATGTTAAAAATTAATCAATTCTGGTTTAAAATTTAACTGTTTTCTAAATCATTCGACAAATATTTTGTTGAAAGTTCGTCTTTCTCATTGAATTCAACTGATTAAAAATTTGTTTTTTCTTTTACTTGAAACAATATTTTCTAAACTAAAAATTTACCTATTTCTCTTATCATTCAAAAAAGTTATCCATTTTTTTTTTTTAAATTCATCTATCTGACTAAAGATTCAACTATTTTGTTAGCAATTTAATTACTGGGTTAAAGATTAAACTATTATGGTGAAGTCATCTTTTTTATATAAAATTTTAATTTGCTTGTTAAAAATGTCTTTTTTTTTGTTTGCAATTTGGATGTTTTAATTTATTTTTGCATTACTACAATTTTTTATTACTATTGCAATTGTAATTATAAACTACAACTATTTAGAAATAAAAACATTTTATTCACAACAAACTAATATACTGAAGAATTCGTTCAAATAAATTATATGTTTTATTTATTATTTTTATTTTTCAATTAATTATAAATTTTCCTTAAGTATGTGTGCATTACTTCTAATCAATATCTAGTTTAGGTAGGCAATTTTTTTTAGATAAAAATTAATATTTTTAATTTCATAATTTTGTCCCTATATTCGTTTATATATTGTTGCACACAAAGTGGAATTGAAAAATCCAATCAATAGAGCTTTTTTATGATTCGGAACAGTACATTTCTAGTTTTGACAACTGTGGGTCGATCTAAATAAAATTAAATTTTTTGAAGTCTCTGATCAATTTTTAATATAAATCTGTATTATCGTCAGAGAAGGTAACGAATCCAGAAGAGAAATCCATACATAAAATGAAAATCTACAATATCGACCAAAGTTATATTCTCCTATACAGAAAATATTTTAACGTCATTTCAGACAACGTTACTAACTATCTCGATCTACAAATCATTGAAACCTAATATGGTGATTCACTAACCAACTTGTGAAAGAAACCTTCTTTTTGGCAGATAATCAAACTATAATTCAAATCATTTATTTGGTTATGAAATTGGTTACATTAAAGGTTTAGTACACAGATGTGTTAAGTTAATTCATATACAATTGAGAAGAGAAAATTTGAATGAATTAAAAACAACCTTAATACATGATAACTATTCGCGTGATTTTGTAAATGACATTATTACAGGAAGTAATCTTGAGATTTACAATAAAAGTAGTAAAATAGAGACAAATAATAAATGTAGTGACACTTACAATAAATTAAAATTAAATGTTACTTATCCTCACATTCAGGGTTTATTTGAACGGTTAAGGAGTACACTTCAATCATTTATTATTATTCTGTATTTCAAAATCACAAATACTCTAGATAATTATTTATTTATTGAAAATTCTGTCAACATACATACTGGAATTCTAGACATTAATAAAACTCATCAAATAATTTAAAAATAATATCACATTTTTCATTTTTTTGTAGAAGACATTTTTCCTCACATTTGAATTTATATTCAGTTTTGCACGTTCCTTCATCAGCGGATTCAATGAAAACTCATCTATGTAAAAGCTTATTACGTATACTGTCATATTTTATCACCATATTGTTAATTTTTGTTCGTCCTTCCTAACCATTATAAAGATTTCTTATTCGGTATTCTTAAGATGTAGATTTTCAAGTAAGTGAAGTTTCTTCATTTTCTTTGAGACTTCTATAACAATTTTTAATGTTCACTAAGTTTTTGACTCAAATTTTTGACTGAATGAATAGTAGACTGTACAACAAACGGAATACAGCGAGTTGCTAACCGACGTATCGCGCTTGTTGTACATGATGCTTTTCATAATCACGGCAAGCCAGAACGTGTGACTTAGTTCTCTAGATGAATAAATGCCACATTACTTTGCTGTGACGTCAGCAATGAAAAAAATAGATTCTTCCGAACAAGCGTGTAATTCGCCATTACCCTTGGTACATAGGTGAAAACAACAGTGAGATTGTCTTGATTGTAGCAAATGAAAGGCTGAAAGGGCTAGTAAGGGACGCAAGGGTTATCAGAGGTTCTGAATGTAGAACGCAACACTACCTTATAGTTTGAAAAGATAAATGAATGGTATATCGTAATAAGCTAAAATACTATTTACATGATAGGGAAATGGCAGCACTGAGTCAGTCAGAATTAGGAATACTGCTGGTTAAATGGTACAGGATACGGACAAAGTGAAACACAGTGTGAGTGAATTTTTCAAGACATTATATAAACGTGAAATTATAGAACATAAAAACTGTGACAAAAAAGAGGCTGGGAATCAGAAAGTTTAAAATGGTTACAGAAAAGCGATTATCGTTTCAATTTAGAATTGGAAGGGTGATG
Organism: Andricus grossulariae; assembly: GCA_011634705.1. NCBI lineage: Eukaryota > Metazoa > Arthropoda > Insecta > Hymenoptera > Cynipidae > Andricus > Andricus grossulariae. The sequence goes on along the minus strand of JAABKJ010075445.1, from coordinate 91,751,765 downwards.
GCGGTGTCTGATGAGTGCAGTCCTATCAGCTTCCTAAGTACCGTAGAAAATTTTTTCACGAAGATTCTTATTGGTAAGGTGATGGAAATAACCAGAGATAGGATCTGGATAATCGTACGTGAATTGATGTCATAGCCATTGACCGAAGACTGCATTTCTGTGAACCATAATTGATTGAATTTCCATTATTATCCATGATTTTAACTGACTTGTAATATTTCGATACGAATTAGGATAAAAAACAATTTAAATTTCAGTTTTACATTTTTTTTTGATACAATAGATAGTGTTGAGGAATGCGGGTCAAACTTCGTTAACATTGTATATTTGGAAGTATCGTGTGATTGGGCGTAGACGACCCACTGGAGTTTCACGGACTTCTTCTGGGGTCAATATGGTAACCCTGCCACTTTTTGTGTTTATTTTAGCTCGTTTTCTATCGTTACCCATACATAAATACATTCCCGCAAGAGAATTAGTTCTCTCCAATATTGCAATGACGTCATCATCAGATGTTGATATAACAATTTGTTCTTGAGTTGGCATAGGCTCATAGGTATTTTGCTTCACTCTCAATTTGATTGGTGTATCGACAGGAAACGTGTATCTCCGCAGTTCAAATATCCGGCTTGAATTCTTATGAGAAATAAGCCGAAGCAATTCAAGATGTTCAATTTCGTATCCACGTTCGTCAGAAGAAGGAAGCCTGGTAGGCGGAACTATGGATCTGGTAGGAAGGGATGGCCTCGAAGTAGAAGATCTGGATCTGACACTGAGGTGTGCTTCAACTGGAGATGGAGGTTCTTCTGGAGAATAAGGTCTGGCAGCCGGAAACACTGAAGGTGAAAATTCGAAAGGTGGAGACGCGGCAGAATGAAAACCGGCATCAGGAAACCCGACAGGAGGTAACTGTGCAGGAGGAGACCTAGACCTGTCCCTCATAGAAGCAGTAGACCTCAACAGAGAGTGATTACTATCAGAAGAAGAAGCGCCGCTGCGACGAACACCAGGAATAGGAGCGCCATTAGGTAAACAGTCAAACTCTGAACTCAATTCAGAAGAATTCAAGGAATTCAGAAGAATTCAAGGAATTCAGAAGAATTCAAGGAATTCAGAAGAATTCAAGGAAGTCAGAAGAATTCAAGGAATTCAGAAGAATTTAAGGAATTCAGAAGACTTCAAGGAAGTCAGAAGAATTCAAGGAATTCAGAAGAATTTAAGGAATTCAGAAGAATTCAATGAATTCAGAAGAATTCAATGAATTCAGAAGAATTCAATGAATTCAGAAGAATTCAAGGGATTCAAAAAAATTCAGATGAATTCAAAAGAACCCAAGGAATTCAGAAGAATAATACAAATTTTTGACCATAAATGTACACTTTTCAACCAAAAAGAATAAACTTTTAACCCAAAATAGTTGGATTTTCTTATTGGGTTCAATTAATTCAATTCGAATTTAAGCTAGAAAACGAGAAAAGGGGAAGTTGTTTGGAAACAGGGACAGAAAAGTAATTTAAAAAGAACGGGGAAAGCGGGAAAGAGTGTGAAGTCTGGAATAAAGTTAATTTTCCACTGCACTTATTTTGATTTCGTTCTACATTAGGCCCTGTGAAGTAAAATTAAAAAAAACTGAAGTCCAAAGCGATATTCAATATTGACTTGATTAAATAATGAAACTTAAACTCTTTCAGCAAAAGGTGAAAAAGAAAGAAGCGAAAAAGCAGCAAGATCCGAACAGCTTTGGACTGGGAGTCGCACAGATCGTCATCACGGCAGCGACACCAATGGAAGAGATTGAACACCCCTTCCCAGGGGACGAGGAAGCTGCAGAGGCTGAGAAAAAGTCCGAGGAAGCGTCTAAAGCGGATCCGCCAACGAAAGAAGTTATCCCAGAGGGTGAAGCCGAAGATGAAGTCGATAATGAAGTAAAAACTCAAGTACCGACACTACCAGAGTTGGAGGAAGTGGAGGAAAAGGTGGACGATTTGCCAGCCGATTCGGGACCTTTCCCAGTTAGCAGTAGTTCCGGCAGCGACGGGGCGGAATCCATATCCGGTCCTAGCACAGCTGAAAATTCTCAATCGTTGCCAACGCGAGCTGTTGAGGCTGAGGCTGAACCCGAACCGGACATCATCCCCAACAAGATGATCGTGGGTGGCAGGGCGAGTATCCCCGACGAGCTCCAGCCGGATCAGCTGGAGAAACTTCAGAGCCTAAAGGAGTCTAATGCCTAGGATTGATTAAACCTCGGAGAAAGCGACTGTCCTGCCTTATCCGAGAAATGGGCCCTTCCACCAAGTCATCGGAACAAGTTCCAGCACCTATTGGAATTCTGGAATTCTCCCGAGGTCATTGCGAAAAAAGACTAACATTGCTATATACTGACAACTGGATATTTTTATGTTGATATTATTATGTACACAATTTTGCTAGGCATTAACTCCAGTAACTACTATACCTGCGAAGTAAGTTGCGGTTTTTGCAACAGATTTACAAAAACAACAAACAATTATGTACAGCCATAGGGTAATAACTAAAAACGAAAAAAAGCGACTCGTCGATACCTGTAATAGCGGAACTTGCGTCGTTCATGTAAATTATAGAGAATTACAAGGATGTTGCATGGAAAAATGAAAATATTCTTTTATTCTGTAAGGCTTTCTCTGTTTAAATTGAAACTGAGCATCGAGCTCAGGAAAAAATATTCTTAACAGTAACGAATCGCCAGGAGACATCGATAACTTCATGTTAAAAGAAACATTTCTTGGAACGTATATCTAAAAAAAAATCACTCTGCTTTTTGAGTTAGCCCTCCGTTTTCATTACAAATACGTGGCACAGAGCAGAGAGATTTAGTCATTAATACTCAGTATATTATTTTGAATTATCCTGAATTGCTTGAAATGCTTTTAAACTCTTTCAGATTCTTTCATCTTCCTTGAAATATTCTGAATTCCTTTTATTTCCGGAATTTCCTAAAATCCCTGAAATTCTTAAATTCCTTGAATTCTCAGAATAACTTGAATTCCTTGAGTTCTCTGAATACTTTGAATTCTATTATTTCCTCGAATTCTCTGAATTTCCTAAATTCTTTTTGATTCATCTGAATTCTACTGAAATTTTTTTTGGGGTTCTTGAAAATCATGAAACTCCACGTATTTAAACAATTACACAATAATTCAAGAACTTTAGAAGAATTCAAAGAATTTAGATAATTCACAGAATTCAAAATAATTAAGATAATTCAGGGTATTCCAAGAACTACAAATAATGCAAGGGATTCAGGAAATTTAGAAGAATTCAATGAATTCAGATAATTTAGAAGAATTCGGATAATTCAGAGTATTTCACGAATTCAAGGAATTTAAATTATTCAAAGGGAATTCTGATAATTTAAGGAATTCCAAGAATTCAGATAATTTCATGAATTCAGGGAATTCTATAAATTCCTAAGGAGTTTAAAATAATGCAAGGAATTTAAGGAATTTCTACGAATTCAAGGAATTTAGATAATTCAAAGAGAATTGTGATAATTTAAGGATTCCACGAATTCAGATAGGCGTATTTTTGAAGTTGGAAATACATAAAACCTCATTTCGAGCAAATCAAAGTTAAAGTTTAGGTACGCAAAAATCACACTTACAGCTGGAAGTTGAACAAATTTTTAATGAAATCAAACAAACCTATCATAAACATTACAAAATTGCAGCAGTGATATTATAGCATACAATATGAAAGTTCAAAATCAATCTATCTTTTTTTGTTGAAAATTCAATTATTTGGCTGAAAATTGATATTTTGCATTGAAAAATTAAACCATTTGTTTGAAAATTTATGTACATTGTGGAAAATTCGTCTTTTTTGTAGAAAATTAATCTTTATGATTAAAAATTCATCTTTTTGGCATAAAATTAAACAATTCGAGTTGAAAATTCCTCAGTTTGGTTGAAAATTAATTTCTTTGACCAAAAATTTAACTGTTCCATTTCTAGTTGAAATTTGATCTTTTCTAGTTCAAAAGTCAACAATTTGGATGAAAATTTGTCTTTTTTAATTGAAAGTTCAACTATTTTGTTGAAAATGTATTTCTTTACTTGAAAACTCTTATTTTTGGTTTAAAATTAATCTTTTTTTAACCCAGAATATTACTATTTCATTTTCGGTTGCGAATTATTATTTTTTTAGTTCAAAATTCAACTATTTCTTTGAAAAGCTGTCTTCTTTGATTACAAATTCTCCTATTTCGTTAAAAATTCAAGTATTTTTTTGAAAACTTGTATCTTTTGGTAGAAAATTAATCGTTTTATTTAAAAATTAATCTTCTTGTTTGAAAATTCAACTTTCCTGTTGAAAATTCAAGTGCTCCAGTTAAATTTTCATCATTTTAGTTTAAAATTCATCTTTTAGGTTCAAAATTTAACTATTTCAGTTCAAGATTCGTAATTTTATTGGAAAATTCATCACTTTGGTTGAAAATTGAACTATTTTGTTGAAAATGCGCTTTTTTGGTATTACAAATTAATTTATTCAACAGAAAGTTAAACTATTCCAGTTTTTGTAAAAAAATTGTATTTTTCAGGGGAAAATTTAAGAATTTTCTTTCAAAATTCATTTAGCTTGCAATGTTTTTCTCTGTTGTGTTAAATGATGATTAGAATGAACGTCATGAATTAAAATGAATCTTTGCGTTTTGCGACAAATATGAATTTTACTTTTAGTTGACCGGGTAAATTGAAAAACTTGACCGGGATATGACCGAGACTTTGAAATTGTCTGCCAAATTGCCACCCTGAGAATGCATCTAAATAACGATCGCAAACAATAAATATTAATAGTTCCACAGAAAGGAGATGAAAACATACCATGCTTATGATCGGATTGGGGAAAATGCTTGGAATTCTCTTTTTGGCTCTTTTGATCTTGACTCGTGGTCTTTGTCAAGTCCTTGTATTTGATTGTCGACCTTACTCCTGGATCATGGTGACCTATGATATTAAAATAAAATTAGAGCAAGCATAAGAGGAGAGGTGCTAGTCATGCTTTACTTCGGACGAAAAGTTCAAAATCAATCTATCTTTTTTTGTTGAACATTCAACTATTTGTTTGAACATTTACGTACTTCGTGGAAAATGCGTCTTTTTTGTAGAAAATTAATCTTTATGGTTAAATATTAATCTTTTTGGCATGAAATTAAACTATTCCAGTTGAAAATTCCTCAGCTTGGTTGAAAATTAATTTCTTTAACTAAAAATGTAACTGTTCCATTTCTAGTTGAAAATTGATCTTTTCTAGTTATAGTTGTTAGAAAAATCATGAAATTTATGAACTAATCATGAACTTTATCAGCAATGATTTTAAGAAATGTTCTTATATGTACGTTGAAACGGACGTCTAATGGACGTCTTTTGGACGTACAATAGACGTCCTAACATATTATTTTTCAAAAATTAAAAAATTAAAAAGTTATGAGCTTTAAAATTTGATAAATTGTTTGTCGTTTTTCAAAAAATATTTTTAAAAAATGCATTATTCGAGCATTGTTGACGGAAAACTTCGTTTATTCCGATGCCAGTCCTTTTAATTGGGAACTTCATGGTAATTTCAGCAACATTCATAAGTTGGTAATTAAATTTGTTAGAAAAATCATGAAATTTATGAACTAATCATGAACTTTATCAGCAATGATTTTAAGAAATGTTCTTGTATGTACCTTAAAACGGACGTCTAGTGGACGTCTTTTGGACGTCCAATAGGCGTCCTAACATATTATTTTTCCAAACAAAAAATCGAGTTTATTGCTCAACGGACACAGCTCAATTTATGATGAGAAACATATCCGCGGGGTATTTTTGAAGTTGGAAATTCATAAAACCTCATTTCGAGAAAATCAAAGTTACAGTTTAGGTAAGCAAAAATCACACTTACAGCTGTAATTTAAACAGATTTTTAATGAAATCAAACAATACTATCATAAACATTAAAAAATTTCAACAGTGATATGATAATAATGATAATATAAATAACAATATAATATATAACTATATATATATATATATTATATAATGAAAAATTCCCGAATAAAAAAATTCCCGACAGCTCATAATATTACCGAATTAAAAAATTCCCGAACATTAAAATTTCCGACCGAAAATTTCCGAATTTTAAAATATCCGAACTAGAAAATCCCTGAATTTAGAAAATTGAAAATCTTTCTTTTATAAATATTATTCATTTAATTAAAATACATTAATCAAGTATTTTTACAAAAAAGTGTTTTAATGTTCAAATATTCTAAAATTATTGTTTAAGTTTAAAATATTATTATTTTATACATTTATCAATATAGTGTTTTATCAAATATAGTACTTTCAAATTCGGTAATATTATTGACTGTCGGCAATAAAATTTTAGTATTTGGGAATTTTTCAATTCAAGATTTTTATGGCACGACTGAATGGTGAATAATCCCGAAGAATAAAATTCCCGATTAATACAATTCCCGAACAGTTTATACTATTGCTGAATTGAAAAATTCCCGAATAATAAAATTCCAGGATAATAAAGTTCCTGGACAGTTGATAAAATTACCCAATTTGAAAATTCCCGAGTAATAAAATTCCTAAGCAATAAAATTCCTGAATTGGAAATTTCATAATTTCTTCGAAAATTTCATAAATTTCCACAATAATGATAAACTTCCATAAATTTTAGAAATTATTATAATTTATCAAACTTTTCATAAATTTTTAAAATTGTGGTAATGAATGGAAATATATGATAATTTGAGGAAATTTTAGAAATTCATGGTAATAGATAGGTAACTTTTGTGACCGGTCACAGGGGTGCCTTCCCCCCCCCCCCCTCCCACGAGACATTGGAAAGGTGTAGGGGTTTAAACCAACATTATTAGTGTAACCAGTCACAGGGATGCCTTGCCTGAAGAGAAAATTAAGATCTGGCAAAATATGCCGAAAAAGAAAATTAAAATCCGGCAAAATATGCCGGATCCGTATACACTACGTTTAATATTACCGAATTGAAAATTTTCAGGGTAATAAAATTCCCGACAGCTTATAATATTACCGAATTTGAAAATTCCCGGCAGAAAATTGCCGAATCATAAAATATCAGAACTAGAAAATTCCCGAGTTTAAACAATTATAAAAATTTTCTTTTGTAAATATAAATTATTTATTCAAAATACAGTAATCAAATATAAGTTAATATAAGTAGAATATTATTAGCCAGGTAGTAAGTATTGTTAAGGTAGTATAAGTAGTTTTGTAACGTACTGTAAAGGGAGCCGAGGCACTCAAACTCGTAAAAGGGAGAGAATAAATACATACATACAGTAATCAAATATTTTTATAACGAAAATTATTTTTTATGTTCCAAAATTCTAAAATTATTGATTATATCTAAAATAAGAATAATTAAAGAAATATATATTTCTGGATAACAATTTTCTTCAATTATTATTTTTAGGCCATGGCTACATGTCCGAAATTTCGGAACAAATAAGGGAAGCTGGAAAAGGGGCTATTTGTACATATTATTAGGCAATTTTCAATTTCGTTAATCTTATAAATTGGCGGGACGTGTATTATTCGGAAATTTTCGAATTCGGTAATATTATGGACTGTTGGGGAATTTTATTATTTGCAAATTTTACAATTTGGGAAATTAATCGCTCAGGAATATCTGAACTAAGTAGAAAATTTCCTAATCATAAAATTCCCGAATTCAAACAATTAACATTTTTTAAATAAATATGATTTATTTATTACAAATACTATCAATTAATATTTTGAATGTTTAAAGTTTTTAAAATTATTGTTTGAATTAAAGAAAGAAACAATAATTGGAAACAATTTTCTTCCAGAAATGATTTTTCGGGATTTTTCTGTCGTCCCAAATATTTTTTCAAATATTGTTTTAAATTCAAACAATAATTTTAGAAACTTTAAACATTAAAAGTAACTTTTTTTAATTGAAATATTTTAATATTGTATTTTTAATATATAAATCATATTTATTATTAAAAATGAATTGCTTACATTTGGGAATTTTCCATTGCGGATATTTTATAATTGGGAAAATTTCTGTCGGAAATTTTATTATTCGGGAATATTCAAAATCGATATTATTATAAACTATTGGGAATTTTCCAATTCGGGAATTCTATTATTTGGAAATTCCATTTTTCTTGAATTTTAAAATTCGGTAATATTATAAACTATTTGGAAATATTATTATTCGGAAATTTTATAATTCAGGAATTTTATTATTCGGGAGTTTTCCAATTCGACAATTTTACAGTGTCGGTAATTTTATTTTTCAAGGCATGAAATACCTAGTTGTGTGGACCTCGAGTCCACGCCGGGGCCGCAGCGAGTAGTAGGGGAAGTGGTCGGAGAAGAGAACGAGCAGTGGCGTCAAACTGCCGCCTTGCACGCAATCAAAGACTCTTTTTTAATCATTTATATCTTGTGGAATAATGCAGATCGAAAATTTCTGATTGCACCTCTAGAAAGATCAGTTAAAGAACTTATAGAATCCATCATAATCTGTTCGCACTTTCATAATAGAGACGCACCAATTCCTCATTCATTGTGGTATCCCACTTGATGCTCTCCCACGGTATTTTTGTTGAAGTGGTTGGCTGTAAATAGCAAACGCTGGCCAGTGCATCCTCAACAGGCGTAGTTGATGTTTTACTGCTTACCGTATGTCGCAGATGTTCTTGCTGGCCAGCTGTTTCATTAGTGAGATCTGCCTGACCATCTCATAGCTCACCATCGCCACCGTCCCGCATGCTGTGGCCCCCAGCGGTGGCTCCAGGGGCACCCCGACGATCCGTCACTTTCCTCCTCGTTCTCTGTCTATCTGGCATGGGTAACCCTATCAGTAGGGTTCTTTACTTGCAGTGTGATGTGGAACTTCTAAGGTACGCTTCTATTGAGATACTTAAACAATGTGACATTCGTGTTTCCTACAACTCTCAACCTTTTTGGGTTGCTGTTCCTACTCTCGGAGGATGGCTTTAACTACCATCGGACTCAAACCCTGCTGCTGTGCTCACATATATCAAACGCACCGACCGACTGGCAACAAAAACAGAGATTTTGTCGAAGGAAATAATACCCTGCCTACGACCACGGAGCGAAAACGACTCACCGAGTTAGGTTTTTCACAAAGTACAAGTAGGAATCAATCCAAGAGCCCGCTGACATTTTTCATTAGGAGAGCCCCACGAAAACTGCCAAGCCCTACTCCTGTGCAAAGGAAAACTCTAGATATTCCTGGACCATCAACGATGAATGCTGCACCACCTACTAAGAATTTCGTATCTCAGACAGGAGCACAAAGAAAAAGAGATGAAATCGAAATTAAAATATCACCAGATCATCGCAGTGTTACGTGCCAACATGTAAATGTAACATAAGGAATCTTCGATTGTGAAAACGAACACTTTTGTTTTTATAATGCGCGTGAGTCATAAAGGGAAATTACATTTCATTAAAATATAAGTTTTAATGATGGAATAATTTGCAAATCTAAATATTCAAAATTCAGGAATTTTAAATTGTAACTTTTCAAAATTGTGAAACTTTGAATGGTTGATCTTTAAAATTGGATTAAATATTTCAACAGCAAAAAAAAGGTTAAAAATTCATACCGTTAAAAATTAAAATTTGAAAATTAAATCAATTTTAATTTCAACCGTTCAAAAGGGATTACGATATATAAAAGGGTGTGATTTGTTAGGTGCATTCTATGTTTAGTATCTAACATTTCAAGCAATTTATATAAATAAGTAGATGCTCATATAGATTTTATAATGGATTTAAAATATCAATCTAGTAGAAATTAGAGTGTAACCACGAAGACGCTAGCGTGTATGAGGCGCACGTGGTTACACACATGAGGACACGCACATGAGACGCTAAGATGTTGTGGCGCTCGTGCATACACTTACACTATTTCAATTGACCGAAATGCAAAACAAATTGAAGTTAGTAAAGCGAAGGAATAAGAAATATTACGAAAAACTTTTGAAATACTACGGATAACACGGGAACCGTAAAATCATATTTAAAAAAAGACGGAAAGAATTTCTCATTGACAAAATAAAAATAAGCTTGCTGGACGAAGTAATATTTTCAAATTAGATGTCAATTTCAGCATTAGTTATTTTATTAAGTTGATGACGCTACGACTTTAAAAAAAAAAAGGAGAAATAAATCAAGGTACAATTTGATTCAAAATAAAAATCCAAGTCAATTAAATCGTACACTTGATTTATAAAAACGGAATACCTTACTAGAGATTATGGAGAAATCAAAATCATTGGAATGCGTAAGGCTGATGACCTTCCGCTAGTTTCTCAACATCCATAAGTCTTTAGGATAAATGCAACCGTAATTGTAGAAATAAAAGTTCATCGACTCGAAATGAGTGAGCGGAGCTGAAATTGAATGGTCATCAAAATTTTGGAAGTAGTACCACGGAGGAACACCTATTGAAAGTAAGATAATGCAATTCGGTAAAATAAGACCGACTGCTCGCCCATAGGTGTTCTTCGGTCGAAAGCAGTGCTCTTCCCACCGTTTAATTCGGAGGTTTCCTCTAAAAGCAAAATAATACTAAATTCATTCCCTAATTTCACTTTTCCTCGGAAACATCACGAACGAATCCGTCTGGTCCGTCGTGAATGTTTTTTTTTGTCTGCCCCTAGTCTTTTGTTCAGTCCGGCGGTACTGACGTTAAATGCAACCAAAAACACAAAATATTGGTAGGCGTATGGGAGGTAAAAGTACTTGCCAAGGAGGCAACGAAAATTCCCCGTGTAGCAAATCATCCAAAAACCTTCGGTTTTTATTGTCCCTTTTTATCCATGGATGATTTCTGAACAATATAAAAAGTGACAAAAAGTCTTTTTACTTAAATTATATATATATATATAATTAAAAACTAGAGGTTAACAACCACCGCAGGGAAGGGTTCGAAAGTTCGCCCAAGAACTGAGGATCTTGAATCATATATTGAACAAGTCAAAGCTGCTGACAATCAAGCTATAACCGTGTCCTTGGGAGTGGCTAGTTAGGGTAGAGCGTCCCCCGCGCAGGGGGAGAGCTGCTAGGCCGAATTCGCTCGGCGAAGCTCTCTAATCGCACAGATTAGCGCAAGGCTTACTTGACCACGTGAACATATGTACAAATTTGATGACTGAAGAAATATGGAACAAAGATTATTTTATAAATGCAAATACTAAATATTGAACTTGAAATGAAAACTTAGAATCTTCTCTCTGCATTTCAAGATTTTTTAAACATACTTTTTTCACTTTTGAATTGTAAACAGATGAATTTAGAGGGACATGCAGGCACAATATCCTAGTGAAATTTTTAACTCAATAAAAATTTACAAACTTACATGGTTTTCAACATCTTCAAAAATAAATTCTCAAGAAAAAACGGAATTTCCAATAACATCCAGATGTCGATTTTCAACTAAAATGATGAATCTTGAAAAAAAATTCCAACAAGAGTTGAACATTAATAAACCATATAGCTTGATTTTCAACCACAGATATTATTTCCTAACCAATAAGAATAGTTTTATGCCAAAATACGAATTATTACAAAGATACATATTCGAATCAAATTTTGGAATTTTCAACTTAAAAAAAAAAGTTTTCTATGAAGCATGGAATATTGAAATTTGCAATATAACAAATTAATTTGAGAAATTAATTTTCGACTGGTTTGATTCAATAAAACAGACGAATTTGTAACAGAATAGTTTAATCTTGAACCAAACGAAAGTTTTAAAAATAAAAGATTAATAATCTACCCAAAAAGGCAAATTTCCAATCAAAAAGTTTAGTTTTCAATCAAGTACTTGAATTTTATACAAAATTCTTGAATTTGTAAGACAAACAGGGGAATTTTCTATAAAACAGTTGCACTTTCAACCCGGAAATGTGAATTTTCGACAAAAATGTAAATCACAAAGAGATAGTTCGATTTGCACTACAATGGTGAATTTTATAATTCAATTCCTAATTGGCTTGAACATTCTACTATTTGCTTTTTGGTTGAACTTGAATTGCTTCGTTGAAGAATTTGACATTTTTTTGAACATTCATCTTTATAGATTGAAAACTGAACTGTTTAACATGAAAATATAACTATTTTCTTTCAATTCCAATTATTTTCCTGAAAATATAACTATTTTCTTAAAGAGTCATCTTTGTAATTGAAAATTCATCTTTCTTGATTAAAAATTGTTTTTCGTTGAAAATGTTTCAACTAGTGCTAGTGGTATTGTACTCGGGGTTTTCTTCTTTGGTTGAGAATTCTATTATTAAATTTTTGGTGAAAAATTCATCTATTGCGGTGGAAAATTCTACTACTTGGTTAAAAATGAAACCATTCTTTTGAAGATGTCTCCTTCTTGGATGAATTGGAATATTTCTCATTCAAAATCAAAATATTGTTAGTGTGACATGGCAGCTATAGTATCTTTTTCGCTGAAAATTCATCTTTTAGATTAAAAATAAATCATTATTGAAAGATTTCAGTACTTTTTTAAAAAATAATTATATCTATTCAAGATTCATCTCAAGGAATATAAATTTCTGAAAATTTGTTTTTGTTGTTGAAATTTTTTTTTTTTTTTCATGAAAATTCAACAGTTAGAATTTTTGAAAATTCGTCTTTTTTGCTGGAACTCAACTTTTTTTTATTTGAAATAAAAAATGTGTTGTGTTTGGGTTTAGGAATATAAAGTGTCCTTTTTTTATTGGCCATACATTTTTCTTCCTTACAAATTGAACAACTTGATTACATTTTTTTTTCTTCGATTACTGAGAAATCTTTCTTGGGTTTGAAATTTAAATTCTGTTAAAAAATGTTTTTTTTTTTTCAAATTCATCTTTTTTGGTACAAAATTCTTCTTCTTAGTATTACTATTAGTCACCTATTCCGTTAAAAATTTAACTACTTTGTTGAATATTCATAGTTTTTGGATGAAGTTTACTGTTCTTGATTCACAAATGCAACCTTTTTTTTTGTTGGAAATATTTCCAGTATTACAGTTCTCGTTCAGAATTCATTGTTTTCGTTGAAAATTAATCTAAATGGTTGAAAGTTGAACAAATTTGTTGAAAATGTATTTTTTAATGAAAGATTTACTTCTATGGTTGGAAATTAAATTTTTTATTTACATTTACTTTAATTTAAATTTCATTTTTTCAATTGACAATATAGTATAGTACGACCCAAGGCCAGGGCATCCAATATTTCTGGCCGTGTATCGTATACTATTTTTCCTCATCCCCAGCCGAAAGTACGTAGTGCCGCCGCGCCGCTGCTCTCGATCAGCTGAGCGGATGCATGGGATTCGGTCGCCCGCCCGACTTTTGCAAAGCCGAGGTGCCGAATTTTTATGCACAAAAATCGCAATAACCTTAAACCATCAGTTTTTAGGTTGAACACACAGACGCTCTCTTTTTTCCATTCACCTGTCAAGATAAATTTTTTTCGGAGGCTAAGTACACAATAACACAATACTGAGTGAAATAGCCAGGCATTATATATAATGCCTAGGGATTATATATAATGCCTGGATTATATACTTTGCCTGTAACATATATGATATCTTTATTCCAGTTCTGCTGGAGTTCTCTCGGCATCCCGTGAGAACGCCTTTCCTTCAATATCAGACATCGTTCATTGCGGCCTTTAGACTTGAGAGTGTTGGGCGTAACTCACTGCAAAGTGTGAACGTTCAACACATCTCAATGTTATTGCTGAAGAAGAGATGAACATCACAGCAGGCCACAGACCCTGTACTCATTCCGAACTGGGGGACCCGTGAATAATATGATTTTAGTCCCCTGAACGAGATTTATGGCATCACGTGGACTCATTCAACTGTTGTGCCGTGGAGAGAACATACTGACCTGCTGTTTTCTCCCCTTTGCCTAGAGAAGAGAAAAGTAGCGAGCGCCATTTTGCTCCCAATAAAATTGTACAGCTGCACTGATTCGGCGTGAATATTGCATGCATGAATTCGGGGGCGAATTGATTATAAGACATTATATATCGTTTACAGTTTTCTTTCACAGTCTGAATTTAATGATTTTATCCACCTCCAACCACCTACACCAACCCAACCTTTTGGGAATTCACCCACTCATTTGGGTCGGGGCCCCTAGTTTTCGTATACGGTATGTTCGCCCCTGAATAAATAAGTGTTGGTCACATTGGTTGTTTCATTACCTGCAGAATTGAGTCATAACGGGTGGTAGTTTTTCCCTTTCTCGCTTGGAAAGCGCAAAAGAAAATTCGAGCAAAATTATTGCCTCACCTGCTCCCTGCTTCGCTGAATAGTAGAACACATTACTACAACGATGATATATCGACAAAAATACATTTCTTTTAATTTTTGTATGAAAAATAGATTTTTTTTCGAAAAAGTAAAGCTTTACCGAGAGTCTCTATAATCTTGAGAGTATGTATATATAAAAAATTAGACAAAATGGCTTCACCGTTTGGCCTGAATCCTATTTTTGCGACTTACAGTCGATTTCCAGGGCCCTTAACGAAGTCAAGGAACTTCAGGGATTCAGGGAATTTACAATATTCGAGGATTTCAAGGACTTCAGAAAAATCAAGGATTTTTGAGAATTCAAGGAATTCAGAGATTTCCAGGAAATCAGAGAATCTGCCAAAGTTTCATTGCTCTGAATATAAAACGCTTAATTAAAAAAAAAAAGAAATGAAAATTTTTTTCTTTCAAGTTTTGAAAGCTGTACATTTTTAGTTTAAAAGGCTTTAACTTTGATATTGTACCGTTTTTCAGTTATTCAAAAATTTTGCATTTAAAACGTTCTAAATTTAAAAATGGTCCATTTCTTAATATTAAAATTGATTAATTTTCAGTTTTAAATGCTATAAGTAGTAAAATTATTTGAATGGGTAAGCCTAAGAATGAACGTTTCTCAATTTTTATAGCCTCCAGGACTTTAAAAGTGTACAATTTTAAGTATTTCTCATTTACAGGTTACATTTATTTAAAGTTGTTAATTTAAAATTCGAAGTGTCTCGCCGTCCCGAAATTCGGGATGAGTATTCAAATATTTTTCATGAGTTTGGCTAGTCGGCCCGAATTTTCGGGATGACTAGTCCATCCCCTTTTCCAACTCCCCCAATTTTTCAGGAAGACTAGACGCAGCCTTTAAAATTATTTAATTTCAAACGTTTATTCAAGTACTTGAGGACATTTCAGGTTAAAATTAATCATTCAACTAGTCATCGGTTTCAAATTTGCTTTTCAACTTTAAATAAATATAATTATTTTCAAACGATACAATTTTGAAAGATTAAAAAATAAAACCAAACCATTTTCGAGGTTTCGATATATGCTCTCAATTAAGGATTGTTTAATTTTAAATGATTCCAGTTTTAAATAATATAATGTTAAAAGTTTAAAGCTGAACAAGATAATTTTTTTTGTTCAACACCCGCGATTGAAATGCGATTTCGGAGGCTCTTCTTGAGACGACGAAGTTGTCGATTCCTCAACTGATGACGTCACAGTGGTCGAAGTTCCTACTAGTGGGGAAAGTACTCACTTCAACCACTGTGACGTCAATCAGTTGAAAAAACGACACTTTCAAGGTTTCGATAAATGCTCTCAATTAAGGATTGTTTAATTTTAAATGATTCCAGTTTTAAATAATATAATGTTGAAAGTTTAAAGCTGAAAACTAAACAAGATAATTTTTTTTTGTTCAACACCCGCGATTGAAATGTGACTTGGGAGGCTCTTCTTGAGAAGACGAAGTTGTCGACGCACAAAGGTTTAAAAAAGGGGAAAGTCATAAAACTTTTATAATATTTTAAATCATTCTGACTTTTTATGTAATAAACTAAGAAGGATAAAGACTTCAATCATGCTTGAAATTAAAATTGCAATTTTAATAGATTTTGACAGTTTTATGAGAAGTTTTAGGCTCCGGAAGCTACGATCATGGTTCCTTAAAGCAACCAATCCCGACGCAACTGGAATGTGTACGTCCGTGAGTAGTTTGGGACAGTTCAACAACTGCTATGGAATCGAGCACTGGAAAGCAGCTAAGCGGGTGCTTAGATACCTACAGGGCACTATCGACCTGGAATTGTCATACAAAGCAGATGGGAGACCCATCCAAGGGTACGTCGATGCTGATTGGGGCGGATGTATCGAGGACAGACGCTCTCAAACTGGTTATCTCTTCTTATTAAATGGAAGCCCAATATCTTGGGACTCTCGGAAGCAGAGTACCGTAGCTTTGTCCACAACTGAGGCGGAATACATGGCGTTGTCAGAGTGTGCTAAAGAGACGGTTTACTTGCAAAGATTTTCACGCGAGATAGGATTTAATGATTTAGCCGTTTTGACCATGTATTGCGATAATCGAAGTGCGTTAAAGTTGACCGAGAATCCTGTATATCATTCTAGAAGTAAACACATTGATATTCGTCACCACTTTGTTCGCGACATGCTCAAAGATAAATCATTTGTTGTGAAACATATAACCACCGAGAATCAAATTGCAGATTTTTTAACTAAAGGACTACCTAGGTGTAAGCACGATTGGTGTACGAAAGCGGCTGGAATTTTTGTAGAGAATCGATAAATCATTTATGTTATCTCTGTGACTCAGGACTTGAGGGGAAGTGTTAGATATATAATTTGAGTTCGTTGTTTTAAAGAAGTTCCGCCTCATCGCTAGTAGCGACATCATTACTCGAATGTGAGTTCAGTTTAGTCATCTTCCAAGTTTCATGGAAGCCGGGCGTTGTTCACAAGGCAATTTGATTATTTACAATAAATAGAGTTTTTGGGAAGACTTTGTTATCATTTACGCTGCCAAGATCCATCCTTTAATTCTAACATTCGGGAATTTTATTGTTCAAGAATTTTTCAATTTGGGAATTTCATTATTCAGAAAATTATTATTCGCGAACTTTATTATACGGGAATTTTCTAATTCAGAAATTTTATTATTTACGAATTTTTTTATTCGGAAATTTTTCAATTCGGTAATTTCATGAACTGTTCGGGATCCTTATTATTTTAGACTTTTCAGATTCGGTAATATTATAAGCTATTCGGTATTTTTATTATTCAGGAATGTTCCAATTCGGTAATTTCATAAACTGTTCGGGATTTTCAAAACTTAGGAATTTTCCTACTTAGGAATTTTATCATCCGGGAATTTTATTTTTTATCAATTATTCAATTCAAGATTTTTATTATTCGGAAAATTATTATTCGCGAATTTTATTATCCCGAAATTTTCCAATTCGGTAATGTCATGAACTGTTCGGGATTTTTATTATTCGAGAATTTTCCGATTCGGTAATATTATAAACT
Source organism: Andricus grossulariae (assembly GCA_011634705.1). NCBI lineage: Eukaryota > Metazoa > Arthropoda > Insecta > Hymenoptera > Cynipidae > Andricus > Andricus grossulariae. The sequence goes on along the minus strand of JAABKJ010075445.1, from coordinate 91,734,335 downwards.
ATTCAGTATTTTTATTATTCAAGAATGTTCCAATTCCGTAATTTTATAAACTGTCGGGATTTTCAAAACTTGGAAATTATCCTACTTGGGAATTTTATTATCCGGGAATTTTATTTTTTATGAATTTTTCGATTCAAGAATTTTATTATTCGGAAAATTATTATTCGCGAATTTTATCATTTGGGAATTTTATTTTTCGATAATTTTCCAATTCGGAAATTTCATTATTAGGAAAATTATTATTAGTGAATTTGATTGTTTGGGAATTTTCCTATTGGGAAGTTTTATCTTTCGGGAATTTTCCAATTCGGTAATTTTATAAACTGTTCGGGATTTTTATTACTTGGGTATTTTCAAATTCGGGAATTTTGTTATTTGGAAAATTATTATTCGTAAATTTGATTATTCGGGAATTTTCCAATTCGATAATATCATAAACTATTTGAGATTTTTATTATTCGGAAATTTTCCAATTCGGTAATATTATAAAGTGTTCCGGATTTTCATCATTTGGGAATTTTCCAATTTGGTAATCATAAACTGTTCAGGATTTTTATTATTCTGGAATTTTTTAATTCGGTAATATTATAAACTGTTCGGGATTTTTATTACTGGGAAATTTTCCAATTCAAGAATTTTATTATTCGGGAATTTTATTTTTTAAGAATTTTCCGATTCGGGAATTTTATTATTAGAAAAAATTATTATACGCGAATTAGATTAATCAGGAATGTTCCAATTCCGTAATTTTATAAACTGTCGGGATTTTTGAAACTTGGAAATTATCCTACTTGGGAATTTTATTATCCGGGAATTTTATTTTTTATGAATTTTTCAATTCAAGAATTTTATTTTTCGGTAAATTATTATTCGCGAATTTTATTATTGGGGAATTTTCCAGTTCGATAATTTTATAAACTGTTCGGGATTTTTATTACCGGGGAATTTTCCAATTCGCGAATTTTATTATTTGGGAATTTTATTTTTCGATAATTTTCCAATTCGGGAATTTCATTATTAGGAAAATTATTATTCGTAAATTTGATTATTCGGGAATTTTCCAATCCGATAATATCATAAACTGTTCGAGATTTTTATTATTCGGAAATTTTCCAATTCGGTAATATTATAAAGTGTTCCGGATTTTCATCATTTGGGAATTTTGAGGGGTCCTTCTATCGCTTGCTTTGTGCGGTGTTCGCAGCGAGGAAAATGACTTTCTAACGGGTGGTATTACCCGTGCATTACTAGAACCTAAGTATATTTAAAAACGGTAGGCATATTCAATTTGTACAAGCAGTAGATGAAGCCTATACGTTACAATTACGTTACAGTACCCTACTCGGGACAGTTCTGAATATGCGGGAGATTCAAATGTAGTATGGAAGAGAACTTAAAAATATTAATAAAAGTCGTATAAAATTTAGTTTCTTGTTAATGATTGAATGGACTAAAACTGTAAAGTTAATGAAATTGGATAAAAATGAATTACATTAATAGAAAAAATCAAAGAGTACAAAAAAAGGAAAGCCGATGGGATTCAAAATTGGTGGAATGCACATTTTGTAAATACGTGACTTAGAATTTTTTTTCTGTCGAAAGGTGCAATAAAACATTGAAGTCTTTACAAGTGAAGAATATAATAAATGTAATATTCTAAACATATGTATACATTAGAATTCTGAAACACTAATTGGAACCTTTAAAGGCTACATATTTGTACAAAATAATTTTTCTCCAGATACAAAAATGTGATGTGAAATTTTAAAGATGACTAATGGATATTATAATCACAAAATTATTATAAATTATGAAATAAAAATCATTATGAAGGTCTTACATGAGTTTTCATACATCATAATAATTAAAAAGAGCAAAAGGAATAAAACTCATGTAGCATGTGTCTAAGTTAAATGATTAGTAATATTAATATTATGTCAATAATATTATACAATTTATGAATATAAACTTTAAGTTAATGTTCGATCAAAATTAAAATAGAAAAAAGTATAAGGTAGAAATAATAGGGTGGTCCAAAGAACGCTTTTCGAGCTACAGCGCAAGACCCTACCAGTTTCCATTTCCGGAGAAAGAAGATCCATAATTTTCATTTTCGAAATTGAAATATTAACATTTGCCACTGGGCACTTCAAAAGTCCATTTAATTAACATGGGGAAATTTTGGATTTTAGAAAAATTGAACTCATACTTCAGAGCTTGATTGAAACGTGTTAAGTTTTGTAGGGATTGAAGAGGAGTGTCTACGAAATAAAACCATACTAATAACTTTTATTTGTACCCCCCTCCCCCCAATATGACCCAAGAATCAAAAAACTACTTTTTTACGTATCATAGTTAATTTTCAGCAATTTCTGCCATCTGTTTTAATATAAATAATTACTAATGGACAATGCAAATATCCCCTATGACTTTTTAAACAATTTGTAAGGCAGAGATGTCCACTTTTTCTCAAATTGGTATTCTATGCTACTTTTTCTTGAATAATCACATACTTTTCATACATATATTTTAATGTTTAACAAATTATCATTTATTTAAACAATTTTTATTTGCACAAGCAGTTTTCTTTCGAAAATTAAAAGAAATAATATAAAATGGATCACATAAAATTATTTTTCTGACTGTATAGTGTATAGAAAAAATATATTAACCATTGAAAAAATTTTTTAAACAACCCGAGTTTGTTGAAATAATTATTTCTTCCCCAAAACATTTAAATAATAAGAAGCATAATACCAGCCAATTTTGACATTTTCTTCATTCCTTCAAAAATCGGCAGTGTGAATAGAATAAAAGATTATCATTCCTTAAATATGTTTCAAAAAAGCACTTCAAATTTTGTGTCAGATTGCTTTCTTACATTTTCATACGAGTTATAAATACTGAAACGTGTTGTCGATTTTCGTTTTAGCTTTATACGATTATTTATAAGACTGTTTCGAGTTATTTCTGTATTTCACAAATGCAGCGCTCACCTTGTTTTAAGTTTGCCGCTTGGAGACCTTTTAAAAATGGAGGTCATCGTTCAAACAAATTATATTTGTTTGAACGATTAAAAAATTGGTAATGTATTCTTTCTATACACTATATAGTCAGACAAATAATTGCATGTATTTTATTTTATATTATTTTTGGAAAGTTATCGAAAAAAAACTGTTTGAGCAAATAAAAATGGTTTAAGTGAATAGAAATTTGTTGAAAATTAGAAGAAATGTATCAAAATTGTGTAATTATTCAACAAAAAGTCGCATAGGATACTAATTTGAAAAAAAACTGGTCATCTCTTGCTCAATTTTTAGAAATTTTAAAAATAATTAATAATTAATTGTTTAAATATTGCCACAATGTTTTTTAAAAAGATTGCTACTCCAAACAATGACCCACTATTACATTTCATTAGGAAAATACGATTATTTTATATATTTTTGGGAACAAATAATTGACTAAATAAGTTACATTTATTTAAACAATGAAAGATTATTTAAAAATTCATGGGAGATATATGAATTGTCCATTAGTAATCATTTATATGAAAATAGATGACAGAAATGGCTGCAAATTAACAATTATACGTAAAAATGTAGTTTTTTTATTTTTGGGTCATATTTTGGGCACTGTGGGGGGGGGGGGGGAAATATTTCAGTTATTTCGATTTTCAGGTTACACTGTTACAAATAATCAAACTTTGGCATTTTAAATTTTGTTTGTTTCCCAAATTCTGGGAGATTAATTTATTAAAAGAAAAGTGACTAAATAGATCTTTTTATTTTAAAAAGTGTCGACTAAAATAGACTATGTCGAACTCTGATCATTCTTGACAGTTACTTTAAAGTGCTTCTTACAGAAGTTTCGTGACTTTTGCTGTATTTTTGCAAAGTCCCTGACTTTTTCTCGACTATCTCTAGTCAACAAAATTCCTCGACTGTTCACTGATTTCCAGGTTTTCTCTGTCATACGGCCGCCCTAACTTTCAATAGCAAGGTAAGGCTTAAAGCGCAACTACCTTTCACCTCTATAATATTTAAAAAAATTCGAAGGAGGAATAATATTTTACCTTCACTAGAAGAGTTAAGACTAAAATATAAAAGAACGAAGATAGCTTTACATTCAGAACCTTGCTTAACCGCACCTGTGAAATTCAAATGTTCATTCTCCAAGGAATAAAATGATGGTCTCCCACCTCCAATTGTAAATATCGCACCGACTCAAACGGATTAATTCCCTCCATATTGGGAAGTTGCACCCGCATCTGCATACAATGAATGGGCAATGGCTGGTAGCATATCGTCTCTACTCCCCCTCCTTTTCTCTCATTCCAGCCAGCGCAGCGAACGATTGTGCCTTAGTCACACTATACGCGCTGCTATGACCTCGCTGCGGGGGGTAAATTAGGTTGTGATTATCTGTCGATGTGATTTAGGCGATGTCGAGGTACTACAGCCTCGGCATGGTCCGTTCTCAGATACTTGGGGCGAGATGGCATGCTGTTGGAACTTGGAACGCGTAAGATGGACCTGAAGAGGCAACAAGGGACGCACGTAAGGCAGAAACAAATAGCCAGTGTCTGTACGAGAGTCAACAGTAAGGCCCTAAGGGGCATCTATCACCTGCTTATCACGATTATACCACTTGGCCCTTTCTTCAGCAAACCTCTAGCCCTTACACCTACCACCCCCCCCCACCCTTTTTCTTTTCCACTCCTTCATCCCTTTTGATCTCTTCTCTTCTTTTCGTTTTCATCGTTTCCAAGTCCAACTCTCCTCTTCTTCTCGACTTGCATAGAAGAGTAAGATGTCTTACTCAGCCACTTTTTATTCCCTTTCTACTCCTTTCATTGACCTCTTCTTCCATCTCGATTTCCCCTTCGCCTCATGGTACGCGCATAGAGTGAATTAATGATTACAGCCTCTCAATGCTCAGGAATGTTTAATTTACAAACATTTCAGTTATTCCAACGATGCACAAAAGAAGGGTATACATCATGAGAAGCATTGACTTGAATAAACTTTCGTATTCAAGTTCCTCACGAGATTATTGAATCCAAATTACGCAGTGATCTTTGAATTCGACTAAATTGAGGTAAAATCAACTGCATTTTTGGCAAATTGATATAATTATATGAAAGTGAATCGAAGTTGATTGAAATTCAGTTTAAATAAGGTCAATTTGATTTCAAGGTACATTCAGATGTGATCAAATAAATACTAAATCCAAGGCTATTTAATTAAATTAAACTGAATTTCGAAGAAAAAAAAGCAACTATAAAAGTTTAATTTGAAATAAATTCAACCAAATTGGTATGAATTTAACTAATCTGAAGAACTGAACTAATTTAAACTGAATCTGGGAAAATACATTAGAAATTAATTTAATTTGACTTAACTAAAGCGCAATCGCATGAAAAAATGAATAGTTCCAACAGGAAAATACTGAAAAATCTAATAAACAAATCTGAAATATATTTTAAGAAAGCAATTTTTTTTTAAACAGCCAACTATATCCCCGATTGCGGGATTTTCAATTCTTTTAATAGTCATACACATAAATGTTTCAAAGAGTTAACGTCATTCATTTCACTTACTTATTTTTTCGCTTTTACTCCTCGAGTCTCAGCAACGTTGAAATGGGAGCACTTCGCAAAAAAATCACTTATAAGTGTAATCACTTTTGGAAAATTATCCTAACAAGTTTTAACGGAACCAGGCATACTGATAATCCATCATAATAAACCCTTTTAGCCAAGAAACGTTGATGATTAATTATATAGATTGCTTTTATCAAACTGACAATGTATTTTTTTCGGCTTTGAAGGCGCGTGGCGTCACACCATGTGTCTCACGCCTTGCGGACGCCACAGGTTTCGTTTAAAAAATCGACATTTCCGGTTGATATTTTATTACTTTTTAATAAATTATTATAAATTATTAAACATACAAAATTAGGTTTCAACTTCAAATTTAAATTCTTTGGGAGACAAAGTTTATAAAAAACTTAAATATAAGGCAAACAACATTTTTGTGGAAGACCCTATCAGCTATGTGACTTCGTGAGATTAAAATGTCCTATACAAAATCAAAACGTCAAGTTCTATTTTTCGTTTAGTAATAATAGAGGTTTGAATGCAATATATATATATATATATATATATATATATAGAAATAACTATATGACGCAGTATAAATTCCCAGGACAAAGCAAAGTATAACCTTGAAAGTATTTACGCGAAAAAATTGTTGAGATAAGAAATAACCTTGAACCTGTTGTTACATGCATTCGACTGGCAGAATTGCGCGATATTACACTGTGACGTCATCATGGAATGATCCAGAACTGTCTCAATCTCAGCCTCACACGGACACACGCAAACACAGGCTTACCTCACACAGACACACTAATATTAATCAAGAATTCCGGTAAGGTAGGAATGCATGATGATGACGTCATCAGGACCCGTCGAAAATGTTCCAAAAGCTTAGCACGGACATGAACCACTTTTCTAGAAAAATTTAGCACGGACATGAACCACTACCGCTAGAATCTTCTTGATGTCGGTAAGGTAGGAATCTTGGGCTAGAACCCGCCTAGCTCATCTACTTACAATTTTGTTTTCTTTTTAATTGAAGAATTAAATAAAAAATGTATAACCTTTGATATGACTGTCATTTACCAGCAAGTACTAGGCTAGCTATCACACGGTAATTTCAAATGGCAAACTAGCGATTACTAGGTTTTTTGCAATATTATTTATAATATTTTATTTTTGAAAAGTCTGTGTCTAGTCTTCCCAAAATAACGGAGGAGTTGGAAAAGAGGATCAACTAGTCGCGCCGAAAATTTAGGACGGCTAACCAGGCTCATGAAAAATATTTGATTACTCATCCCGAATTTCAGGACTAGACACATCATTTGAAAAAGTAGAGTAAGTGGTACAAAAACGGTACACCTTGACTATTTTTCTTTTTGTAGCAAGTGTGTAAATTAATGAGTAATTAAAATCCCCTCAATATGTAGTCCTGTTTTTGTTCTTTACTACAAAATTGCGCAAATATGTTTATTTAAAAAAAAAATTTCCAAAGGAATTCGGAAAAACGTTCGCATGACAACCTGGCTGAGAATTTTCAATACATGAACCCGACACTATGAATATCATATAGAAGATTATATTGCTGCCAACGCCTAAAAATTTCATACAGCAACACATAGATGGAGTTGCTAGTTCTTTTTAAATCGCTGGGGTCCCATTTTTGTACCTCGGTCCGTTTATGTACCACTTACTCCAAGTAAATATTAAGCTAATATAGAAGTTATGTATTATTCTCGAATTATGAGAGCATCTAAAATATTAATTTGTTTTCAATGTTATTCATTTTTTACATTTTATAAAATTTCTAAAAATAGCCAAATCGCTCCAGCTGGTGAAGACTGGGCGTTTTACCTTATATAACACAATAAAATAAGGGAGTAATATACTATCTTCCTTTAGTTGAATAAACCTCTATTCTACTGTATTGGATACAGTTAGATATGTACAATTCACTGAACCGAGGTTACAGTTGTGATGCCGTGGACTCCACAGAAGGATGGGTAGATTTGACCAATCCGATTGGTTTACTAACTTGCCCCCAAAGTCCTAACAACACAACCTCTCCGCGCGAACCACGAGGGTAGGAATTATGAGTTAAACGCCTTGCTACAAAGCTAACTTTGCTATTAAGCAAAGCATAATTAGCTAACTTTACAAAAAATGGTTATGATCGTGAGATGGTGAAAGAAACTGGGGAATACTAAGGAAGCATATAGTACAGTAACAGATTATTTGTATTGTTTGTAAGAAAAATGCGAAAATTAAATTTGTTGTGAAAAAAATTATTATCGTTGCCACAACTGCAGTTTGGCCCTCATAAAAGTTTTAAGATTATTTCGTCGTTCGAGTACGAATTCAGCAAAGAAAAAAAATTAGGCTCTTGAAAGAGGAGAATGCCTCGACTGCCTTACTAGATTCAGAAAAGATAACTTAAATATCTCAATTAAGTCACTTGAAATTGCATTGCCTGTACGATTTGCATTTGATTCACTTTGTATATTTCTCACTGTAAAAGCATTCATTATATAAGAATACAGAAAGCGCGATAAAACTAAGTGTTCTGTCTCATTGTTATATTTTCTTTTATTGCTCCTGAAACACTTTACTAAAACAGTGCATTAAATTTTACGTCTTTGAGGAACTTTTTTTTGTCAAAACGGTCAAAGCAGAAGTTAAAGTGTTGTGCCGAAATGGTGAACAATGATGATAATAAAGCGTTACCGGTCGAGTTGTATGAAATAGCAATGTGTCTGTTGCTACTTCTTTTTTCAACTCGTAAAATAATCCTTTAAACGACAATTATTAAAAAAATCGACATTTTAAATTAAAAAAAATCTGCCCGCTGTGCGGGCACATTCTCCTCGCGCGCTTTGCGCGCGGCTCGCTTCGCTCGCAAGTTTGAGCGCGCCTAGGGCGCACAACTCTTGGTTCTCGCGCTTTGCGCTCGATAATATATTTATCTCGCGGTTCGCGCTCGATGATGTGTTTACCTCGCTCTTAGCGCTCGATGATGTGTTTACCTCGCGCTACGCGCTCGATCTTTGCATTCCCCCCACATTTGCGCCCAGACCTTTTAAATTGCTGAGCAAGCTCACTTCCGAACATTGCATGGAGGTCCTCAGTTGACTCTCTTCGTGATTAGGCAAAATTTTTGAATTTTAGGAGCAAGAAATCTGGTTTGTCGATTGCTAAGCCGTTGCGTAAGCTGTGTTCGTCAAAGGGCTCAATTGGCATCCCAACTTATGGGTCAATTACCAGCCGCGTGAGTCTCAAAATCAAGGCCGTTTCTTCATACAGGCTTCGATTACGCTGGACCTACATTAGTTCGAATGGGAATAGAGAGAGGATACAAATCTCGAAAAGCGTACAAAGCTCTATTTATAAGCTCAACAACTCGAGCTATTCACCTCGAATTAGTATCGGATGTTACCACTCCTATGTTTCTTTTGGCATTTCGACGATTCGTGTCTAGAAGAGGTCCTCCTTCAGATCTCTACAGTGACAATGGAAATAACTTTACCGGAGCTGATAATGAGCTGAAACGTCATTTTAAAATGCTTTCCACTGAAAAAGAAATCGGGTATGAGTTAGCTAAGCAGAGTATCAACTGGCACTTTATTCCTCCTTGTGCTCCAGACTTTGATGGTCTTTGGGAGGCAGGAGTCAAGAGTGCTAAACGCCACCTACGCCACGAACTAAAAAATTACACTCTCACCTTTAACGAGCTCAGTACAGTCTTATGCAGGATTGAGGCTTGCTTACATTCAAGACCCATCTTTGCTAAGACTGATAATTCCGAAGACTGGTCCTACTTGAGTCCTGGTCATTTTTTAATCGGAGCCCCACTTTTAGCGCTGGCAGAACCTTCAACTTTAGATCTGAAGGAAAGTTACTTAAAGAGATGGCAATTAGTAGAGAAAATTACAGAAGAATTCAGGAAAAGGTGGTCTATGGAATATCTATTGGAACTTCAAAATTGTTATAAATGGATGAATCAAGTGAAAACATAAAACTCGGAGATTTGGTGCTTCTTCAAAAGGCAAAAACAGCTCCGATTGCTTGGCACTTAGGGAGGATCATTAGCTGTCATCCCGGTAGGGATAAAAGAGTTCGTAGTGTAACTTTGAAAACTGCTTATGGAACATACCATCGCCCCATAACGTAACTTTGTGTACTGCCAGTTAATTAAGAGAAAATTTAGTTTTCGACAGATCAAACTAAATTTAGTCATGGTGGGCGGCGACCTAAATTGTTTTAGTATTTAAGTAATGGATGTATACTTATTTGGCGAATGATGTTTAGATTCTAGTGAGAAAATTTAAAAGAAAAATTGACATAATGAGATCAAATTTAGTAATCAACTTAAACGACTTCTATTATTATTGCCAGTATATAAATTATGTACCAGATTTGGAAACTTATTTTGTTCCTACAACGGCTCAAGGTAGGCGGAATGTTGACACACAAACAGCACTTTTCCTGCATATTGTTTTAACCTAACCTTAGTTTCCTGCAACTGTAATTTTTAGAATTGAATCTCTTACAATGACTTATAAATTACTGATTTTCCCGCCCCGCAGTCTAATTCACAACTAACCTGCATTCCTTGAATATTAATATCTACTAAAATTGGATCCCCAGAATCATTCAAACTGACTTGAAACAAATCTACAAATTTATCATGGACTTCCTCTCTATCTGCCTCTAAAAAATTACTCTTAGATACAGTATTTTCTTTACATACCTTGGCTAAATGTCCTACTTTTTTACAAACTTTGCATTTATATGCTTTATACTTGCATTTAGCAAAACTATGCGCCGTTCTTCCACACTGAACACAAGTTGGTTCTTCTGAACGACGTTCCTTACTTCCTCCTTGTCCTTCTTCCTTTTTTTCAAATTTTTTTTCTTCCTTTCGGTATAGCTGAGGAAAACCTTTTTCCTTTAAGGGAGTCCAATATGTTTACACTCGTTGATTCTGGTTTGGTAGTCGATCTCTGAACCGCTGCCTCCTTTTTCAAAGTACTTCAATAATTGCTGCCAGATTTGCTGTGTGTTCTGCCTCACACACTCGGTCCAAAATAGGACCTTTTTTCATGCCCGTGACAAATTTGTCTTTAATTTTATCCTTTAGCTGCACTCCAAAACTACAAGTGCTTGCTCGACTTTCAATTCGCGCATACCACTGATTAATCGTCTTCTCTTCCGTCTGCTTTAATTCTTAGAAATTAATCCTCTCTCTGTAAATTGACACTCGTGGTGCAAACTGCCTTTTTAACACATCCTACAGTTCCGGGAACGTTTTAGTCGACGGCATATCAGGATCGCACAAATCCTTAAGAGTTTTGTACATCTCTTGACCGATCAAAGTTATCAAAACTGCCACTTTTCTCGTATCCGCTACAATATTTGCAATAAAATATTGTTCAAGCCTTTCTTGATACAATTTCCAATCTTCGCAAATTCGAAACTCCGACAAAGAGCCAATTGCTGCACAATTAACCGTAATAGACCATTTTACCTAACTATCGGAAGTTTATTTGCGCATGTGCGGCTACCCGCGTAATATGAAAGTTGCGTTCACTGTGAAGGTGGTCTTGCTGGAACGGGTGTTATGTTCGCTGGAGGATGATGCTCTTCTTCTTGCCGATAAAGAGCTTAATATCCGTTTTTGCGCAAAAAGGATACCTGAACTCTTAAATACTGAGGCGTTTTATGAGCTTATTCCGGGTGCATATTGACCCAACGTTCATGTAACCTCCACATGAATCCTTTTCGCGCCGGTGAACTTCTTTGCCAACAAGTAAGGATGTCCCTCCGGAGTCGCTTCGGTTCGGTCCTATTGCCACTCCCAACTGAACCACGGCCTCCATCCGAGAGAGGCCTATTGGACCACTTAGTTTTATTATGAGAGAAGTTTTAGGCTCCGGAAGCTACGATCATGGTTCCTTAAAGCAACGAATCCCGAGGCAACTGGAACGTGTACGTCATCCACTTCTGCTCCTTCTGTCCTCGAAGGTAAGCAAGTACGGGAAATTTACGTGAGATAACATCGTGCAATACTGTTCCTTGGAGTCAGGTCTCTAGCCGCGGATGACCTTACGCGGCAAACGGGACAGTTGGAGATGGAGGTTTCATCTTTGGATACTTTTTTAGAGCTACCAATCTTTGTAGAATGTTACTAGGAACAGTGTTGACGGACCAGACGAAGTGATCCCAGAAGAACAGCCTTTTGCATCCGGTTCGCGATGTAATGAGACTGACTCTGGCAAGCCGGAATCTTGTTGAGTTGAATAACGGACCACATAACAACCAATCCCGACGCAACTGGATCGTGTTCGTCATCGACTTCTGCTCCTTCTGTCCTAGAAGGTAAGCAAGAGCGGGAAATTTACGCGAGAAAAGATCGTTCCACACTGTTCCTTGGAGTCAGGTCTCTAACCGCGGATGACCTTACGCGGCAGACGGGACAGTTGGAGATGAAAATTTGACGTCTGGATACTTTTTTAGATACTTTATTATTATTTATTATTATTATTATTATTATAAGAGACGATATTTTTACCTAGTTGTTGGATTAGATTCCGTTATAACTTTTTGGAGCCAATCAGTATATTGTTTTGGTGTACGGTTTAAAAAATATTAAAATTAGTTTGAGAATCCTGTATCATTGTTTGAAACTGAATTGGAATATATACAGTAAAGTCTCCCACATTTCAGCGTCCTTGAAACGTAGGAATTTGTTATTTTTAAGGCTGGAGGGGCCCTCACCTCTACCCCGATTGGGCAGCTTCTTTTTATCGAGCGACGTTCATTAGCTGCCCAGTTCTTGTATCGATGCGTCGCCTGTACGCAACTTTTTCAGCCGAAAGGCGATGGTCGACTTCAAATCAATGAATAACAATACAAATCAATACACCCGACATTCCTAGAACTGCTGGCCTACGCAATTTCACAGCGCGTACGGTGAGAGACAGTTGCGACTCTCGCCTCGGAAAAGCCGAGTGCGCGAGTACTCAGTCATGTATATTGCGAAATATTATGGAAACGGTTCACGCGAGGGATTTAATTCGCCAACTAAAAATCAGTACTATAGAATCAAAAAATGAATTGTATATTTCGCGGAATAGTGAGTTTTGTGGCATGAGCTCGACCGATGGAAATGTCAGCCGTCAGGGGGGTTAATACATAGCAACTGCATACGACTTTTTGCAGAAAATCTCCTAAATTTAAAGGTAAGCTATAAAGATCTAAATAGTAATCTTTTCAAGTGTAGAATGCATCTGCGCAATTCTGTTTCTTCATCCTTTTATCGGTTGAAGACCTTTCATTTTCTCGAAATACAAGCAACTGTTCGAAATTTGAGATTACAGTACCACTTACCTGACATTTAGGATATTTTATTTTATTTCATGAAACTGCAATGTCCTATTGTATGTCCTATTGTACCTATTGTATGCTGGATTGTAGCATTGCAAATCTGTAATTTATTTGGAAAAATTGTCCACTTTCTTTTTAATGAATATAGTATTTCAGCAAAATATCTTTTATAGTAATTAAAATCACCATTATGAAATTCTATCAAACGTTTTGCAATCACTTTAGGTTATTTTTGGTTTATTCTTATGTTATTTCGGTATTCTCACCTAATTCTCAGCGGAGGTTTTGTCTGCCCTACCCAATGTGAAATGTCAATACTTTGCCAATACTGTGCCATTACTAAACCGATAGTTGAATATATTGAGTATATATAATTTAAAACAGGGTTAAGCAAGCACCGCAGGGTCCCACTGGGAGCCACTGCCATCTAAAAATGACACCGGGTCCGAGTAGAACCGCGGTAATTCACACCGTTGGCCACGTCTCACGACTGTGAGATGGGTAGTGACAGGGCACGATGAAGTCACAACGACAGGTCGGCTGAACCCTCGTGTGTTTTGAGGACACGAAGCGAGCCAAGGATGATAGCTTTCTGCGTCCATCTCGCAAGTGCCTTGGCATATTTTTGGTAAAGTCGTTGCAGCTCCCTTTTAAGCTCTTCACACCTCTCCACTTTTTCCTTCTCCTTGGCAATGATGTTGTAGTCGGTCGTTATAGATATGCAAGAGAATAGGACAAATGACTGGTAAAGCTAAGCGAATCATTTTAATTGAAATACCATCTGAAACAACAAAAACGCAAATTACAGATCCAGTATGAAAGAGACCTATCTTGTCGCACACCGTCAGAACGAGAGAAAACCAAGAAAGCCAAAAAGGGAAGAGGCAATCAGAAAAGAAATTAAAAAAACAAGAATAGGACATAGCTATTGCGGATAAATGGCGAGAATTTACGGAAAAGAGAGATGAAGAACTGAAAAGAAGCATCCTCGAAAAGAAAAAACAGCTAAACAAAGAAGAGAAAAATTAAACACAGGAAAAGGCTCCATATTTCTTCAATATTGTAATGCATTCTATAAAAAAATATGTTACGTACAAACAAATTATTTCTTCCCTAATTTGTGAGAACATTCAGCTTTTTAAATACTCAAACTTTTTGAATACTCAAACCTTTGTTGATCTACTTTCGCCAACGTGGATCACTCATAACAAAAATGAAGGTATCTAAAATAAACAAACAAATAAACATAACTTAAACATATCTCAAATACAAGACCTTACACACATACAACTCCAAGCGACAACCTTATTTTTATATGTTAATGATGGTACAACCAATACGGAAGAAATCCCAGAGTTTACGCTGGTGAACAATCAGAATTGTTTTGTCAAAGATCTCAAAAATAGATTTTAGGTGGCCATTCATAGATTCAACAATCTCAAGTCTCCGTATCCTCTGTCCTCTATACAAATATCGCCAATGTCGAAAAATGTTCTCATGCCCTCTAAACCCCTTTTAAATTCACTGATGAGCATTTGTGCGTAATTTTTTCGTGATTCCGAGAAACAGAGTCCTTATATGTCTAGTATATACCCACCTGGATCTACAATCAGAGCAGGATACACGTCCCTTCTGCTTACAGTATGATTGTCGCTGGTTGCACAAAATCTTTATAAACCAACAGACCTTTAAACAAATCCCTACTTTTTATTTGTAAATCATAACAGTTATGAGGTCACTATTATTTTATGGGTTCCCAGAACCATTAGGATCACCTTCCTGCAAGATGGACTTTTTCTACTCCCAACATTCTTTTCATAATTCTAATTTTTAAACAGTTAAAACTTTCAAGAAATTCCATTTTTTAATTTTTTAATGCCAATTTCGAGGTTCCCCCGGACCATAAGGACCGTCCCCTTGTTGATTGGAGCAGTGTACTATAGCTATTTATGCTATTAGCACAGCGGCACTTGGAACTACCACTTGGGCTGCTTCAAGAAGCGCGCGATATGTACCCAGCAAAAAAGAAAGAGTACGGATGGCGGCGAATACACATTTTTTGAATGCGAGTGAATCCCGTTTCCTGATTCGTTTAAACGAATTGTCATGCATTTAGATAAATTGAGACAGTTCGAATTAAATGCGTGTGGATTTATATGAATGCTTAGTCAGAGTGTATTAAAAAAAATTTGATAAAAAGTGCAGACGTCAAGACTTGAACCAGCGATCCCTCGTGTATCAGTCCAGAGTACCTGTCACGGAGCTACGGGACAATTTACTATACATTGACAATAATTTGTGTATGCCCCACATGTTGGTTTTTCTGCTACGGATTAAATTGTATAAATCCACACTTGCTGCATTTCGCCGTGATGAATTGAAGCCAATTCGAGTGTGTATTTTACTTTCACTAATTCAGACGCATTGACCAATGTTGAAGGGCTTGCCTTCTTACGCATTGAAGTGAATTCACTTACTTCAAACTTTTTCACGGATAGAAAGATTCAAAATTGAAATACCGTTTTAACGAATTTACACACTGGTCCAATGCGTCATTGTCCCAAAGCGGGATTTTCGTGATGTCTTAGTCTTTTCAATTCAATTCGTATCAATACATTCTTTTTCTGCTGGGTATCTTTAAAATAACCGTGCTGTGTTTCGACGTGACTTTAGTACCTTATCGGTTATAGCTGTGCTGTTTGATCAAATAAATATCTTTAGCCGTCAGCATTCGGTAGTTTCTGGGTGCGCGCTACAGGTATCTCTCTCTGTCTCTCTGTAAGTCTTAATACACACAATAATTTTCGCTTCATCTAAACGCTTTTAACCTGCCTAGCAGCAACGCCTGGCTTGTATGAGAGAGGCCAGAGTCTGACTCAGCATCTGCTCCCTCTAATCGACCACACTGGCGGGTGAAATGTACAGACCAGACGATAAACAGCATCTGTTGAATAAAGGAACCAGATTCTAGTGTTTAGTTTGAACACTAGTAATTAATGTAGGAAAAGTAATAATGAAATTGAAAATCTAGCAGTCGGAATGCTGAACGATTCACAAGTATCCCCAAACATGCAATAAGCTTATACGACAAGGGGTTGTTTGTAATATTTCAGTGTGTCTCGCCTGAAATGTAGTGACGTCTCCGCAGTATATTCTCCCAGAAAGGGCTGAAATATAGTGTAAAACTATTACAGAAACCTATTTAGTACCATTTTTATATATGTGTGTGTGTGTGTGTGTGTGTGTGTAGCAAGGTGTTGTTGGAAATTTTTCTTGCATATTCATATTTTGGTCCCCAGAAGACTGCGGTCGTTTTGACCCTCGTAGTTAAAATCCTCATTATTCCAAGGCCATCACAAGGGTCCACACTAAATCTCGTCACATTTGACCAATTATATTATTTATCTTCATATTATTTATTAGTTATGCGTTATTAAGTTTGTATATATATATATATATATATAATTAAAAAATAAGGTTAAACAACCACCGCAGATTCCCACTGGGAGCAACTGCCATCTAAAAAATAACACCGGCTCCAAGTAGAACCGCGGTAAATCACACTCATGGCCACGTCTCACAACCGTGAGATGGGTGGTCACAGGAGACGACGAAATCACAACGACAGTCCGGCGAAACGCTCGTGTGTTTTGAGGACACGAAGCGACCCAAGCATGACAGCTTTCTTCATCCATCTCACAAGTGTCTTTGCAGCTCCCTTTTAAGGTCTTGATACCTCTCCTCCTTTTCTTTCTCCTTGGCAGTGATGTTGTATTCAGATGGAGCCGAGAATTCGATCACGAATATTCTTCGTTTCTCGAAGAATTGGAGAACAATGTCTGGCCTCGAGTGTGGAAAGGAGACTGCTGTCCGAAAATCGTAGTTCCAGAAAATTTGGCACTTCTCGTATTGGATAATTTACTTTATCTACATTGGAGCGTCCGGCAGGGCAGAATCGCAGCCAACACCGTAAGAGCGACAAAGATGGTAATAAAGCACTCTTAGGGCTGCATTATGTCTGTAGATATTTGCGATTTGCAATTAGATTTCGATTTTGGTTTCCGAGATGCGAGTACGTTGAAGTTCTAAATTATGCAATAATTGTTATCAGTGTTCTTAGATATATGTCCCAGGGTGTACTTTATAACGTGGGAAAGCTGTTTGATATAGACTATTGATTTTTTCCACTAATTTGTATCTAAATTATTACTTTACTTAAAGTACATCATCATAAAGGTTTAAAACAAGGTTTGGCAGGCTTAGCGGGTCAAAATATTTTGAAATATTGAAATTTTTATAAGAAGAGTTCTTCGTAAAACAAATATCTTTGAACAATATTTTATCAAGAAGTTTAAGAAGAACTTAAGAAAAAAGTACTTTCAAAACATTTTTTTCTTCCTCTTCAATGCGACTTTAACCTTTTATCAGCGAGTGCAAAAAAAGGCTTCGGAGTGGTTAAAAGGCTTCAGAGTCGTTAGCTTCGGAGTGGTTATTTGCAATTTTTAAGTGATATAAAACACACCTTTTTTCAAAAAAATAATTCTAACTTTCGGAAAGTGTTTTGCTCCATCAGCCCTCTGAATTTTATGGGGAAATTTTTTTTGAAAAAAAAGTATTTTGCGTTTGTACCTCTTTTTTTTGGGAGGCTTCAGAGTTGTTATTCAGGTTAACCGATAGTTTTTCCCGTGTTCTCATACGACTAACGAGGATTTAATCAATGTTGAGACTCTGGAAACGTCATGTATTTTTAAAATTTGATAAAAAATACTTCTTTTTCATAATTATAATCGATTATAATACGAATTGTCACCTCAAATTCGTCAAAATTATAGAGGCTCCGGAGTTGTTAACAAACCGAGGGACAGACATATAAGCATGATTCTTTCAATCAGTATTTATAATCTTTAGCATACTAGTATTGCAATTTAAATTGCATCATAAATTCGAAAAAAGTGCCCGAGGCCAATATTATAAAAAAAATGTTTACCAGTCCATTCACATTTTAAGTATGTGAATCTGTAGGAAGGGAAACTGTAGGGAGGGTAAAAACTGACTACTTGATTACAAAAAAAAGGTATGCCTAACTGTAATTTTTTTGTCCTTTTTTTTTTGTATGGACTAATAAAGTAGACCGCCATATGTGCTGTAATCCCCTTAGTAGGTCAAAAATGTTATAGCAACATCGAACAAACATCGAGGGACATACAAATTGAAATCTATTTGAAAATCGCCTATATACGTTGTTCCTGCGTGGGTGGGACGCCCCGGTAATATGTGTTCTATGTACTCAGCGTGTGCATGACACGCTCTGCACCTATCGCTGGGAACTTCTTGACATAAAATACGGTCACGGTAGGCTGATCACGGAATCTTGATGGAATTTTTGAACTTCTGATACTTGACTTCGGCTGTCAGAAGTAAAGCATCTAGATGGAGTAATGCACTTTCCTCACTTCTGATGTTAAAATTCAGGCCATGGGTCTCGGCCGCTTGCTCCTCGGCTTTGTAAAGGAACGTTCCTTCACAAATCATTTGGTGGTTACTGAACATTTTTAGAAGAGGATTTCTGCCATTGGTAACGATATAAGCTGTACTTGGAACAATTCGATGATGAAGACACTGGAGATTCAGAAGTCCGCGTCCGCCTTGACGGCGTGAAATGTATAATCGCGGAACTGTCGAATTGATATGCAAGCTTTTATGCATATGCATGATCTTACGTAAACTATAATAGAACTATGCCTTCAAAATTAAATTATTTTCAACCATATGACAAACTTGTTTTGTATTTGTATTGTAATCTTTTCATTTTCAATGTCACTCATAAAATGTTTAAAAAAATCTCAATCATATAAATCAAACTGTTCGCAATTTAACACTTTTAAGTACAACCTGTTTCAAAATGAAAGCATTCTTAGTTAAAATAGTATAATTGTAGAGTCTTAAAAATTAGACATAGTGTGCGTAAAAATAAAATTTTGTATGCAACTTTACAATTTGAAAGGCTTAAAATTAAAAATGCAAAGCGCTGAAAATGGAAGGAAAATTTCATTGTCAATGAATGAAAAATGTCATATATGTAAATGGTTTGAAGTTAAATAATTTTGAAGGAGGTTGAAGTGAATCAAAAAAATGACATTATCTTTTCTTGGTTCTATTCTGGCATATTCTGTTATAAATGTAACAGTATATTAATTCGGTTGTGGTTTACGTTACGTTATTCAAAATAGCGAAATCCACACCGAAATCATAAATTGCTAATTACACTACAATTTTGAACAATATATTATGCAAATAGTTCTGTCTTTTATGTAATTATTATTAAAAGATAAACGGATCACATTACACAAAAACCATAAAACGGAATATCTAATATATATATATATATGTATATATTCATAATTATTTATAGTTAAATCTAAACGGAATTTAATTTTATTAATCAATGATAAATATTCATCTGTTTATTGATTGTTATTGACCTCAATCGCCGGGTAAAACAGAGTTCGAATTGCTCTAGTGATCGTGAATATTTTCAGAAAACTATATTATCTACTGAAAATCATTTCGGCGACAGCGCCTCTTTCGCCCATTTCACTCACGGCAACTGTTAAGAGGGGATGGATACTTCAGCGGGTAGAGAGGCACAGCGGGGTAGGTTAGGATTTTCGCCGACAGCGTCGTCTACATTTATCCTACCCTACTAATAATTCTATCCTCACTCCGCCGCCACTTGCCGCCACACTGGGGAGCACTTCAGAGAATTAAAATCACAGTTCCTATTTTCAGTTACACTTTCTTTTATTAATGCTTTTTTACTCATACATGTGTTACAATACATTATATTGTTAACAAGTATTTTACTTCTCTGCAACATAGGAGATAAATATATTTGTGATTTCCAAAATCACCAAATAAAAGTATAAATCGACCAATCGTTTGGGTAATTGTTCGTTGATAACAATTTATATACCGTTACTATTTGAAAAATATACAAAAATATGAGTAACATTATACATTATTCTAACAGTTTAAACGAGTAATTTACTATATAATTTCTTTAATACTTTAGGGAAGGAAACTTTGAAAATTGATATTAAACCATAATATTTTAAGCAAACACATTAACAAAATGAATAAAGTAATAATTTTTACGTCTTTCGTAATTTACTAACAAAGATTTTATAACATTATTTTCTACATGGAAATAATGTTTTACTGTTTTAACTAAGTTTTTTCTTTCAAAATTTAAAATGTATCTGCTTTGACCCATATTATTGACCAAAAATTTCTAAATAAAAAACAATGTAAACAATCTCCCTAAATTGAATACCCACAAAAACTGAAAAGTTATTTTGAGCATAAATTATTGTCAAGAGAAAACTTCTGCATTGACAAAAAATTTCCCATCAATCCTAAAATTGAATCTCGTTTTTATAACATTAATATTCCACTGGGGTGACAAAAATTTCAACGAAACATTATTTTCAATCGAATTTTCTTATATCAACAAAGCGCAAGCTTATAGAGATGAAATGTATTTAAACATTTTTTCTTTTATAACTTTCAGCTCAGATGAGAAACGCAACTGCTTCCACGAACACCAGTCAGGGGAATGTTCAATAAAAAACTAAACATAATGTTTCCAAAAAATTTTTGGAGCCAAAATTATTTTTAGGAGAGGTATTTTACCACATAAATAAAATTTGGTTTCACTATTTATAATATTTTACATACATTTTCTATCATTTTAGAAAAAACTTGGAAATAACGAATTAGAATGTAAATTTTGAAAAAAAAATCTGCTTGATCATTACCGCTAAACATAATTTTTTGTGATACATATACCATTTTTCAAATTTCTCTGGTACTAATTTTCCTTTATGCAAATGCTATTTTCAAATTAAAATTACTCTTATAAATTGTATAAATTTTTATTCAATGTTTAAACTCATTATTATTTATTATGATATAAAAAAATTTGTTTACTTCAAATGGAATCTAAAAATTTATTTCCAATAAAAATATTTGGAAACGAGCGCTTTACCACAAAAAATTAATTTTTTCTTCAGTTTTATTGAGAACCACATAAATAAATCGATAATATATCTGTTTTTTAAATTAAGATCGAAAAGAAATCTATTTTATCCTGAATAATTTTATGCAAAATAAGCATGAAAAAGATTCACAATTAAAAAAAAAACAGAATTCCAAACTATCTCACTTCTCATTAACTCCCGAGCGTGAAGTTGACAGGCGGAAATACGTGTCGCGATTCGTGATAAAACCAAGGTACCTTCAACAAAAGGGGGCACGGCTCGGTTAGCTGAGGGCTTTATTTTTCGCGGAACCCGAGTCCCTTTCCTTCCCCGACGGTTTCTCTCTTCAGTGGTCCGACTTTCCCTTTTCTCAGCGGCTCGACGCGCCAATTACACGGTGGCCCTAAGAGCCCATTCTTCAACGGCCCGCTGATGTTCGGCCACTAGATGCTTGCGCTCCTCAGCTGGTAACAATGTCTCGGCGGCCCAAAGTGCCCGGCGTTGACGCGTGCTCTTATTTCGACGAGTCTGCTTCTCAGCCCTAAAATCAAGATGTTTCCGTGTGAAACGAACGTGTACTCTAACAGCGGTGGCTTCCTGTAAGCCGCGATGGCAGCCCGAGAGTCCGATTAGCCCGAAAGAAAAAGAAACTGAATCACGTTACGCGCGGTTAACCGATTGTAAATGCCCTTGCGGGTTTTAAAAATGCCTCCCAATAACTTAAGAGGCCAACATCAAAAGGCTGACCCCGTCGGTACAGAAAGGGCTTTGATCTAAATGTGCTTTCACTTAACTCCGCGAAGCACTCTTGGCAGGACGAGGACACTCGGCCCGTATTTTTGAAGACGTCTGAAATGCAGCGGAATCGTAGATAACTTCCGATGAACGACGATACGAAGAGAAAAACTAGACAAAAGACACGAATACGATTTCCGGGTCCGAAAGGAGGGAGAAAAAAAACAAAGAAGTAACGTCGACAAAATGAAACTAGAGGAACGAATGATGTTCATTTTAAAAAATAGCAGAAGGCTTGTAGTTCAATAATGGTTTATTTTTGAACTCTTGGCTCTTGATAGCCTGAAACGGGGAGCTCTGTGGTAATGAGAACGGCGGCGAGCTCTCCGATTGGCCGAAAGATCGGCAACGAAGTCGCAACCAAGCGATAGGGACTGCCATGCAGGCCCTACTACACGGAAAGAAATTTAGGACAGCTTTTGCGTTTGATGTAGTAGGGCAACACAACCACGATTTCGACGCGACAGCAGCGCCATTTCGCGTGAAGCGGCGGCCTCAATATGTGGTGCAACTCTGCTCTCTTATGTTTGGGTACACTGCTGTCCCGAACAATAGAACGTAAACGTACTACAGTAGTCGACTCGACTTTGACTGAAATGAAAAATTTTAACTTTGAAAAAGTTAGGCTAAAAGCTTTTATAATTTGAAGAATAATTGTTTATTTAAAGTAAGATTAATTTAATTATTCATTTTGTTTCTGAAATTCAATAATACATGTATTCTAAGTTTAAATAACATAAAACGAGACTTCATATAAATTTGGTGTGAATGAAAACTTGATAATGAATATGCCCAATGCCTACCAAGGGTGGCCACTCACCCGGGAGAACCAGGAGAAACTTTCACCGGGAGAAAAGCGGGATAAAGCCGAGAGAAAAATATTACACCGGGACTTTACAGTTTCGAATTGTTCGAGCAGGAGCGCATTTTTCTCGGATATTTTTTTCAAGTCGGGCGATAGAAAATCGTAGCCGGCCGATATTTTTGAGACGGTTAAATTATCATTTATATTTTATCGTTGTGAGCCTGGAAGTTTCGTCTTATTTGAAAGCCATTAGCTTCGACTTTCTCTAACCACATGCACACGGTGTTTAATTTTGAAAGGATTTTTGAAGCGACGGAGTCAAGAGAACTTTGTTCAGCTGGTTCAACTGTAGTAAATTCCAAGTTGAGGCCACCCAACGGAAGAAAATCGTTATGGGACCTGAGATTGCTTAACAAAATGATATTGGACCTATTCTTACTTGGCGAATTCAGGGCGACCACGTGGGTAAGCTCGTCTGTCTCATCCTCCTCAACATCCATGACAGACTGACAAATTTGGTAATCACTTTATTGCAAGTTTTGCAAATTCCATCAGGAGTAACTGGCTGCGTTTGCAAGAAAGAGCCAGAAATTTTAAGCAAATAAAAAATCATTAAAAACAAGGCGAAAATAGCAACGACAAAAAAAGAAACAAGCAATAAATTTTGCCCACTTCAGGACCTAGGGCGCGCGTCTGTCGTATATTGCGCTTCGCGCTCTATAAAGATCAAACTCGCGCTTCGCGCTCGGGTATTTTTTTTTTGACCGAAAATACTTGGAGTAAACTCGATCAAAAACCTCTCTTTTATATCCCGGTGTTTGTATGCATCTTCATAGTCTGCATTTCCTACGTAATTAAGCATAGTTAAATATTAAATTGCTCAAAGCTCTGTAGGCTTCGAGGGACAAATTCTCATAATACTCGCGCTGCATGCTTAATTTTTGGACAGACACTTGTAAATTTATAATTATTTTCTTCCCTATCTCGCGTTCTTGTGCTAAAAATAGGATTTTTGTTTTCATATTATTTTTTATGGAAAAAACGGAATATCCTGCAAGTCTTCTTTTATATTCTCTTACGTATCTCGTGCCTTTCTTTGAAATCCCATTGAATTACTGAAATAATTTAAAAATTCCTTGGAATCTTTCAAATACACAAAAATATTTCAAGTCCTTTAAAATCCCTTTGAATTTTTTAAATCTATTAAAAATTCTTTGGAATCTTTTGAAATACCCTAAAATAGTTCAAATCTTTTCAAATTTTATGAAATCCCTTATAACTATTTAAATTTCTTGAAAATTCCTTGGAATTTTTGTAAATATAAAATTTTTCAAATTCTTTCGACACCATTAAAATGATTAAAATCTATAAAAAATTCCTTGGAATGTTTTAAAATACCTAAAAATATTTAAAATCCTTCGAAATCCCTTCAAATTACTGAAATCAATTTAAAAATCCTTAGATTTTTTTTTAATTCTCTAAAATATTTCAAATCCTTTGAAATTCCATTAAATTACTGAAATAAATTGAAAATTCCTTGGAATCTTTTGAAATATACTAAAATATTTCAAGTCCTTTAAAATCCCTTCGAATTCTTGAAATCTAATAAAAATTCTTTGGAATCTTTTGAAATACCCTAAAATATTTCAAATAATTTCAAATTTTATGAAATCCCTTAGAACTTTTTAAAGTTCTTGAAAATTCCTTGAAATTTTCGTAAATATCATAAAATTTTTCAGATTCTTTGAACACCCTTAAAATGATTAAAATCTATTAAAAATTCCTTGGAATATTTGAAAGACCCCGAATAATTTCAAATCCTTTGAATTTAAATCCCTTTAATCTTTTTAGAATTCTGGAAAATTGCCTGAAAATTTAAAAATATTATAAAATCTTTCCAATTTTTTGGACTCCTTTTAAATTATTGAAATCTATTCAAAATTCCTTTGATTCTTTTTAAATACCCTAAAATATTTAAAATCCTTCGAAATCCCTTCAAATTACTGAAATCAATAAAAAAATTTGGCAGATTTTTTTGAATTCCCTAAAATATTTCAAATCCTTTGGAATTACTTCATAATTATTAAAATCGATTAAAAATTCTTTGGAATCTTTTGAAATACCCTAAACTATTTCAAATCTTTTAAAATTTTATGAAATCCCTTAGAACTTTTTAAACTTCTTGAAAATTCCTTGGAATTTTTGTAAATATCATAAGATTTTTCAAATTTTTTCCTTTGCATTTTTTTAAATCCCATCAATCTTTTTAGAATTCTTAAAAATTCCTTAAAAACTTAAAAATATTATAAAATCTTTCCAATTCTTTGGACTCCCTCAAAATTATAGAAATCTATTGAAAATTCCTTTGAATCTTTTAAAATACCCTAAAATATTTTAAAACCTTCAAAATCCCTTCAAATTACCGAAATCTATTCAAAATTTCTTAGATTTTTTTTAATTCTCTAAAATATTTCAAATCCATTGAAATCTCTAAAAATTATTGAAATCTATTAAAAATTCCTTGGAATCTTTTGAAATACACTAAAATCTTTCAAGTCCTCTAAAATCCCTTCGAATTTTTGAAATCAATTAAAAATTCCTTTGAATCTTTTAAAATTCCCTAAAATATTTCAAGTCCTTTGACATTGTTTAAATCCCTTGAACATTTTTAGAGTTCTTGAAAATTTCTTGGAATTTTTACAAATATCATAAAATTTTTCAAATTCTTCGGAAAGCCTTCAAATTACTGAAATCTGTTGAAAATTCCTTGAAATCTTCTAAAATACCCTAAAATATTTCAAATCTTTTCAAATTTTATGAAATCCCTTAGAACTTTTTAAACTTCTTGAAAATTCCTTGGAATTTTTATAAATACCATAAAATTTTGTTCAAATTCTTTGTACACCATTAAAATGATTAAAATCGATTAAAAATTCCCTGGAATCTTTTAAAATACCCTGAATAATTTTAAATCCTCTGAATTTTTTTAAATCCCTTAAATCTTTTTAGAATTCTTGAAAATTCCTTGAAAATTTCAAAATATTATAAAATCTTTCCAATTTTTTGGACTCCTTTCAAATTATTGAAATCTATTCAAAATTCCTTTGATTCTTTTAAAATACACTAAAATATTTAAAATCCTTGGAAATCCCTTCAAATTACTGAAATCAATTAAAAATTCCTTAGATTTTTTTTAATTCTCTAAAATATTTCAAATACTTTGAAATCCCATTAAATTACTGAAATAAATTAAAAATTCCTTGGAATCTTTTGAAATACCCTAAAATATTTCAAATCTTTTCAAATTTTATGAAATCCCGTAGAACTTTTTAAAGTTCTTGAAAATTCCTTGGAATTTTTGTAAATATCATAAAATTTTTCAAATTCTTTGGACACCCTTAAAATGATTAAAATCTATAAAAAATTCCCTGGAATGTTCTAAAATACCCTAAAATATTTCAAATCCTTCGAAATCCCTTCAAATTACTGAAATCAATTTAAAAATCCTTAGATTTTTTTTAATTCTCTAAAATATTTCGAATCCTTTGAAATCCCATTGAATTACTGAAATAAATTGAAAATTCCTTGGAATCTTTTGAAAAAATTAAAACTTTCACTTATCGGAAATTTCAATTCAAATCAAATATTCTTCTCAATTTTAGTATCGGAAATTGAATTTTAAACCAAATTTAAACACACAATATTAATGCAAGGAAAAAATACTCATCCTGATATAATTTACCAAAAAAATCCTATTAATGTACTCGTACTAGAAATGTTTTGAAAAATCGAATGATTGTAAATTTTTTATCAGGTACGTATTATACAAGATAAAGAGCTTTTGTATATATCCTAAACAGAAACAACTTTGTTGTTTAACATTTCTTTGTATCTGGCGTACTTTTGGAAAAAATTGGAATTTTTGATTTAAAAAAAATATCCGCTATTTTGCCCCTTGAAAAATGTTTCAAATCTTCCGGTGAATTTTCAGAAAGTGTAAAATTTCCTATTAGAATCGGCAAAGAAAAGGTGAATAGCTTAATCAGTTAAAAAAATATATGAATTGTTCCCTTCTTTAAAATGTTGCAAATAAACAAAAAATGTATCTGAGAAAAATTGAGTAAATGTAAAATATATTTAAAAAAATTATTTGCTTCAAAAACCTGAAGTGTTGAAAAAACCATTCTAATTTCAAACTGATAAAGATTTCAAATAACTGAAAAATTAAAAATTTGCAAAAATGTCCGGTTTTGCGCATTTCCGAAAAAAATGATGCAAGTGCAAAAACACATTTCAAAATGAAACAATTATAAAAAACTAAAAAAATAATACAAATGAATATATCAGCAAGCGAAATTTTTCCGAAATAAGAATTTGCGACTATACCGCGGCCGTTTTCTCCTTTTGTTTCTTCTATAGTCTTTTTGTAAACGTTTTAATCTTTCAACCCAAAAAAAGTCAGCTGGCTAGTTCAATTATTTCTTCATGCATTATGAAATATATGAAGAGTTTTTATTCAATAATTTTGCTTCTGAAATGGCATCGCCAAAATGTGAAAGTTTGCCGCATTATTATTTGCAAGATTCTTTAATTTGAAAAAATAATTTTTCTAGGATTTTCAGAATTGAAATCATACTACTGATGATGTCATTTCAAATAAAAAACTTTGCCTTCGATAAAAAAATTGTAAAACTTACAAAAAACATGTATTTCAATCATCGTTTTCGAAATTGAGTTTTTTCTTGCTATCGCTTCCTATGCATTTTTAAAAATTGGTAATTAATAAAGGAAATTAATAAAATATGGCTCCATTTTTGTCAGAAAACATTCTCTTCAACTCTATTGTTTTCGATTTTTGAAATGAATTCTTCTTCAGTTGATATGTTTTAAAAAATTGTTCAGAAACCAAATTTTCAGAAACAGTTGACTGTATTTGCAGATTATTCACTTATTGCTCAAACTGGAAACCGTACATTTGTTAGGAATATTTTTTGGAATTGAAATATTTTTCTGAAATTGTTAAAAAGAGTTTGTACAAAAAAACTCAATTACCCACATACACTGCTTGCAAAATAATTATTTTTCGTAAATTTAAAGTATTTTTCGTAATAAATCATGTTTTTTCTTTCATAGGTAATTACTGATAATGTTTTTTTTCAATCCCCGAAATTGTAGAAAACATCATTTTTCCAGAGACATGATTTGTGACATTTCAAGAGATTGGATAGATCTTTTGTCGAAAAATGTATGAAATTCCCAGACAAAAAGAAATACACTGTCCTTTTCCGTTTCCTTCTGGTCACGAAAAAGTTCGCGTTATTTTCAGGTTTGCTTGCTCTCCTGGTCCAGCGGCCATACTGAAGAGGGAATTCAAATTCATAAAATTACAGTTGTCACTGTTTCGTCCTTTAATTTTAATAGGCCTATATATAAACTTAAGGTGCACATAATATTTTTAAACACTTATTGACTCTGTTTTTGGTGCCTACTATACATTTCGCAATTTCGTCTGGGGTAAATTCTTCAACCGCGTCGCTGTATGCGTTTAGTTTAGCCCGATTTTTCCCCGAATGAACCGGTTTATATATTGCACGAAAATAATTGCTTCTGTTTGGTGTTCTTTCCCATATTGCACAGACGTCGTAATTGGATGTTGATAATACAATTTTTTCTTATGTCGGCATGGGAATAAGGTCTTGGAATTGGGTTCTCAATCGAATTGGTTTACCGGGAGGAAAAACGTATCTTCAATGTTCAAATGTCTGGCTCGAATGGTTTTTGGGAATAAGTCTAACAAATCTCAGTTCTTCAAGTGCTAATCCAAGTACGTGAGAAACAGTTTGCCTGGCACAAGGAGACCTAGACCTGGCAGGAAGAGAAGGTTAGGCAAGTGGTGGAGAGCCTGAAGAAGAATGAGGTCTTTTAGGAAAAGAAGAAGAAAGAGGTCCGCGACGAGGAACACTAGAAATAGGTTCGCCATCAGGCAAGCAGTCGAACTCGATACTCAATTCTGCAACAAGAAAAAGAGTACTATATTTTTGATAATAGATTTAATACTTTCACGATGATTCATGATGATAAATTTAAATTTAAAGCTTTTTCGGGTTTAATAATTCAGTTGTCAATCAAAAGAGTTGAATTTTCAACCAAGATAGATTACTTTTCAACAAATTTCTTGAATTTTTAACATAGAATGTAGTCATCAGAAGGAAGCAACTGAAAGAAAAATAAATTACTAACAAGAAAGTCATATCACCATGGCCCCGAGACTTTACTTTAAAAATTCCATAATTTTGCCCTAAACAATTTTTTATTTTTCCGCACCATCAACATTTATATTAACCAAGTCTTTCAAGTACCTCGCGTGCACTACGGTCAACCACGTCCCAGCCGGAGATGGCCCAGGATTGGAAAACTCAGTTGTGTAAAATTGGGCTGCCACTTACCCTTTAGTTGCGACACAAATCTCCGGAGTCAACCGAGGTTATGAGTCACACCCTTTTGACTCACGAACAACCTACGAAGCTCGTTGAATTTCTTCTACAGGCGCCAGATAGGTTACCCTATCTGAGCTCCGTCGGTTCCGATCCCGCCGCAACTACTAGGCGAACTAGGTCAATCGCTGTTGTGCACGAGAAGAGGAGTGAGATCGATAGAGTGAGAAAGTACTCATTCAAGAAAGTGACGGCTCTGAAATTCATCGCGATTCCATTTAAAAAGCTCACAATATGGAAAAGTATTTATTTAATTCAAGAGGAACAATACATCAGTTCATTTAGTCTAGCAACAGTCACGGAAACTTTTCACTGAATCTGACAAGTACCAGAAATGGCCGACCGATCGCCAGAGTGACCCGCTACAAAAAAAATGGCCGCCCGAGACGCCCGCGCTTGCACCACGTCGTTCGACGTGTAGTGTCGCCTGCCCACATCAGCGATCTCCTTGAGGAATGACAGCCTAAACTATCTATCGTCGGGCTTTCAGTCAGGCGTGGCTCACTCCCGGGTGTAGCGGGAGTCTCGGTCGGTATCGGTCACTAATTTTTTCTCACACGAGGTCACTGAAACTACAGCGCGTCGGGTCGAGAGTGCAAACTAAAACACTGCAGAGACTAGTAAAGAGGCTACTCACCTTGCTGCCATCGTGTGTATTGGTTTTTCTTCGGATCCACCTTTATTTATAATTTGTAATTTGTTTCCTTTAATCTAATAATCCTATGATTTATCCGGTCCGGTTATGCCGGGTGTACCGCCGCCAAGCCAAGAAACATAAGTGACAGGTCCCGCGTTCTTCTCCGCTTCCTTCCTTCTCGACTCTTCGCGTCGCGCCTATCGTTTGGTCGGCTGGAGTGAATATGGCTAGCCTGTCGATCTCGGCCAATGGGTGCCTTCGTACTTCTGCTGCTTGCTGACCATTAATCCTCACTCGCTGTCCAGAACGTGGACGTTTACTGGATCTTAGCAGCGCGGGGTCGTTCAGCCATGCCGTGGGGTTGCAGGGTTAGTTCGTCCTGACTTGGTGATCGATTCAGTACCGCTACTCGCCGCCGGTCGTGGCGCTGAGACATGATGTTGACGGCAAAACATGGCTGCTTGTTATGGCACCTCCCCACTTCGCCTGTGAAACTTGGCCGTCTGGTAGTGACGCCGTGTCATGGTGCGTACGATCGAAAGTGGCTGCTAGTTGTGGCACCTCCCCACTTCGTCGGTGAAACATGGCCGTCCGGTAGTGACGTCATGTCATTCGCGGGACTGTCGCGCCGTGTTGGTTTCGTTCCATCCTCCCGTCCTGCTTCTTTGGTGTAGGCTGTCTGCGCTGTCTGCGCTATCTGCTCGGCGTTCACGAGCTGTTAGTTTGATACACAGTTACGATCTTGACGGCGCTTACGCAAAAATTATGCAGGACTACAATATTATTTAAATTGAGGGCTTGTTCTCGGCTTATTTTTCTGGCTGGACGGTAAGAGTGTTTCTATTAATTTTCTCTGACCGGCGATATATTTGTTTTGCGACAACCCCATAAAATATGAGGAGGAATATCCATCAATATATGCCGAAGAGGTGAAAAAATCACTTAGAAGCACGAAGAACTTTGCCGCTGCTGGACCAGATTGCATCAAGAACTTCTGGTGGAAGAAGTTCCCTTCTACACACCAATATTTGGCCCGCATATTCACCTTATATTTAAAGTCCGAGACGGACATTCCGGACTGGCTGGTGTTAGGACATACTATACTCATACCGCAAAAAAGCAACTTGTCCAATCCAGAAAATTACAGGCCAATGAATTGCTTGAACACACTGTATAAGATCTTCACAGCTGTCCTAAACAACAGGATTGTTTGACTAATTGAGCCTGTGTGGCGTGTGATATACGAACAATGTGGCTCGAAAAAAGGAGTAGCAGGCTTTCGAGAGAACCTGCTAATTGACTGGTGTGTCTCTAAAGACGCTGCAGCCCATCAACGCGTCTTGTCACTGCCCTGGATTGACTACCCGAAAGTTTTCGATTCAACCTCTCATAGACTTATCATCAATCTGTTGGAAAGCTTGAAGGTGCATCCACACATAGTGAGATGCATAGAGAGATTGATGCCTCTTCGGAAAACTAGATTTCAAAACAAAATATAGATTTTTGAAGATTTCGATCAACAAATTTAGAAGGTTTCTAAGAATTTTGAAAGGTTTCAAGAGAATAGAAATATTTTCTTAAGATTTCTGGAGAAAATTTGCATGATTTTTCATTTTATAAAATTGGTTTTAAGAGCATATTTAAAAACATTCCAAAAGATTTTCAAAATTGTAAAAAAAGAATCCGTAAGATTTTAAGGTAAATTTTTTTTTATTTCACAGAATTTTTTCTCAATTTTAGGAAAAATTCGCATCATTTTAAAAGAAATTTAAAAGTTTTAAAACGATACTAAAATAATTTTTAACTTGAAAATATTTCAACAAATTCAAAACAAAATATAGATTTTTGAAGATTTCGATCAACAAATTTAGAAGGTTTCTAAGAATTTTGAAAGGTTTCAAGACAATAAAAATATTTTCTTAAGATTTCTGGACAAAATTTGAATGATTTTCTATTTTACAAAATTGGTTTCAAGGGCATATTTAAAAACATTTCAAAAGATTTTCAAAATTGTCCAAAAGGAATCTGGAAGATTTTAAGTCCATTTTTCAAATGTTCCAGAATTTTTTCACAATTTTAGGAAAAATTCGATTAATTTTAAAAGATACTTAGAAGTTTGAAACAAATTTTAAAAATGAAAAAAAATTGAACAATAATAAAAGAGAATGTAAGTTTTCGAAAATGTCGAAAAAAAAAATTCCGAAGCTTTTTAAGAAGTCTAGAAAACTTGAAGGAACTAAAAAAACATTTCTTAAGATTTAGAAGTTTTTAAAACATTTTAAAAGATTTCCGAAATTGTGCAAAACGAATCCGGAAGATGTAAAGATAATTTCAGGAATAATTTGAGCCCGTTGAAAATTATTTAGGAATTTTAGAAGTTTAAAAGAGATTACAAATATTTTAAAACTTTGAAAGATTTTAAAAATTTTAAATTTAGAGAAAATTTCAAAAAATTTAAAACAAAATGTAGATTTTTGAATATTTTGAAATGAAATTTTTAAGATTTTCAAGGAGTTTGAAAGGTTTCACGATAATAAAAAATTTGTCTTAAAATTTCAGGGAAAATACAAACTGATATTTTACTTTGAAAAGTTAATTTTAAGAGAATATTGAAAAAAATGTTCCAGAAACGTCAAAACAAAATTTGGAAATTTTAAAGGCAATTTTTTTATTAATTTTGCAGCATTTAAAAAAGTGTTGCAAAAATTCGAATAATTTTAAAAGGTATTTAGAAGGTTTAAAAGTTTTGAAAAGATTAAATAATAATTGAAAATTTTAAAATATTTCCAAAAATTTTAAAGAAAATGTAAATTTTTTAATGTTTTGAAAAAAATGTTCAAAGCTTTATGCGAACTTTGAAAAGCTTCAAGAATTTTCAACTTTTAAAAAATTTAAAGAAATATCAAGCGTTAAAAAGTCTTAAATATCTTTTAAACTGACTCGAATTTGAGTGCAATTATTTTTTTGTTTTGTTTGAAAATTGGTCTATTTTGGTTGAGAATTTCACTATTTTGTTGAAAATTCGTGTTTTTTATATGAATGATTAAAAATAATAATACTCTTTCTGATTAAAAATGAAAATCTTTTTTTAATAAAATATCAACTATTACAATTGAAGTTAAAAATTCAACTACTTGGTTAAAAGTTGAACTACTTCCTTAAAAATTCATTTTTTGGTGGTTACAAAATTGAACTGTTTTGTTAAAAATTCTTCTCTTTTAGAAAAAATTGAATCGTTTTTTGTTAAAAATGCAACTGGTAAAAATTAATCTGTTTTGTTTGAGGATTCAACTATGTTATTGAAAATTCGTTTTTTCAGTAAAATTCAACTGTTTTTTATTTTAAATTGAAATATTTTTTGTTGAACATTTTTCGCTGAAAAATAATCTTTTGGTAGAAAATTGAACTGCTTGGTTCAAAGTTGAACTGCTATGTTGAAAATTCATTTTTTTGTTTAAATATTTATAATTTTAGTTGAAAATTGATATTTTTCAGTTGAAAATTTACTCATTTGGTTTAAACTTCATGTATTTTGCTAAAAATTCGTCATTTTTGGCTGAAAATGCAACTACTTGGTTGAAAGCTGAACAATTTTGAAAAAAAATCATTTGTTTGGTTCAAGATTCAGAACCTCAAATATAAGTTTTGATCAGTTATCAAAAATATTCAATTGTTATGTTAAAAATTAGTCTTGTTGTGTTGAAAATTCAACTATTTTCATAGAAAACTTACTTTTTGATGAAAATTCATATCTTCATGTTGAAAATTCAACTGAAATATTTTTTGGATGAAAATTCAACTATTTTTTTGAAAATTTGTCTTTTTGATTTAAAAATGCATTGATTTTAGTAGAAATTGCATCTTTCTTGGATAAAAATGTAACTGTTTTTTTGAAAATTCGTCTTTTTGGGTTGAAACTTCAACTATTTTCGTAGAAAATTGACTTTTTTTCTTCAAATTCATATCTTAGTGTCGAAAATTCAACTGAAATCTGGAGGAGCGTATGCGGGAGGAATGCCAGCAGCACCCCAGGCCAGTTGCCAGGGAAAGTAACGCAGCCCCCAGGGAGGACTATTCAATCGTTTAACAAATGCTGAACGAACAAGAATTGGTGAATTAGCGAATGGTTTACTTATTATATTCAGCTGGCATGAATAAAAGGACAACAAAAATAATCGATTGCGATCATTTCCGCAGTTCAGGTGATTAACAATCGTCTATTCGTGTTAGCTGATTTTATTCAATTAACTATTCGATGATTTGACTGTTTTTGTATGTTTCGCATTTGTTAGAGAAAGCTTTTTGTTATAATATTCCTTATGTAGCCCCTGTGTAAACCATGTTTTATCATTGAAACTGAAACGTTAATTATTGAAAATGGTCTTTATGTTTACAATCCCTATTTACCTATATCTATATTCAGGTCGTATGTACTTAAGTGTGACCCAACTGTTGATTTGTTTATTTTTCATCATTGTAATATGTATGCATCTCTAATTAATTTCCACTAATACAACTGCCTTAGTAACCGATTTCGACTAAATATCGTCAAAAAATACAACAAATCAGTACGTGAAGCGGGCGAAAAGGGCCCTTACTTAGGGGTTCCGTAGGAAATGGATACGATAGGATTCTTTAAAATTTTTAATTTCGTATGTTGGTTACTTTTTAGTTATATTTGTAAGTAGTTTTTTCAACAATGACCCCATAAGCTCACAAGGAAATTTGTTAGCTTTTACAGATA
The DNA here is from genome assembly GCA_011634705.1 of Andricus grossulariae. Taxonomy (NCBI): domain Eukaryota; kingdom Metazoa; phylum Arthropoda; class Insecta; order Hymenoptera; family Cynipidae; genus Andricus; species Andricus grossulariae. The sequence goes on along the minus strand of JAABKJ010075445.1, from coordinate 91,699,836 downwards.
ATTTCTCATCCTCTATGTTTATTTTGAGTCAAATTTTAGTCAATTTTGAGATTTTGTTAGTTGAAAGGCCTAAATTGTCATGTTTTTGCATAGAAACGCTATGATGAGCATTCAACTTGGGGTTTTCAGTATTTTTCTCCGTATTAGACACGAAAAATACATGTTTATGTAAAAAGTGAAGTCGGGAGACCTAATATCATTTGTCGATAGACATTTTTTATAGGGATTTTTTTGAAAGTACATCGCGTGCTATTGCCAAATTTCAAAAGATTTTGTCATGTGCGCATTGCCATTTCCTTTTCAATAGAAAATGTATTTCAACTAATTGTCAAACCATCGAAAATGCAACAATATTATATTTAAAGAAATTACGATCGACGTGATTTTAAATTGTAGCATAATTTTTAAATTTTTGCCTGAACACTGTTTTTAGTCAATCAGAAGCTATCGGCCTCGGCAGCGGCGTTAGATTCCATTAAATTTTTAAAAAATTCCAAGAGGTTATTCAGAAACACAGTATTAACAAGTCAAATTGTGCAAACAAAAATTATTCTTGAACAAAAGGGCTAAATAAATTAAGATATCCAAAAATCTGTTTAAAGCAAACATCAAAAATGATGGGAAATCACCGCAAAAATAACTCTAAATAAAAACATATTTTTTAACAACATTGTTATCGGCTTTTTAGAATCAGACATATAACAAAAAAAAAAAAAAAAAAATACGAGAGAGAAACCAAAAAAACTCTTTTCTTTTTTTTTCTCCGTCTTTATACAGCTTTCGTACCAACATGTTCCTGAACAAAATTTAGGCTTCCGCATCAGGGGATCTTTTATCAGAGACTAGGGGTTAATATTTCTATCTAATGCTCAATATCAGTTGTAGGTGTATATGGGGCATAATTTCTCAAGCGTACCTACGTGAAAATGAGAGTTGTCCGATCGAGCTAAAAATTGGCCTGATTGTAGTCCTATCAGATAGTACTCCTCACATAAAAAATTAATGAATTTCGATAATTATTTATAAAAGTAGAGAGAATACAATTTTTGGTTTTTTAAGCAAAGCCTTACTTCCAAACACTTGTGAAAATATTTGTCAAAAACATTTATAGTGAAATTTTTTTTAAAGCAATAGGAAAAATGTTACAAATGTTTGAAAGTAATGCTTTGCTTGAAAAACCATAAATTGACTGAAATTATGCCCCATACACATCTATAAGTTATATTAAGCATTAGATAGAAGTATTTAACCCTAGTCTCTTGTAAAAAATCCCCTGATACTGAAGGCTACATTTGTTTAGAAACATGTTGGTCCGAAAGCAGTATAAAGACGGAGAAAGAAAAAGAAAAAGAGTTGGTTTGGTTTCTCTTTCCCATTTATCCCTCTTTTTTCTTTTTTTATATGCCTGTTTCTAAAGAGCCAAAAACAACGTTGCTAAAAAATATGTTTTCATCTAAAGTTTTTTTTGCAGTTATTTTGCATCTCTTTGAATGTTTTTTTTTACACAGATTTTTGGATATTATAATTTACTTGAGTCTTTTTGTTCAAGAATAATTTTTTTTGCACGATTTGACATGTTAATACTGTGTTTCTAGATGACCTCTCGAAAAAAATTATTATTTCCATGAACTCTAACGCCCCCGCCGAGGGCGATGGCTTTTGATTGACCAAAAACAGTTTTAAATATATTATTATTGAATTTTTGATGATTGGAAAATTGGTTAATTTATATTTTTTATTAAAAAGTAAATAGTTGATAAACTCCATTATATACTTTCAATTTTCAACTCTTATCATTCTAGACTAAAATTTACTTTTGAAACAGAAAAGAGTAATTCCATAAATTTTTTAAACCTTAAAGTAATTAGAGATTCAAACATTAGTATCATCACGAATTGGTTCCGTAGAAAAACATATGCAGTTATATTTCTTAATTTTCTATCAGATCATGTGTAACATATGATTGGTGTAGTTACAAGTTGACATCGCTATCCTATTATTTTATTCTATTTTTCATAGATATATTTTGCATATTGTTAGGAAGTACTTATTTTATAAAAATTATGCTAATATTTTTGTTGATAAACACATTAAAAAGAGGTTAAGAGAATTAGAATATAAGGATAGACTTATTTTAGAAGCAGATAATAATAATGAGGTTATTAATGTTAAAAAGAGATTATATCTGCTCCATTTTTAGGAACAATATCAAATAATATCAATAGACTTGAAAATAATTACAACATAGAAACTGTGTTCATGGTTTTCTTTGTCAATTTTTATTATTTTCTAGAAAGAATTTTAACTACGACCTCGGGCAACAGGATCCCCTCGGTAATTTGTTCCGTTATCCTGGGCCACGAATTAAATGAATTACCGTCTTTTCTATTTTTCCCCCCTTCTTATTTTTAAACAAAATAAGATATTTTTTCGAAATTTTGCAAAAAGACTAAAAATCTAGTATAGCACAGTTGTGCGACACAATAAAGTTTTATTGTGCTAAAATAATGCAATTTTATCAATTCGAAAATTTAAGCGGGAACAGGGTCTTAGTACCACCATTCGACATTAGCCAGGGCACTAAAGCTCTGTTCTCACTTACATTCTATAAGCAAAATATTACTAAAACTGCAAAAATCTGATAGATTTTCTCGCCTCTTCTCAAATCCTAGTTCAATTGCTTCCTTTGGTTAAAAATCTGCCCTGAAAATTAATTAGAAATTTATTTTCTCGCCTCTCTACCTCATTTGCTCAAATTGATTCTGTTATCCTACGCCATGAATGAAATAAATTACCGCCTTGTTAATTTTTTTCGCCTTCAACTTTTAAGCAAAAGAAGATATTCTGTTGAAAATTTCCAAAAAGACTGAAAATCTAGTAAGGCACAGATGTGTGACACAATAAAGATTTATTTTGCTAAAATAATGCAATTTTATCAATTCGAAAATGTAAGTGGGAATAGGGTCTTATAACCCCATTCGACATTAGCCAGAGCACTGAAGCCCTGTTCTCAATTACATTCTATAAACCAGAAATTAATAAAATTGCAATATTCTGATGGATTTGCTCTCGTCTTCCAACATTCTAGTTCAATTCCTTCGTTTGGATGAAAATCTGCCATTAAAATTAATTAAAAATTAAATTTCTCGCCTGTATACCTCATTTGCTGAAATTGATTCCGTTATCTTACGCCATGAACTCAATAAATTACCGCCTTGTTAATTTTTTTCGCCTTTAACTTTTAAAGAAAAGAAGATATTTTTGTTGAAAATTTCTAAAAAGACTAAAATTCTAGTATGGCACAGCTGTGTAACACAATAAAGTTCTATTTTGCCTAAATAGCGCAATTTTACCAATTCGAAAATATGAGTGGGGATAGGGTCTTAGTACCCCCATCCGACATTAGCCAGGGCACTAAAGCCGTGGTCTCACTTACATTCTATAGGCAAAAAATGACTAAAATTGCGAAAATCTTGTAGATTTTCTCGCCTCTTCTCAAATTCTAGTTCAATCCTTCGTTAAGTTAAAAATATGCCCTGAAAATTTCAAACAAAAGGAGATATTTTATTGAAAATTCCCAAAAAGTCTAAAAATCTTGTATGGCACAGCTGTGTGACACAATAAAATTTTATTTTGCTAAAATAATGCAATTTTATCAATTCAAAAATGTAAGTGGGAATTGGGTCTTAGTACCCTCATTCGACATTAGCCAGGGTACTGAAGCCCTGCTCTCACTTATCTTCTATAGGCAAGAAATTTGTAAAATTGCAGTAATCTGCTAGATTTTCTCTCGTCGTCTAACATTCTAGCTCAATTCATTTGTTTGGTTGAAAATCTGCCTTTAAAATTGATTAAAAATTTATTTTATTGCTTGTTTACCTCATTTTCTCAAATTGATTCCTTTAACCTGCGCCACGAATTAAATAAATTACAGTCTTGTTTATTTTTTCCGCCTTCTACTTAAAAAAAGAAGGTATTTTGTAGGAAATTTCCAAAAAGACTAAAAGTCTAGCATAGCACAGCTGTGCAACAGAGTAAAGTTTTCTTTTTCTAAAAAAACGCATTTTTATCAATTCGAAAATGTAAGTGAGAATAGGGTCTTAGTACCCCCATTCAACATTAGTCAGGCCACTAAAGCCCTGTTCTCACTTACATTCTATAAACAAGAAATTAATAAAATTGCAATAATCTGATAGATTTCCTCTTGTCATCTAACATTCTAGTTCAATTCCTTCTTTTGGTTAAAAATCTGCCCTGAAAAAGGTATTTCAATACATTGCAAGGAATTTTAAATAAATTTTAATAATTTGAGGGGATTTTGAATTATTTCAAAGATTTCGGTATCTTCAAAAATTCCATGGAAGTTTCAAAGGATTTCAAAACATTTTAAAGAATGTGAAATATTTTCGGGTATTTCATAAGATTTCGAAGAATTTTCAATATATTTAAATCATTTAAAGACATATTTAAGCATTTTAAAATATGACAAAGGATTTAAAATATTTTTGAATATTTTAGAAAATTTCTAAAATTTTAAACAGATTTTAATAATATAATGGGATTCTAAAGAATTTGGAAGATTTTAGAATATTTTTGAAAATTCCAATCAATTTTCAAGAGTTTTAAAAAGTCTCAAGCGATTTGAAATATTTGAAGGTATTTCAATACATTGCAAGGAATTTTAAATAAATTTTAATAATTTGAGGGGATTTTGAATTATTTCAAAGATTTTGGTATTCTAAAAAATTCCATGGAAGTTTCAAAGGATTTCAAAAGATTTCAAAGAATATAAAATATTTTCGGGAATTTGATAAGATTCCGAAGAATGTTTAATATATTTACGTTATTTGAAGGGATATCGAAAAATTTCAAAAGATTTCAAAGAATTTAAAATACTTTGGAATATTTGAGAAGATTTTCAAAACTTTGAACAGATTTCAAAGGACTTAAAATATTTTCGTGTATTTGATATGATTTCGAAGAATTTGCATTATATTTGAAACATGTAAACACATATCTAAGCAGTTCAAAATATTTCAGAGGATTTAAAATATTTTGGAATATTTTAGAAGATTTCTAAAATTTCAAACAGATTTTAATAATTTGACGGGATTTTAAAGAATTTGGAAGATTTTAGAGTTTTTTTAAAAATTTCAAGGAATTTTTAAGAGCCTAATAAAGTTTAAGGGCATTGTAAAACTTTTCGAAAGATTTTATAGCCTAATCTGGATGCTTCAGAAAAACCAAATGCGCAAAAAAGATTTTGAGTAAAATGTAACCTGAATAAATTGTTATATTCGCTGATGATAACATATAAATTATCCATAATTGCAAAAAAAATTTCATCAAAACATACCTTGAATAACCTGAGGATATTGGCCACCATAATGGAAACCCCACTGAATGAAGCTCCAATTACTCCAGTCACTGGCTTATGTGGAACATAAAGGGGAGATTTTCCACTTTCACATTTGTACTCCGATATGTCCTGGTAAAAAAGAGAACAATATTTCATTAACAAATGGCGAAATATATACCACATTCAATTTGCTGATTGAAAACATTGTGAAAAAATAGAAGACTCATAAAATTACAGTAATCAACACTAGAAAATATTTTTTTTTTATTTTTATATTTATAAGCTGTCCACTTTTTTTTTTTTCAATCCAGAAGTAATTTCTAGAAAAATACAACGCTGCTATTTTGCGAGAAAAAATCTTCAAGAAAAAAATCTTCCATAAAAAATTATAACTTTTTAAAACTTTTTTGGGGCCGTTCAAAAACCATGTCGAGCTAATTTAAAAACTTTTTCTATCCCTCCCCCTTTTTGTCCTAATTTTTTCTTGTTTAGCCTACAAAAATAAATTTTCAACCGGATGGTCGAATTTTGAAACAAAATATATTAAGCCACAACCATGAGCAGTTGTATTTTCCAAGAAAAAGTTGAATTTGCAAGCTTAAAAATAACAATGATCAACGAATAGTAAAAATTTTAACAAAATAATTAATTTTTGAACAAAATAGGTTAATTTTCAACTGAAATTATGAATCTTGAACAAAAAAATGCATGTTTAACAATGAAGTTTCAATTTCAATCAAGTAGTCAAATTTTCAAACAGACGTTTAATTTTCATCTAAATAGTTTAATTTTTCACTGAGTAAGATCAGCTTATAGGCAAAAAGTTAATTTTTAACTAAAAAGAATTTTAAAAAATAGTAAAATTTTCAACCAGAGACATGAATATTCAAATAAAATGATGAATCTTCAACAACAAAAATTAATTTTGAACAATTAGGTTCAAATTTGAACCAAGTAGTAGTTGAATTTAAATGACAGATGATTAATTCTAAACGAAAATTATAATAGTTGATATATCAACAAAGGAAATATTTTTATTTTTAATAAAAAAACAGTTGAATTTAACCACAAAGATCAACTTTCAACAAATTAGTTGAATCTTCAACCAAGAAAGATTCTGTTTTAGCCAAACAAATGCATTTTTAAAAAAACAAAAAAATGAAATTTTTACTAAAAGAGATAAATTTTGAGCTAGGAACGATTCTTCATCCAAAATAGAAAGAAATTTTAATCAAATAGCTAACAATTTTTTATGGAAATGATAGAACTTTCAACCCAAGAAGACGCATTTTCAACAAAACAATTGAAGTTTCAAACCATAATTATAAATTTTTGAAAATAAAGTTAAATTTTAACCAAATAGTTAAATTTTAAACTAAAGCCGATCCATTTCCAACCGAACATGAAAAAATGTGAATCAAATTTCATATCTCCAAAAAATTAAAGATTGTTACTTGTGTTAATCCTATGATAAATATGCGTATTCAAACTCAAAAAGTCAAATCAGAGACGCATATGGTTTGAATTCAGGTTTTCTCCACATGTTTTCTATATTATGGCACCCAGGCACGACTGGGGAAAGATTTTTCTTCTTCTTTGGTTATTTTACAGTAGAGGTAATACATTAATTCAGTTACAAAAAAATGTGAAATCAAAATATAAAACTTTTTGTGATCCAAAGTCATCTTAAAATGTTGAAAGTAACTTGCAATATTACAAATATTATTGAAAAGTCAATATAATATGGTTTCCAAGCCTTCAATCTTTTTTTCAATTTTTCAGCCTTTCTGTCTCGTAACAATCAAAAAAGTTCTGTTTCAGTTCTGCCGAAAAATGTTTTTTGGGAAAAATTATTAGATATTTATAATGATTTGTCTATGATAATTTTTCTGTGGGTGAGACAACCCTAATATAGATACGAAAAACTCCACTTCTATAGAGAGAATTGTATGAAATCAATCAATCAGCTGTACTAAATATTTTTAACTATACGCCTTTGAAAATACAATCAAGATAAAGTTTTTGGTATTGCACCTGTAAACAAAATATTTTCTACATAAGTATACTTTTAATTAGAATCAGTTTATTGAGTAATTATTAGGTGAAAAAATTACTAATGTGCAACAAAAATGCGCGTCAATAAATAAACTCCTTAAAATAATTATTGCTATACAGGTAATTTAAACTTTGGAGGATTCTCAGTCGAAATCTCAAAACAAGGCCTTAAAAATTGGATATTATTTAATAATAAAATATGAAAAATATTTGTGCACTCTACGATCGTAAGCGCTTGAAAAATATTATATTGTACTACAAGTATTCAATTATTTTCCTGCATTTAAAAGCTTTTAGGCAGAGGAATATGATCAGAAAAAGGCTTAATAAGAGGTAAGAGGTAAGGCAATTAAAACAAAAGAAGAAAAAAAATATGGCAAACAATTATAGAGAGTCAGTTGTCTGACTTTGAATTACCCATCTTCTTATTACTATAATTAAAATGAGATTTCGAACATATATACAATATCTTCTGGATTTAGTTATTGTTACTCAAAAAAATTAAACCTGTAACCAATTCGTATCTTACTCACAGAAGTAACTTCATTACCACAATCGTTGCGGAAAAAAGTAACTAGTCTCATGAAATTAAACAAGATTTTCCTTCCCTAGGAATACAGAGCGAATGTTTTAACAATAAACAATTCTCATTTGCAATATTTTTTCCAACAAAAAAATGAGATGAAACGCTATATTTATATATAATAAAAAAGTCGGTGTATTATGGTTCTTACACTCCATGCGTAATAACGACGTAATACGCGTCACAGTACGTGACGATCTGTAATAGTCTCGCAGTAGTGCCCAATAGCCACGCAATGGCGAGTATAGGATTTCGTTTACGCTGTATTCTTGTTGCATTTGTTGTAAATCTACCAATTTAATACAATTTTCAAAATTTAAGTCAACCTTCTTAATCTTTCACATAATTTCAAACTCAAATTCGTATTCTGCGATTCAGAACCCCCCCCCCCCGTCCTAGCTTTCATGAAAATCTACCAATTTAATAAAATTTTCGAAAGTTTAAATAAACTTCTTGAATTTTTATTTCAACCTTGTGTTCTGTGACTCGAAAAGCCTTTTCTGACTGACTTTTGTGGAAATCCACTTTTATACAATTTTCAAAATTTAGGTCGAATTTTCAAATTTTTGTATTTTGACCCCAAATTTGTGTTCTGGGACTCATGAAACCGCTTCGAACTGTCTTTCATTGAAATCTACCAACTGAATTAAAATTTTTAACTTTGAGTCAATTTTTTTAATTTTGACCACATTTTCGCATTTTAAGACTCGAAAAAAACAAAAGTTTTTCATATTCTTGAATTTATAAATTTTCACCCTTAATTTGTATTTTAAGATTCGAAAGAACACTTCTTTATTACTCACATAGAAATCAACCTACCTTATAAAATTTTCAAAATTTGAAAAATGTTAAAAAGCATATAACTTTTTGAATTTTCATCAAAATGAAAAATTCAATCAGGATAATTTTCAAGACTCTCTCCCATCTAGAAGAAACTTCGACAAAAATTTCTGAAACTTGAAAAAAAAAATTTAATTTTGAAAATGCTCTACAATTTTTAATTTTGGTCGGAAATATCTGCTTAACGAATTCGACCTTCATTTTGGGACCCTCAAAATAAAGTTTATCAATGGCGGACTCGATTCGACAAATCCTTCAAAAGTTAGCGTGGCTACAACATTCAGGTAACCATACATACAGACATACATCAGGTCTTCTTTTCCTATCGAGCCTGTTCTTCGTACCAGGTCTTGGTCTCCTCCTGAGATATATATACCTCCATCTACCACGTTCATTCATTCATGGTAAATAGTTATATTTTTTCAGTAACAGTTACTATAAATTTAATTTCATGTTGTGCATTCTTGCTTCCATTACATGTATACTAAATCTAGTGCAGATTTTTCTAACAGTGTGGTGTGCAGCTTATATGCGGGTGCGGCATATATTCGGGTACAGAAGTCCGAAATGAGAACTATCTTACCCGAATATAAGCCGCACCCGGATATAAGCCACACCCAACATTTCAAAAGATCCTATATACACTTTTGATAAAACCAATCTATATCTAACTAAAAAAAAAGCTATCTTGGATATTAGAGCAGCGGATTCCGGATTTCGCACCCATTTGCTAGACGCATTAATGAACCTGTTGACTCTTCGAAGAATAACATGACAAGAGAGGGAGAGGCCGTCGGAATAGGAGCATCAGTGGGACCCTCATGATTGCGTCACACGTGACCCTGGGGTATAACGGGCCAGTTTCTCAGCCGCGGGTCAATCGGCCAGCACTGCTTCGGATAGTCTCCTTCTCCCTCCGCCACCTTCCACTCATCCTCTGCTACTTTGGCTCTTCTTCTCTCTGGGCCCTTCCCCCTCTCCTCCCCACTCCTCGGCCGTTGAGGCCCCAACTCGTTTCTCTTTGAGTACTATGTTTGCCCGCAGCCCCCACCCAAATCCCACCATCATACGCAGCACGTACGAGCCATACATCTCAGAACTTAAACGTGAGCCCCGTCTTCAAGGAGTAACCTACAATCCAACGAACCTTAAACTCGATTCGACGGGGCTCCTTCGAGCGTAGAGGCAATCATTCATTTAATGGAGCTTGTTATTCGACGACCCGTGCGAAAAATTTCTTCAATATTTTCACACAGGAATTAAATTGTTGGTCCCCTCCAGGGGGACCAGTTTCAAAAGAGGATTGAGAGGATCAGAAAGGGATTGCTTTGATGAACTTAATGAAGGGCAACAATTGGGCACACTATTAGCAGATTAAAGAGGATACAAATGGAATAGGTGGGAATTGAAGAAAAAAATTATACTTCTGGTCTATGGTGGGTTAGAAGTTTTAGTATTTTGTTTCAGAAATACCTTAATTGGAATTTAATGATTGTGCCTAAATGTGAGACTTGCGATTTGGAACTTATAATTTTTTGAACATCTTGTAGGTAAACGCCAATTTCGAATAATTTTTTTTTTAAAGGTATCTTGATAAGAATCCGTGGAAATTATTCAAAAACGGTGTAGGAATAACCTGTTGGGTGAAGACCCTTTTTTGGAAGAGACAAACGGTGAACGTAATCGAGGTCAGTCGGAGGATGAAAAAGGCTTGAAATTGGTATCGATTCTTCTGAAGATGTCCCTTTCTGGAATACAGGGTCTTGTGTTTTGGATTGGCTAATTCCACGTTTTCTTTACTTTTTATTAAAAAATATTTTTTCAACTTATTTGCAAATTGGCTATAAATTGTCCCTATGGCTGATTAGGGCCGTCCAAAATGATTAATTTTCAAGTCAAAAACACGAGATTTTAACAAAACAGCTGAATTTGCAACCAGATAGTTAAATTTTCAACCAACAAGATAAATTTTTAACAAGTTATATAAATTTTCCACGAAAGAGTTGAATTTTCTACCAGATTGTTGAATTTTCAAGCCAAACAGTCGAATTATCTACAAAAAAGTTAAATTCTCTACAAAATACTTGATTTTTCACCAAAAAATGTAATAGTTGATATTTGAACCACAACAGATTTTAATTTTAAATAAAAAAAGTTGGAAAAAATTGATTTTCTACCTAAAAATACGAAATTTCAACAAAGTACATAAATTTTTAATCAGCTAGTCCAATTTTCAACCAAGAAATTAAAATTTTCAACAAATTACATAAATTTTCAACTAAATGTTTTGAACAATGGATGTGATGTTAGTTCAAATTTTATTTGGTTAATTTTTAGTCTGTATTTTTTTCGTTTCTAAAAATTTTGAACTAAATAATTGAATTTTTAAGCTAAATAAGATATATTTGTAACTAAAAACGATGTAGTGTAATTTTTATTAAGGGCAATTAGTTTTAAATAAAAAAAACGATTTTTCTACAAAACTGTTTAATTTTATATCAAATGGTTGAATTTTATACCAAATTGTGAAATCTTCAAGTAGAAAGATGATTTTTTTATTAAAAACAGTTGAATTTCTAACCTGAAAATATGAATTTCTAACAAGAAAGTTATTTTAAAACCAATCGGTGAATTTTCAACAAAATAGTTGAATTTTCATTGAAAAAAAATCATTTTTAAGGAAGTAGTTCAACTTTCAACCAAGGAGTTGAATTTTTAATCTAAAAAGATGAATTTTTAACGAAAGATGTAATAGTTGATATTTAAAAAAAATAAAGACAGATTTTAATTGAAATAAAAAAACAGTTGGATTTGAGCACAAAAAAAATTTCTCAACAAAATACTTGATTCCTTATCTGAAACAGATTATTTTCAAATAAACAATTTGATTTTTGACCCAAAAATTGATTTATTTTTAAAAAGATGAATTTTTAATAAAATAAATCTCGGGACCATCCCTGGACAATTGTCCGCGACTGCTTATTAATTATTGTAACCATATTGAGCAGAAGCCCTTGGTACAAGGACCCTCTATCTCTATCTATATGGTTGAAAATTCCACCATTTGGTTCAAAGTGAAGTTTCTTATTGAAAATTCAAATTTTTGGGTTAAAAAATTGAACTAAAATTTAATTAAATTAATTAATTAGAAAATAAAACTGCTTTGTAGAAAATTAATCTCTTTTTTGAAAAATATTCCATAATTTTTTATTAAAAATACAACTCGTTGAAGGTTAACTTTTTTAAAAATATTTTATCTATTTTGGTTGAAAATACAACTCATTGAAAATTAACCTTTTTTGGTTGAGGATTCAACTATTTTCTTCCAAATTTGTATTTTTTGGATGAATTCAACTGCTTCTGATTTAAAATAAAAAAGTTATTGGATTATCAACAATTTGGTTTTTAATTGAGAAATCATCTTTTTTTATTTGAAATTTAACTATTTGGTTGAAGATGATCTTTTTTTTTTTAAATTTATATTTGCCATATCTGAAATTTTCAAAGATCTTTTTGAATTCTCTTACGAATCGTATGAAAATTATATTTATATAACACGGCATGACTTTAAGTGGCTATTTCCAGTTTGTCTATCTATGAGTAAAAAGATTACAAATTTTCTGAACCATCAATTTTACAAATCAAAATTTACAAAAACCTAATTTTATTTAATTATACAAATTATTTCTGAACGTTTATAAAAACTATCGATCAAAGAGAAAATTTTTAATGTAAATGATTTCATAATATTGAAAAATAATTCTTTTCTTAACATTTTGTTGTCAAACTAATTGGAAATTTGTAAACTTTTTCACACACTTGAAGAGATGACAAAAATGAAATTGTCGACAAAAACCTAGAATATCTTAGTTTATGAAATGTATAGACTGTAGGTAACAGGACAAATGTACAATAAGATTTCTAGGAACATTTTTAATGATTTAGGTTTTTATTAAAAAAAAAAAATAATTTTAAGTTTTGAAGATTTCAAAATATGTTCAAAAAAAAATCTCGAAGACTGTATATGTATTAAAATTATAATTAACCGAAAAAAATGTATTACCCTTGGAATTCTACGTTACTGTTACTGAAAATTAGGAAAAGATTTCGGATTCTTACGAAAAATTTAACTGAAAGACGATTCCGTTAGCGCTACTGAAAATTTTGAACCGTTTCGTAATTTTACGAAACATGTAACTGCAAAAAACTTACATTACATGTTTCGTGAAATTTCGAAAGCAATTTCTTATAGGCTTGTCTTACTCTGCGAGAAATTAAGATTTTTGAATTACCATGAAGAATCTGGAAGCATGCCCAAGATAAAAAGCGGTTGGTCGAGTTTTGACCGGGGTCTTTCGTCTGTTATTTATTATATTAAGTTTTTGGCCTCACCTAAAAGAGGAGATATGAGACCAAGTTTAGGAAGATAAGAATCGAAAATTGAGTTTAACTCAATTTTTCGCAGAGTTAGTCATTTTCTAAAGCGAGCCTGTTTTTAATCTGATTTTCGTAAGTGGACGCAAAATTTCGACCAGTAGTGTACCTTGCATGGTTTTACCAAAAAACGGAATTTTTTATTTCAATAACATTTCTCACGAATAAAACAAAAACTATGCGCCTTAACAAGCAAACAGTCTGAAGTAGATCTTTTTGAAGTTCAAAACCATTTTTGTCTTTTCTTTACAGGCCTTAAATCAGTGTGCCGAAGGTCAATATTCGGATAATGCTGTCGAAATTTAGTGTTTTCACAGCAACTGCGACAACAAAACTACAGCGACGTCAATGCCACTTATCTTATGGATATCCAATTCATTTTCAAACTCTATTCGTTCCAAGTGCGCTACTTTGTCAAACTTTTTCTATGAGTCTTATAATTACTTTCAATTAATTATGGTTTTAATAAAGCCTTATGAAGTAAAAATTAAACGTGTAGGTATTTTTTAAAAAGTTATTACTCACATGTACATCATTTTTTACTATTAAAATATAGAAAACACATCCTTATTAAGTGTTCCTTACCCTCTGACAGATTAAATTTATATTAGTACATTCGAACTCGGATTTAACGTCGGTTTTGGGGCTGTCCTTGGGCCTGACCTACCCTAACTGAACCGGATTTAGCTCCACTCCGAAAGTAAACAGTTCCTGTTCTATCACGTCTTCGTGAACCCCGCACAACCCGCGCAGCTCCTGATAAGCCTACCCGTGACGCAACGTCAATTTTCGGGAAGGATGAATCCGGGGACGTTAAATCCGAGTTCGACTGTAGTTGACAGTAATAGTATATTATGCACCTAGGGGGAGAAGAGGGGCTTTTTCGACGAGTGTATGTTTTCAGTACAAGTCGTAGGCGAGCGCTTGGATGTTTTCAGAGATTTCTCGAAATACAGTCGTGATTTCAGTCCATATTAGATTTTGAATAAAGAAGCATGCAATTTATGTTAACTTATTCATATACCCATCCACACATCACTACTTCCCAACCGAGCAATTCACGCCTACCCCGAAAGGGAAACGGCTTAATGATATTATATTGTATTATATAATATTATATTATATTATATTATATACAAAAATTACTACAAAATTTCTACGAATTTTCTATAAAACAGTTGAGTTTTAAAGACGAAAATGTGTATTTGATACAAGAAAGTTCATTTTAAACCGAAACAGATTAATTTATAACCAAAAAAGATTGAATTTCTGAAAAAACAGATACATTTTTAAACTAAAAACACGAAAGTTTTTTAGTCAAGAAAGACAAAACTTTCAATCAAATTGTTGAATATTGAACAAAACAGTCGAGCTATTGAACCAAGAAGGATGACTTCTGAGCAAAATTGTTGAATTTTCAACAAATTAATAAAATTTTGAGTCTAATAACAAAATTTAGAACTCAAAAAGATTAATTCTGAAGCAAAAAAGTAATAGTAGGCGTTTCAACAGAAAATTATGAACTTTCAACTAAAACTAGCTTGATTTTCTTATTGGATTCTATTGCTTCCTCATAGAGGGAGGTTAGTAATGACATAAATTTTCAAATATACTTTTTTGACTTATTTGATATAATTCGACCTCAGGAGCTCGAAAATAAAATTGAAAAAATATGTCTGTGTGTGTATGTGTGTAACTGTTTTCTGTTCACCATATCTTGAAAAATAAAAGAACTATGATCATGAAATTTGGATGAAGTCTAGCACGGATTGATATCCTGGTCTGATAGGATTTTGAGCTAGATCGACCATTTAGAAATAGTTTTTTCTTGCGTTTAGAGATCTAACAAGAAAAATTTTACCTTGTTTATATAAGAAAAACTTTTTTGATATACAAAGTATGACAATATTATATTTAGTGTGTTCGTTCGCGTCCTTGAGGCGCATTGATTGACTTATTGATAAACCTTTTATGGCTAACCATTACCTATTTACGAATTTAAAAAAAATGGTTTATTCTGTTGATATGAAACATTGTTTTTGATATTTAAAATACCACGATATTACATGTAGAGTATTTGTTCACGCCCATGAGATGCATCGATTGATCCATTGATGAACCTTTTATGACCCACCAGTACCGACTTATGAAGTTTAAAAGGAATCGTTTATTCTATTTATATGAAAAAAACTTGTTTGATATTAAAAACATGACAATATTACACGTAGAGTATTTGTTCAAGTCCTTGAGACGCATCGATTGACCCACTGATGAACCTTTCATGATCCACCAGTACCGATTTATGAAGTTTAAAAGGAATCGTTTATTCTATTTATATGATAAAAACTTTGTTGATATTCAAAACATGACAATATTACATGAAGAGTATTTGTTCGCGTCCTTGAGACGCATCGAGTGACCTATTGGTGATCCTTTTATGACCCACCAGTACCGATTTATGAAGTTTAAAAGGAATCGTTTATTCTATTTATATGAAAAAAACTTGTTTGATATTCAAAACACGACAACATTACATGTAGAGTATTTGTTCGCGTCCTTGAGACGCATCGATTGACCTATTGGTGATCCTTTCATGACCGACCAGTACCGATTTATAAAGTTTAAAAGGAATCGTTTATTCTATTTATATGAAAAACACTTGTTTGATATTCAAAACACGACAATATTACATGTAGAGTATTTGTTAACGTCCTTGTGACGCATCGATTGACCCACTGATGAACCTTTCATGATCCTCCAGTACCAATTTATGAAGTTTAAAAGGAATCGTTTATTCTATTTATATGATAAAAACTTTTTTAATATTCAGAACACGACAATATTACATGTAGAGTATTTGTTCGCGTCCTTGAGACGCATTGATTGACCTATTAATGAACATTTTATGACCCACCAGTACCGATTTATCAAGTTTAAAAAAAATGGTTTATTCTGTTTATATAAGAAAAAGTTTTTTTTATATTCAAAATACGACGACATTACATGTAGAGAATTTGTCCGCGTCCTTGAAACGCATTGATTGACCTAGTGATGAACCTTTTATGACCCACCAGTACCGATTTATGAAGTTTGAAAGAAGGTTTTATTCTGTTTATATAAGAAAAACTTTTTGTATATTGAAAATACGACACTATTATACGTAGAGTATTTGTTCGCGTACTTGAGACGCATTGATTGAGCTACTAATGAAGTTTCAAAAAAGGTTTTATTCTGTTTATATAGGAAAAACTTTTTTTATATTCAAAATACGAAAATATTATATGTAGAGTATTTGTTCGCATCCTTGAGACGCATTGATTGACCTATTAATGAAGTTTCCAAAAAGGTTTTATTTTGTTTATATAGGAAAAACTTTTTTTATATTCAAAATGCGACAATATTATATGTAGCGTATTTGTTCGCGTCCTTGAGACACATCGATTGACCGATTGATGAACCTTTTATGACCCACCAGTACCGATTTATGAATTTAAAAAAATGGTTTATTCTGTTTATATGATACATCACTACTTTACCACCGAGCAATTCACGCCTACCCCGAAAGGTAAACGGCTTAATGATATAATAATAATAATAATGTATGTGAAAGAAAGTGACCGTTCAAAAACGATGTCACTCTGCCGTAGGGGGAGGGGATGTAACAGCTTTTGTGACGATTTGTGACGAAGGGGGGAGGGGGAGAAAACGCAGAATGTGACATCACATATGGAAAATAAAAATATGAATAACAGTTTTTTGAAATGTTTGAATAAATGAAGATTAGTGATTTTATTTTACTAGCATAATCGAAATCCAGACTTCACAGTCTTCCCCTATTCCCGTCTTTTCCTCTTTTTGGAATAACTCATGATTAAAACTTCATTTATTAAAAATTGTAATATTAGGTTGATTATTTAACTGTTTTGTTGAAAATTCTTTTTTTTAATTTAAAATTAATTTTTGTAACTGGAAATTTTACTAATCTATTTTTGGCTAAAAATTTATTGTTTCAGACGAAAATTCAACGATTTCGTTGACAGTTAAACTATTTTGATAAAAATTCATTTGATTGGCCTAAGGTTGAATTATTTCGTTGAAAATTCATGCTATTCGGTTGAAAATTAGAGTCATTAACTGAAAATTAAACTATTCCATTTTTGGTGGAAAATTGATCGTTTTTAGTTGAAAATTCAACTAGTCAAGTTTTCAATTAAAATTGATATTTTTTGGTTGCAGATTCAACTACTCTACTCAAATAGAACTACATTGTTAAATATTCATTTTATTGATTGAAGATCTAACTATGTTGTCGAAAATTTATTTTTTTGGTATGAAAATTAATTTTTCTATATGAAAATTTAACTATTCCATATTTAATTAAAAATAGATCGTTTTTACTTTAAAATTAAACTATTTGGTTGAAAAATAATTAATTTAATAATTTATTTACTAGTTTGTTAAAAATTCACTTTATTAGTTGGAGATCCATATTTTTGGAGGAAAATTAACGTTTTTGTTTAAAATTCATATGTTCGGGTTGAAAATTCAACTGCTTTGTAAAAGTGTATCTTTTTGGCTCAAAAATTCCACTGTTTTGTTGAAAATTTGGCATTTTCGGTTGAATTCAACTGTTTTTGATTAAAAAATAAAATCTTTATTTGTTGAAATATTAGCTATTATATTTTTGCTCATAATTAATTTTGTTGGTAAAATTCGCCTGTTTTCTATTTACAATCAAAATCTGGATTGGCAAAATATCAACTATTATATTTTTGAAAATTGAATTTTTTTGTCAAAAAAATAAACATTCTTTTGATTAAAAATGCATCTTTTTTGTTAAAATTTCATCTTTTGGAGGGGGGGGGGAGATTTAACTGTTTTGTCGAATATTCGTCCATTTAGATAGAAAAATCATCTGTGTTCTGAAAAATTCGTCTTCTAGGCTTGAAAATTTAACTATTGGTTAAACATTCATATTTGTTGGTTGAAAACTCAACTATTTGTTTAAAAATTCAACTAATTTGTTGGAAATTCGTCCCTTTCTCTTTAAAGATCAACTATTTGATTGTAAATGCAAGTATGTATTTGGTTGATAATTATTTGTTTTCTTTTTAATTCAACTATTTAATTCACAATTCGTCTTTTTGGTTTAAAGATTCAAATATATGTTTCAAAATTTAACTATTTGTGGTTCAAGTTTATTCTTTTTGTTTTTCGAAATTGAACCATTTGGTTGAAAAATCATTTTTGCATGTTGAAAATTCATCTTCTCGGGTTTAAAAGTCAACTTTTTTCTAAAACATTAGACGTTTTAGCTTTAAAACTAAACTCGTTTGTTGAAAATTCATCTCTTTTGGTAGATAATTGATCTTTTTTGTTAAAAATTAAAATATTTTGTGGAAAATGCAATATATATTAAATTCAATATGGTACCTATACACTAATTTTATTTCAAAGAATATAATACCCTATTTTCGTGAAAAATACCCAATTTTCCCTCATTTGAGAGCATTTGGGCTGTCAAGTCTATTAAAATCACAGAAAACCCCATTGTTTGGATAAGTACTTTGCAAATAATTTACAACTACAATTATCTGACATCTAATAATTTTTATCGGAAGGCGGATTCACAATCACATTCACAATCTTATATGTATCTGTCAATTGTTTGCAACGTTATTATATAAGTTCATCAGATAAAAAATATCAGTGGAACTTACTGTGATATTACGTTTGCATGTTTTGTTTTATTTTAGGCGTTTATCACATAAAATCGAAGAAAAAATTTTGACTTAAAAATGGTGGGGGAAGTGTTCGTATTTACAGCGTCGCCCTGGAGGGGTCAAAAGCTTTCTGTGATGATCTGTGATGAAGAAGGGGAAGGATGGAAAAAGTTTACAAAATATCGTGACGTTGTTTTTGAACGGCCCCAAACGGTTTCTTTAAGGGTAAATAGTAGTCTATGACGTAATCAAAATTTGACCTTGTAATGTTAATTTTGTCCGCCTTCATATTTTTAAACTAAATAAGTTTTAAAAATACAGTTGAGATGATAGGAGGATGAAAGAAAGACTTGAAAATTACTGGTAGGTTGTAGGCGGATTAAAGGACGACTTGGAAAGTTATGAGAGAGTTTAGAAGGATTAAACAGGTCTTGAAAAATACAAGGGAGGTTGTCGGAGGATTGAAGGAGGTCTTGAATAATTCTGGGAGGTTGTAGGAGGATGAAAGGAGGATTAAAGGAGGACTTTAAAAATACAGTTGAGATGATAGGAGGATGAAAGAAAGACTTGAAAATTACTGGTAGGTTGTAGGCGGATTAAAGGGCGACTTGGAAAGTTATGGGTGGTTGCAGGAGGATTAAATGAGGTCTTGAAAAATACTGGGGGGGGGGTTGTTTGCAGAATAAAGGAGGATCAAAGGAGGACTTGAAAAGAAATGGGAGATATTAGGAGGATTAAAGTAGGACTTGAGAAATATTGTGAGGTTATAAGAGTATTAAAGGATGAGTTGAAAAATATTGAGAGTTTGTAAGAGGGGTAAGGGACGAGTTGAACAATACATTTAAGATTGTAGGAGGACTCAAGGAGGACTTGAACAGTACTGGGAGGTTGCAGAAAGATTAAAGGAGGACTTGAAAAATACAAGGGAGGTTTTAAGAAGATTAAATGATAACCTGGAAAATACAGGGTGGTTTTACGAGTATTCAAGGACGATTCGATACAAGCTAGGAGGTTGTAGAAGGATTGAAGGAAGACTTGATACATACTAGGAGGTTGTAAAAGGATTGAAAGAGGACTTGAAAAATATTAAAAGGTAGCATGTGGATTAAAGGAGGATTGAAGGAAGCCTTGAAATATTCTTGGAGGTTGTTGGAGGATCAAAGGAGGGTAAAAAAACATGCTATGAGGTTGTAGGAGGATTTAAGGAGGACTTAAAACATACTAGGAAGTTGTGGGAGGATTGAAGGAGGACTTGAAAAATATTAAGAGGTAGTATGAGGATTAAAGGAGGATTAATGGAGGCCTTGAAAATATACTTGGAGGTTGTTGGAGGATTAACGGAGGATTAAAGTAGGGCGTAAAAAATATTGGGATAATATAGAAGGATTAAAAGAGGACTTGAAAAGTACTGGGAGATTATAGGAGAATTAAAGCAGGACGTAAAAAATATTGGGATGATGTAGAAGGATCAAAGGAGGACTTGAAAAGTATATTTGAGATTGTAGGAGGACTTAAGAAGGACTTGAAAAGTACTGGGAAGTTGTAGAAGGATTAAAGGAGGACTTGAACAGTACTAGGAGGTTGCAGAATGATGAAAGGAGGCCTTGAAAATTACATGGGATGTTTTAGGAGGATTAAAGCATAAACTGGAAAATACTGTGAGGTTCTAGGAGGATCCAAAGAGGATTAAAGTAGGTCTTGGAAATACTGGGATGTTGTTGAAGGATTAAAGGAGGATTTGAAAAGAACTGGGAGATTGTAGAAGGATTAAAGCAGGACGCAACAAATATTGGAATGATGTAGAAGGATTAAAGGAGGACTTGATACATGCTGAGATGTTGTAGGAGGATTCAAGGAGGACATGAACAGTACTAGGAGGTTGCAGAAGGATTAAAGGAGGCCTTGAAAAATACATAGGATGTTTTAGGAGGATTAAAACATAACCTGGAAAATACTGAGAGGTTGTAGGAGGATTAAAGTAGGTCTTGAAAATACTGGGATGTTGTTGGAGGATTAAAGGAGGATTTGAAAAGAACTGGGAGATTGTAGGAGGATTAAAGCAGGACGTAACAAATATTGGAATGATTTAGAAGGATTGAAGGAGGACTTGAAAAGTATATTTGAGATTGTAGGAGGACTTAGGAAGGACTTGAAAAGTACTGGGAGATAGCAGAAGGATTAAATGAGGACTTGAGAAATACAAGGGAGTTTTTAGGAGGATTAATGGATAACCTGGAAGTTAATGGGTTGTTATAGGAGGATTTAAAGATGCCTTGAAAAATGCTGGGAGTTTGTGGGAGGATTCAAGGACGATTTCAAACATGCTAGGACGTTGTAGGACGATTAGGAGAGGACTTGAAAAGTACTGGGAGATTGTAGGAGGACTTAAGGAGGACTTAAACAGTACTGGGTGGTTGTAGAAGGCTCAAAGCAGGACTTGAAAAATACAAAGGAGGTCTTAGGAGGATTAAAGGATAACCTGGAAAATACTGGGTGGTTGTAGGAGGATTCAAGGAGGACTTAACACATGCTGAGATGTTGCAGGAGGATTCAAGGAGGACTTGAAAAGTACTAGGAGGTTGCAGAAGGATTAAAGGAGGTCTTAAAAAATACATGGGATGTTTTAGGAGGATTGAAGAATAACCTGGAAAATACTGAGAGGTTGTAGGAGGATTAAAGGAGGATTAAAGTAGGTCTTGAAAATACTGGGATGTTGTTGGAGGAATAAAGGAGGGCTTGCAAAGAACTGGGAAATCGTAGGAGGATTAAAGCAGGACGTAACAAATATTGGGATGTTGTAGAAAGATTAAAGGAGGGTTTAGGGGGGGGGGTATGGCAAAATTGCACATTTGTCCACTAGGAGCACGTAGAGGGGGGGGGGGTGAATCCGCGTGGACACACGTTCCTCTAAATATGAGAAACATATATCGAAATGAGACAAGGTATTCCAGCGACCTTTTTTGTAGGAGAACATGAAAAACTAAGAATATTTACACGACTTGAAGAAAACTGGAAAAGTCGTACGGATGATCTTCTAGGGCTTTCAAAAGGTAACACTTTTCATGTCTTAACTTTTTCCCATATTTTGCTTTATTTGCCTTGAAATGTTAATTTTCGCTTTTTTGGAGAGATTTTGAAAATGCTATAAGTCTGTCAATTTTCTTTGAATTGAAAAAAGTCGTGAAAATAATTGGTTTTAATTTTCTAGCACTATGGACAGCCGTCCATGGAATTCATGAATTTCGAAAAAAATGGTCTAAGGAATGTTGAAAGTGCCGTAACTTTTTGAATTTCTATCCAAAATAGCTGGTTAACGAATTCGATCTTTCATTTTCGTCCCTGAAACTGTGTGCCAAAGCACAATTCAATCCGATTTGTCTTTCGAACGTTATCTGATATACAGACGACGACGATGACGACAGACGGACAGACACCGACGTAAAAACTATTTTTTCTGACTCACAGGACCTCAAAACATCGACATTTCATGAAATCCACGAAATTCATTTCTCACATAAAACCAATAACTTCTCATTATGATCAGAATGTAAGAATTCATTATGTTTTGTGCCAATAAAATTTGAATTTTCGCTTTTTTAAGAAAACTCAAAAGGTGATCAAGAGAATCTTGAAGAACTATCAAAAAGTAAGACTTTTCTCCTCTATATCTTTTTTCATATCATTCTTTAATTGGCTTAAAATGTTAATTTTCGCTTTTTTGGGAAGATTTTGAAAATTTTGTAGCTCTGCCAATTTTTTTTGTATCAAAAAAGTCGTGAGAATAATTTGTTTTAATTTTCGAGTACTACGGGCATCCGTCCATGGAATTTACGAGTTTAGAAAAAAAATGTTCTGAAAAATTTAAAAAGTTCCCTAACTTTTTGCATTTCTATCCAAAATAGCTGGTTTACGAAGTCGATCTTTCTTTTTCGTCCCTGAAACTGTGTGCCAGAGCATAATCTAATCCGATTAGTCTTTCGAAAATTATCCAATATACAGGCGACGACGACGACGACAACGACAGACGGACAGACACTGACGTAAAAACTATTTTTTCTGACTCAGGGGGCCTCCAAACGTCGACATTTCATGGAATCCACGAAAATCATTTTTCACATAAAACCAAATCCCTTCTCATTATGATGAAAATGTAATAATTCATTATGTTTTGTGCCAATAAAATTGGAATTTTCGATTTTTCAAGAAAACTCAAAAAGTCGCTTGAATAATCCAGTAGGGCTTTCAAAAGGTAACACTTTTCATACCATAACTTTTTTTCATATTCTGCTTTATTTGGCTTAAAATGTTAATTTTCGTTTTTTTTGGGAGATTTTGAAAATGTTCTGAGTCTGTAAATTTTTTTTTGTATTGAAAAAAGTCGTGATGATAATTTATTTTAATTTTCGAGTACTATGGGCAGCCGTCCATGGAATTCATGAATTTTGAAAAAAATTGTCCACAACATCTTGAAAGTGCCCTAACTTTTTGAATTTCTCTCCAAAATAGCTGGTTAACGAACTTGATCTTTTTTTTGCGTCCCTGAAACTGTGTGCCAAAGGAGAATCCAATGCGATTTGTCTTTCGAACGTTATCCGATATACAGACGGCGTCGATGACGACAGACGGAATGGCAATGACGTAAAAACTATTCATTTTGACTCGGAGGACCTCAAAACGTCGGCATTTCATGGAATCCACAAAAGTCATTTTTCACATAAAACCAATACCTTCTCATTATGATGAAAATGTAATAACTCATTATGTTTTGTGCCAATAAAATTTGAATTTTCGATTTTTTAAGAAAACTCAAAAAGTGATCATGACAATCTTGAAGAACTATCAAAAAGTAACACTTTTCTCCTCTAGATTTTTTTTCATATCATTCTTCAATTGGCTTAAAATGTTAATTTCGCTTTTTTGGGGAGATTTTGAAAATTTTATAGCTGTCATTTTTTTTTCTATCTAAAAAAAACGTGAGAATAATTTGTTTTAATTTTTGAGTACTACGGGCAGCCGTCCATGGAATTTACGAGTTTAAAAAAAAAATTGTCAGAAAAATGTTAAAAGTTCCCTAACTTTTTGAATTTCTATCAAAAATAGCTGGTTTACGAACTCGATCCTTCTTTTTCGTCCCTGAAACTGTGTGCCTGAGCAAAATCTGATCCGATTAGTCTTTCGAAAATTATCCAATATACAGGCGACGACGACGACAACGACAGACGGACAGACACTGACGTAAAAACTATTTTTTACATTCTCATCCAGAGAAGGTGTTAGATTTTTGTAAAATTTGACCCCCCCGGTTTTTGTCAAATGTCCACGTGAATTTCCTAGTAAAAAAAAAAATAATTTTTTACCAAACCATACGAATTTTCAACAAAATTGTTGAATTTTAAAGCCAAAAGGATGAATTATCTACAAAACGGTTGAATTTTCAACCCAAAAATATGATTTTCTAACCAAAAAGTAAATTTTCTATAAAAAAAGACGAATTTTTAACAAAATACAAGAATTTTCAATAAAAAATATCAATTTTTAAACAAAAAATGGAATAGTGGCATTATTAGTTAAAACATTCATTTTCAACAACAACAAAAAAAGAATTTTCAACCAAAAGGGTGAATCTTAAAAGAATATGAATTTTTAACAATGTGGTTAATCTTTCAACCATTTTGTTAGATTTTCAACTAAAACAGATGAATTCTTAAGGAAATAGTTAATTTCCTAACAACAACATAGTTGCCCCTAATGACTCTAGATTATTTTTAACAGTAAATTCTAGATCTGGCCCACCCTGATCCGGCTCGAAGGACCAACCCAAGTTGGGTACCGATTCGAATTATGAATTCACATTTTGTCAAATCCTTCTTTTTCATTCTAAAACTGCACTCACCGGAACAAAATCATTTCCTTTATTTAAAAATTGCACCCTTGCATTTTAAAGAATTTTTCACAAAAAAAGAAGAAAAGACATAATGGAACATCTTTTTAGAAAAGACTTGATGGGTGATTTGCACAATTTCCATTGTCTATAGATTTCAGAAGCGATTTCCAGCTGGAAAAGAATAATTTTTAATAAAAATATCAATTTTTAACTAAAAGTGAAATAATTACATTATTAGTTAGAAAAATTAATTTGTAACAAACAAAAAAAACGAATTTTCAACGAAATAGTCACATTTTCAACCAAAGAGATGAATTTTCAACTAAAATGATGAATCTTAAAAAAAAATAATTTTCATCTAAAGAGTTCAACCCAAAAGATGATTTTTTAAACCAGAAGATTAATTTTTTTCAAATGGAATAGTTAACTTTTCAACCAAAGAGATGAATCTTCAACAAAAAAAGTGAATTTTGAACAAATTAGTTCAACTTTCAATCAAGTAGCTGAACTTTTAACCAAAAAATAAAGTTTTTTAACAACATAGTTGACCCTGATGATTCTAGATTATTTTTAACAGTAGATTCTGGATCTGGCCCATCCTGAACCGGCTCGAAGGACCAACCCAAGTTGGGTTCCGATTCGAATTGTGAATGCACTTTTCCGTCAAAGTCTTCTTTTTTATTCTAAAACTACACTCATAGGAACAAAATTATTTCCTTTATTTAAAAATTGCAGTCTTGCATTTGAAAGAATTTTTCCCAAAAAAGAAAAAAAAGACATAATGGAAGATCTTATTAGAAAAGACTTGATGTGTGATTTGCACAATTCCCATTGTCTATATATTTCAGCAGCGATTTCTAGCTAGAAAAGAATATTTTTTAATAAAAATATCAATTTTCAACTAAAAGTGAAATAGTTACATTATTAGTTGAAAAAATTAATTTTTAACAAAAAAAAATGAATTTTCAACGAAATAGTCACATTTTCAACCAAAGAGATGAATTTTCAACTAAAATGATGAATCTTGAAAAAAAAAAATTTTTCAGCTAAAGAGTTCAACCCAAAACTTAATTTTTAAACCAGAAGATTAATTTTCTAAAAATGGAATAGTTAAATTTTCAACCAAAGAGATGAATCTTCAAGGAAAAAAGTGAATTTGAAACAAATTAGTTCAACTTTCAACCAAGTAGCTGAACTTCTAGCCAAAAATGAAAATTTTTTAACAACATAGTTGCCCCTAATGGCTCTAGATGATTTTTATCAGTAAATTCTAGATCTGGCCCACCCTGATCCGGCTCGAAGGACCAAACCCAAGTTGAGTACCGCTTTGAATTATGAAAGAACTTTTTTATCAAAGTCTTCTTTTTTATTCCAAAACTACACTCACCGGAACAAAATTATTTCCTTTATTTAAAAATTGCACACTTGCATTTCAAAGAATTTTTCCCAAAAATGAAAAAAAGACATAATGGAAGATCTTATTAGAAAATACTTGATAGGTGATTTGCACAATTTCCATTGTCTATAGATTTCAGCAGCGATTTCCATCTAGAAAAGATTAATTTTCAATTAAAAGTGAAATAGTTACATTATTAATTGAAAAAATTAATTTTTAACAAACAAAAAAACGAATTTTCAAAAAATAGTCACATTTTCAACCAAAGAGATGAATTTTCAACTGAAATAATGAATCTTAAAAAAAATAATTTTCAGCAAAAGTGTTTAGCCCAAAAGTTAATTTTTAAACCAGAAGATTAATTATCTGAAAATGGGATAGTTAACTTTTCAACCAAAGAGATGAATCTTCAACAAAAAAAGTGAATTTTAAACAAATTAGTTCAACTTGCAACCAAGTAGCTGAACTTCTAACCAAACAAGAAAAGTTTTTAACAACGTAGTTGCCCCTAATGACTCTAGATTATTTTTAACAGTAGATTCTAGATCTGAAAAATATAAAAAATTGAACCCTTGCTAAGAGATTTTCCGTGACACCTTTGGAAAAAGATGCTTTGCGGTGCACAGGGTAACTCCTTAACGGATCATCGGAAATAAAAAAAAAAAAGATTTCAATAAATTAAATGAATGCCTATAACACAACGATCTGTTTACATTAAAACAATTTTTTTTATGGTTTTGGCGGTCAAAAAATTGAAAAATTCGATTTTTTGCCTAAAAAATCCACCATTTTGTTTCTGTAAAATCGCAACAACAACAAAAAATCGATCAATAAGACCGTTTTGTTCTTGCGATGTATCTGTGAAAAGTATACACCAAATTTGGTGAAGATCGCTGCAATAGTTTCTATAAGAGACTGTGCACCGACTTCGAAAATTTAGTTTTGAGAAAAACACGTTTGAAGTTTTAGGCACGGAAAAAGTTTAACGGTAAACTGAGTCATTTTCTTTCTTAGACGAAGGTCCTTTCTATGAATCACGAAAAGGGATTAAAAAAAAATAAATTAGCCTGATGAGGTTGACGAACCCATGCCAACGAGACGTCGCTCATTTTGACGAATAAATATGAGACTAATTACTATTTAATCGACGAGACTTACAGACTATGAACCCGGTTACACCAGAGGGCGTAAATTAAGGGCGCTAAAGTAAGCTAGCTTAAATACGAGAGTGGCTCAGTTTTGCGTCGGCGCAAAAACGTTTTCGGCAGTGGTTCTCTGTCGCACACGTGGAGTCCCTGCGGCTTCTGCGCTGATGCAAATCTCGGCTATGTCATTTAACCTAGCTTATAGTAAGCCGGCCTACTGTAGGCTCGCCGGTGTAACTCGGTCCACTTAGATGCTCTGTGCCTAAAGTCTATTTTGCAAAATTTTGTAAAATTAATTTTACATTCTGTGTAATAAGAAGGATTTGCTTTGACCTTCATTTTGCACAATTTTGAACGATCAAGATTATATTCCGCGTAACGAGAAATAATGTCTTTGACCTTCATTTTTTAATGTCAAATATTTATTATCAAAAAATGCTCATCATAGATAGAAAGAGCATGCAAACCCCTACTTTGAATTGAGAAAAAGATTTTTTATCAAAATTAACAGACACTGGACAAAAATCCGTAGTAAAAAAATTTTTGGTTTGAATCATATTCAAAAAATTATATTTTTAGGTCCCCTAATCCTCAAATTGAAACTGTAAATCAAAAAGGGGCGGCAGGAAATATTTTAAGTTTGGAAAAAAATTAGGGTCTTCTAGAAGGACATTACTTGCGCATTCAAATAGAGTGGCCCACTAAGAAATAAATATTTTTCATAACATCGTTTTTCCCTCTAAATTTACACATTTTAATAAAATTATGAACCCCTTTTTTTATAATATAACATTTTTGTAAATTTCCGTGAGACTTGAAGTTTGTTTGATATGCAAAACTGAAAATTGAAAAAGAAGAGAGGCAATATTATGGTATATCAATTCGTTTTTCTTATGGAAAAATATGATGGGATAAAAGGCCGAAAAACAAAAACAAACTTTCCTCCTCTATTACTGTCGTTCCTAAAAATCATGTATTTAACGAAAAATTGAGAAAATGGCTTTTTCTTCCAAATAAAGTGAATTGAGTCGACATTAAATGGAAAAAAAAAAAATGTTTCGTCTCAATTAATTCTAAAGCTGAAACTTATAGTTTCCAAAGTAAACTTTGTTTAGAAATGGTATACATCGACCATAGTAAAACTAATAATTTTCATCCTAATTTCACGTACTGCTCTCATCGAGCACAAATTACGTGATTAAAGATTTTAAAGGTGACCTGTTTGTAATGGGTATGCATCTTAAAAATGAATAGCTCTAACCTAGAGGCCGCGCGGCAGTTTGGACATTGGATGAAAAAATGTTAAAAATAATATTCCGGCTTGTATTTTCAACAGATTAAAATTTATTTTAACGGATTCTAACTAAATACTTTAGATATCGGTGAGAACCGATTTAAAAAAAAGTTGATACATTTCTTCATTCGCGTATAAAATTTGCAAAAATACAAATTTTTAAGTTCCCGATGCATTAACAATGCTGAATTGTTGAGTTTAAGTGACAATAATGTGTAATCGGTAATGTACATTCGCAAAATACTAATTAAGAGCCTATAGTAAATGAATAATTAGTCATTAAAAATTCTATTGTTATAAACAGCAGACTCAAATTTTGTTATTATTTTGAATATTTATAAAGTGACTTTTATTTATGTTTGACAGTAATATTTTGGAGCAGTACATTGAAATTTTACGCAAAATTTGATCATTATAAACAAACGGCATGAATAAATTCGATGTTTGCGAAATTTTTGAAAGATTGAGGGACTTTTTTGGAAATTTGTTAAATGATATGATCTATATATATATAATTAAATACTAAAGGTTAACAACCACAGCAGGGTCCCACTGGGAGCAACTGTCATCTCAAAAATGACATCGGCTCCCAGTAGGACCGCGGTAAATCCCATTCATTACTCTCAAAATTCTGCAAGCCCTTACGCGAGCAGAGACCTGGCACCCTACGCTTACCTTATCTCTTACTCCACACTTATACCACACTTATAGATATACTATAGCGTATCTAATCTATATTCTGGTATTTTATTAGAGTATGTATATGGTATTGTAATCGTTATCTTAATCATTATAAGCGTCAAACTTGTCCTTCTGAAATACTTATATTTATATTCCATAAATTAGTCCTAATAAATAAATGTGGTTAATCAATCGCAATTAAACCTGAATAGCGCCAAGAAGAAATAACAAACTTATATTTATAATATCCATTATATATATATATATATATATTACAATATTATATTTTAAACCATAGTTTAATTAATTTTACTTTTTGCGATTATTCTTTGTCAATTATTTGTTTCTGTTCCCCTGAAAGCCTCTAACTTTTCTGAATTGGTGATGTCAGCATGCAATTTTGATTTGTTTTCAAATTGCCTTTGAAAACCCCTTGAAAGCGACGTGAAGTTTAGGACTCAAGGAAACTCAGGAGAATTCTATGGAATGCATTTAAAATAAAGTCGAATTGAAAACCAATTCTAGTAAATAGGAAAAAATGTCCAAACCTGAAAAAATTTCATTCAATTCAGATAAATGGGAGTGATTAGAATGAGTAAATAAGAATCCAATAAAACTCATAAGAATTCAAGGTTAATTTGAAAATCTTCAGGGGAAATAAAAAAAAAATTGAAAATCCAAATAAGATGCATTTAATTCAGTGGATTTTACGAGAATTTTTAATTTTCTACCATAAAAAAAGAACATTCTGCAAAGTATGTTTTAATGATCCATTGTTATTTTCACCTAAATATAAAAGACTTGAAAGATTGTGTAATCTTTTTAACGAATTTAGTAAATATAATCTAATGAAAAGAGGAATATTCATTGGTTAAATTGCCAATGAAATTCCTTATTAATAGATTAATAATTTCGTCTAGTCTGGAAATATGATGATTGTTTCTGGTCTCGTCTTATCCTTGGTGTTTATCCTTAATTTTATTGGTAAATATTATCATATAATATATATTTATATATATATAATATGATGAGATTTTCTAGGCTATATGAAAATCAGAATGAGTGTGATTCAATTTACACTCTATCCCAACTTTTTGTCAAACTTTACATGAATTTGTCTGAAATGAATACAAATTGAATCTCAATTTATTTTGGAAGAGTTTGGAATATGTGTGTTTGTGTGCGATAAAATGAAATTCCAGGAATGTCTCTGTTCATACGCGACTTGTATCAAATGGTATATCTAACGACACAGACAGATATTTGAAAAAATACATGGATTCTCAAGAAAACAGATTAGTTCTTAATCAAAACAAATAAATTTCAAAACAAAAATGGAATAAATATACTACCGTCGAAAATTATCGGAACGACTAACGCACGTACTACTAAGAATCATTGCTGATCTTGAGGCATGCTTATTTGTTCATATTTTTTACTTTTTCAAGAGAATATACCGCGACATTCTGAAGAATTCCAATTAAAATATGACATATATTCCTGGCGTTCCTCGTTCCGGATCATCTTCTTCTCCAGAAAAGTCTTCTCGTCCTCCTGCGCAACCCGTTCGTGAACGGTCCAGGTCTCCTTCTGCCAGCCATTCTTCTCTACGCATATTTCGATGTACGCTTGAAACACTTAGATTCATTCGCATCATTCTCTACACGAATATCAAAACACATCTATTGGTGATTCAATGTGGTGTAAAGTAAATTTATCTTCTTTTTGTTGAATGAAACAATATATGTCTGAAATGGAAATATTTACAGATGCTTCACTTTCAGAATGAGGTGCACCTTGTAACAATGAGAACATTCGAGGTTTTTGGAGTTCTAAAGAGAAATTACATTCTATAAATTATTATTTAGCATTACTTGCTCTGTTTTTAGTATTGAAAGCATTCGCGAGTTTTTACTATCCAAATTTGAATGTCATTAAATCACAATTAATTGAAATTTCTCAGGGCAAGTGGACATAAGACATTTTCTTTCTGGGGCTTCCTACACGTATATTTTAAGAATAAGCACAGCACAAGTTGAATTATACATATCAAATCATGAGATCATATTTGTGTGTTTGTGTTTGTTGAGTGTGATATTTGGAGAAACATTACTTTACCAATTCCATGATACTTGGAAGATTTGCTGATAGTTGGCTATAAAAGCAACTCTGTTTGTCGAGGGACGATTATACGGATTTTAAATTTACTTCGTTAACTTTTTGTAAAAGGTTCAAATGGTTAATATCCTTAGATAAAAGAAACAATCGTATTGCGAATCATATTCTACTACAGGGCTTTAATTCCAATCTAGAAAGTGCTTACTTTTCTGTGTACTTTTGCATTTTTCAAACGTTTTTATTTCAAGACAGAACCGGGAATTAGGAAACAGAAGATAAGAACCAACTGATTCGAAACAGAAGTTAAAACTCACTCACGATACCTATGTCATTTTTTAGATGACAGTTGCTCCCAGTGGGACCCTGCGGTGGTTGTTAACCTTTCGTTCTTAATTATATATATTGTATTGTATATTTTGAGATGATTCATAACATAACGTTTTGGTCAGTGAACATGCTGGGGACTACGCCTGGAGACTAGATGTCCCAGTAACGACTTGTCTTGGCTACTAGATGTCCACGCGACTAGGTGATCCAGGGACTAGGTGTCCCGGCGACTAGACGCACTGCGACTACTTTTCCCGCGACAAGATGTCCGGCGACTAGTCGGCGGAGACTAGATGTCCTGCTTCGCCACGTCACCCCCTCCCAGCACCCCTCATGCAAGCACTCGTGAAGAAAGTGCCCCAGAGATGTTACAAATCTATACCATTGCATCGAACTGAATCAATCGAGAAAATTTCTACTTCAGAATTACATAGGTAGTCAAAAAGGGTCCGATCATTTTTAATCATTCCAGAAGCGAATCGATAAACGTATTTCACAATGTCAGCTTGGTTGCACGGAGAAGGTGGAAGTCTCAAAGACAATGCGGTCTGACTCATTGCAAGTCATACGTCTTCCTTGCGACTGAACAGTTTGTTTAAATCTTCTTCTACTTTTGAAATGTGATAGAAAAAATAGAAAAGGGGAAAAAAGTTGCATTACTTTAAAAAGAGGAAACTGGTGAATAAATATGAACTTATTTAATACTAATAAATATAATAAATATTATTTATTTATTTTAATATAGTACAAGGATAATTGAAAAATAATTATGTGGATGTTATTCCAAAGGTCCTGCCTGATAGTCTTGGTCTTACTGTTTTAATGGTTATTTTGTTCATTCAACTCGGAGCAAATTAACAAAGAAACTCGGAGAAAATAAACAGCGATTTGGCCAAAAGTAGTGGTCAAAATTCGAATCCACCATCAAAATTTGTAAAAGAAGAGAAGAGATTAAGAACAGAAAAAAGAGCTAAGGCGGCAAGAGAATGGCGTAAAAAATGAATTGAAATCCCATTGAAAAGACTAAAGCTCAAATAAAGCACAATTTAAGGTAAAATTTTTGATTATCAGGTTGAAAAAAACATAACCTCTAAATAACATACATAATACTCACTTCTACTTAATTCGATGATTTTTTTTTTACTTTTTAAAAGGTTTTATTCAATTGATCCGCGGGATCAATTGCCAATTGAATAATGAAAGGATTTTACATATTTCAAAGTATTTTTTCACATTTTTCGGGATTTTGAAGATCTTTAGAATATTTCAAAAGATTCAAAAGGGTTTGAAATATTTTAGGTTATTTTCAAACGTCACTAATAAATTTTTAATGGATTCCAGTACTTTAATCGGATCTCGAAGGATTTGAAATATTTGAGGGTATTGTAAAAGATTCAGAGGCACTTTCAAGAGCTTCAAAAAGTTTCAAGGGATTTTAAAAGATATCAAAGGATGTGAAATATTTTAGGAACTTTTAAAAGAGTCAAAGAACTTTTTTTAGTCATTTCAGTAGGTTATGGGAATTTCAAAGACTTTGAATTATTTTAGGGTATTTGAGGAGATTTCAATGCATTTTCAAGAGACTTACACAATTTCAAAGGATTTTCGACGGTTTTAATAATTGTAAGGAATTCAAAAGTTTTGCATGCTGTTTTAATGAATTTTGGAAGATACAGAAGGATTTTACAGGACCTGTAAGGTTATAGGATATTTTAAAAGATTCCAAGGGGTTTTATAAGGTTGATACATAATTTCGAATAATTATATTATTATATTTACAAAGCAAAGCAATTTTATTTCCACCTAATTTTTAGTCTTTAAAATATAATCAAAAATTGTTTTACTTTAATTTAAAAAAATTAGTTAAAACCTTTTTTATTCAATACATAAAAAATAAAAATTTCTTTTTTTTTACATGTAGTATATATTTTCTATTATACTATTTCTCATTGGTAAAAATTTAATTGCATTCTTTTACTTTATTCAGGAATAATAGTAAAAAGAAGAAGATGCGAATCTCTGGAATCTGAATTGTGCAGTTTACGAGAAGGCGTTAGCGACAATAGAAGTAACGATGCTTCAGTACGCCTCAGTAAGACTCGCGAGCGTATTGCACAGCTTCAGTTTGAAATTGAAACGGCGAGGCGGCATGCATCAAATATTCAGTGCGTGACTAGCTTCGTATCATCAAATAAAAAAATTCACTCCACAAGTCAGGGCACTTGCTCGAAGCTTAAGAAAAACTTATCACACACTGAACAAGTGTAAACTGTTGACCATTAAGCAGCACTGGACGCCAAAACTAAGATCTCTTTTAACAGTGAAACAGCGCCTTGAACGACGAGTAACATGAATTCAGGAAAATTCCACCTTTTCAACTCAACCTTCCCACCTGTTCAATGAAACGTCACGTGCCGTTAAAAATCTGTCTAGCCGAGAAGAGATTCAAGTCTTCTGGGAGAAAGTGTATGGAGATACTTATCAGCTAAATGAGGACGCTTCAGATATGAACTGTCACTCAAGTGGTTCAATTCTCAGCAAAAAAGTTAATTTTCGTCGAAATACTTGAATTTCATGCCAAAACAGATGAATGGTCAGGCCATAGAAGACGAAATTTGTAAAAGATATTTAACGTTTTAAGCAACTTTCAACCCAATATTCAGATTTTCGAAGAAATAGTTGCATTTGAACCTAAAGAAATGAATTTTGAACTCAAAAGATTAATTTTCTACAAAAAAAATTCATTTTCCAATTTTTAACTTATTATAGTAAGCTAAAAGTATAAAGTATAAAGAAAAGTATAAAAAATTATAGTTTAATTTTTAACCAAAGGAGCTTATGACTTCTCAACGAAACATGTTTCATGTTTCAAACAAAAAAGATGTTAATCTGAAATAAAAAATAGTGTATGTCAGCCAAATAGACGTATTTTCAACGAAATACTTGATTCATTAAATAAAAAAGACTAACCTTTAACAAAATAGTTGCATTTATAACCAAAAAAGATTAAATTTGAAGCAAGAAGATTAATTTCCTTCCAAAAAAGACGAATTTTCAAGAAACTTTCAACAAGAAAAGGTAAAATAATGTTCAATTTTAATTTAAAATGGGAGGAAAAATACTTTAATTTTGATCTATTTTATTATTATCCTCAATATGAAAAAAAGGAATATTCAACCACAAATTTCATGATCACAGCTCTTTTCCTTTTCGCGATATGGTGAAGAGGAAAAAGTTACAGGCACACACGGACATTGTTTAAAAACTTTATTTTCGAGCTCCTTGGGTCGAATTATATCAAAATATGTCAAAAAAATATATTCAAAAATTTAGCTCATTACAAACCTCCATCTATGAGGAAGCAATAATAAATTCATTAATCATCAATTGAGTAATTAATTAATTACTCCGATGTGCAATTATCTGATCACCTGGAATCCGCTTTTGTCTGTCGATAAAGACCAAAGCAAATCACACGCCGACAATGAATACTGATGCAATCTCTAAAATTGCGCAAAACATGGATCGATGGAATTTTTATTAGCTGATAAAATTTGAAAATGATATAACTTGAAGACAAAAAATGAAAAAAAATGAGGAAAATGAGTCAATATTCTCAATATTGAAGGTAATTTTAAATAAAATGCAAGATTACCAAACCTCCCAACAGAAATTGAACGGGTTAACCAATTTTTTTCTATCTTATTTTAATCGTCTCGTCATTATGTAAGGAATCTAATGCAGCATATTCAAATTCAATTTCTTAAAATTTGAATAATTATCAATTTTATTCAACAGTATCGAATCATATAACGCTCTAACAATAGGAAGGTCGGGTGAGTTACGACGGACCGCCCGGGGTGAAGTGTCGTCGAAAAATTTAACACTCCATCACCCTGCTGGGCTCTTCAAATTGGGGGCGCCTGTTTTCGATTCATCGTGGGTACTTTACCGGTGGCGGATTGTTCCTTTCCAGGCGCATAGATCAAGCACATTTTCGATTAATTGAAAAATAACAAAAACAAGACCATTTTTCAAAAAAAGAAGGCTTTCTTTTTCTGTATTATGCCATTGAGATTATGTGGTAAAAATATTACATCAAACAATCCATCCGTGTAGGAGAAAACTTGTGTTTTGTAATACATGGGCTAAAATTCAAGCCTGAGGAAGCGCTTTAAGGCGGTAAATTCATTGATACAGAATAAAGGCGTCATTTCAATGAATCGCAAATGAGGAAAGCGCGCCAAAGCAACTGGATTTTAAATTGGTTTTTGATTATTTTATGAAAGTTTGATATATTTTGTTGACATTCATCATTTCTGTCTGTAAGTTGATAGAAATATTGTGATATTTGTTCATAAAAATAGATTCTATTATTCGTCTTTTATAAGTATTTTTTTCTTCAGCTATTTTTTTCTAGTTATATTTTTTCCTCTTACTAAAATAACAAAAAATGAATTTTTAATTGCTACTAGAACTGTTTTAAATAAAGTGGCTTTCTCAAGAGCTTTAAAAAAAAAGTTGTATATAAACGATACAGTTTACATTTGAACTTGAACATAACAATTCAATTAATTATCTTGATTTACAAATTTTAAAAATACCTAAAGGTGAGTTAATTACTAATAAAATTTTTAACTGATAGATGCATTGAATTAAGTGATATAAAACTCAGGAAAGAAAATTTGGTTCAAATTAAAATCACATTAGTTCAAAATTATTATCCTCTTCCTTTAATAAATAATATTATTCGAGAATGAATTCATGAAATCTATAATGGTTCTAGTAAGAAAAATAACTGGATTGACACGTACAAAAAATTGCATCTAAAAGTTACGTTACCTTATGTTCAAGAACTCTCGGAAAGGTTGAGAAAATGGTTGGAAAAATTTAACATAAATGTTTATTTTAGCAATCAAAACACTCTTAACAAATTTTTACTTGATCAAAAAGATATTGATAACACCGAAAATTTGTCTGGAATTGTTTATCTCATTAAATGTAATTGTTGTGCGTCACAAACCAAGGAATCTTTTTTATTCTTGTATCACCTTTGAATGATGTTGGTGAAAAAAGTTTTACTATAAAAACTGTATTTTCAAATATTATGCATTGCCATAACTACCTTACTCTTCAATAAAATATATCAATATTATAGCTCAATAGATCTGCCTCGAACCAAAGAATCTTTTTTATTCTTGTATCATCTTTGAATTACGTTAATGAAAAAAGTTGTACAATAAAAAACTGATTTTCAAAATATATAAATTACCATAACTTCCCTAATCTTTAATAAACTATATTGATATTATCGGCCAATCGATTCGTCTCGAACCAATGAATCTTTTATTGTATCAACTTTGAATTATTTTAATGAAAATAGTTCTACTATAAAAAACCGATTTTCAAAATATATAAATTACCATAACTTCCCTACTCTTTAATGAAATGTATTAATATCATAGGTCAATCGATTCGTCACAAACCAAGGAATCTTTTTTATTCTTGTATCACCTTTGAATGATGTTGGTGAAAAAAGTTTTACTATAAAAAACTGTATTTTCAAATATTATGCATTACCATAACTACCTTACTCTTCAATAAAATATATCAATATTACAGGTTAATCGATTCGTCTCGAACCAAGGAATATCTTATGTTATTGTATCAACTTTGAATTATGTTACTGAAAAAAGTTTTACAATAAAAACCCGATTTTCAAAATATGTAAATTACCTTAACTTCCTTACTCTTTAATAAAATGTATTAATATTATAGGTCAATCGATTCGTCTAGAACCAATGAATCTTTTATTGCATCAACTTTGAATTATGCTAATGAAAAAAGTTTTACTATAAAAAACCGATTTTTAAAATATTATTAAGTGCTAAAAAAAACGCAACAAATATTTTTAGAAATCCTTCAGTCAGTTTCAAGATATTAGTGGTAAAAATAAGCCTTCCAAATTTAATCAATTTATCTGCAACCGTTTTCAAGTTATCGTGTTCACAAAAAAGTGTGATACCCACAAACACACACACACATCCGGGCAATTGCTTAGAACATTGTATTAGACATTATTAAATTGAGGAATTTTTAATTAAATGAATTTAAAATTTTTGGAAAATGTTACCATCACAAAGCTTCCTCTACGAGGAAGCAAAAGAATAATTCTTTAAAAAAGGGGGAAGAGGGTAATAGGGGAAAGTGTCTTTAGTCTGAAATATAAAAGTTAAGATTTAAATTTCTTAAAATTTATCATCAGGAAACTTACTAAACGTTATCTAAGTTCGTAACGTTACTTCCACTGAACCCACCCCTGCACCCCTTGTTTCCAAACGTAGTTTTTGGCGCAGTCCCACCCCCCTTCCCCTTAAATTGGTAACGTAGTTTATGGACGGCCCCTTATTTTCTATTTATGTAAATAAAAATACAATTGTAGATTTCTTTCATTTACCTCAGGTGCTCGATCCTGAGTCAGAAAATGATTAGCCACATGATCAGGTAAAATATTTTTCAGGAGCTGCATATTATTATGTTTTGATTCAATCATATCAGAAAGCTCCCTCTCAGCCTGTTGCTTCCACAAGAAGTCCAATCTCGACGTTACTTCTACCAAACGTCCGTGATAAGTCACCATCACCAGAAAAACGACGAGAAAAATTAACATTTGTGCTGAGAGAGGTATCGCTGTCCTAAAATTAAAGCATATTTATTTGAGATTAGTTATTTGTAAACAGTGATGGGTAAGTCAGCTGCCACACAGTGACTTTAAAATAAAAATACCACTTTAGTTACTTCTTTCAATAAATTAAAACAGAGAACCCATGAATTTCCTAATTTTTAGGGTTTCGTAGGCCCGGTCCATCGTACTTTTTTCTTAGGAGGGCGAGTGAGAAGAGGGCGCAGGGGAATAAGGGGAAATAAGAGAAGGGAAAGTAGGTGAAAGAGCGGAAATGAGGAGAGCCGAAGTAGGGGAAGTGAGGAGAAACTAGGAGAGAGAAAGTAGGGGAAATTATAAGAGGGGTATTTGAGGGAATTAACAAAATTAGAGAGAGGGTCGGGGCAGTGAGAGGAAATGAGAGAAGAGGTAGGGGGTTTAGGTGGAGGTAAGTCATGGGAAAATAGGGGAAACAAATGGTGGGGGTAGTAGGGGAGTGAGAGGAAATAAGGTGAGGGGAAGTGATGGAAAATAAGGTAAGGGGTTGTGAGAGGAAGTAAGGGTGGGAAGGACTGGACGTGAAGGGAAGTAAAGGAAGTGCGTAGAGGAAATAATTTTAAATGAGGGTGAATATGGGGGGGGGGGTGCTGGGGGAGGACAGTAGGAGAATGGGAGGATCAGCTGGGGAAGCGAGGAGAGGGGGAAGTAGAGGAGGAATAAGTTGGGGAAGGGATGGCGAAGGGTGAAATGAGGGGAAAGGAAGGTTTGAACGATTTAATTAACTTCTTAAGGCCATGTGACGAGTGGGTCACGTGACCGGCTTCCTACCTTACCGACACTTTTTTTATTTGTAAACTTAACACATTACTACTATCCAACCGAGCAATTCACGCCTACCCCGAAAGGGAAACGGCTTAATGATATAATAATAATATTCTCATGATAAGTATAACTAAAACTCTGAATAAATGTTTCTTGATCAAAGTAAATTCATATACTTATTTTGACTAATATTTTAATTACAACAATTTTCATTTTCTTGAGACAAGAAAATGAATATATTTAGCGAAGAAATAATTTCTCTTAGCATGATGCTTGAATATTGTCATTCAAATAATTATTAATTTGAAACGAATCTCAGATGTACTTCGGAGATTCCTATGGTATCAAGTTAGAATCACATCAGTTCACTCAATATAAGAACTGTAGACTTGATAAAATACACATTA
Organism: Andricus grossulariae; assembly: GCA_011634705.1. Taxonomy (NCBI): domain Eukaryota; kingdom Metazoa; phylum Arthropoda; class Insecta; order Hymenoptera; family Cynipidae; genus Andricus; species Andricus grossulariae. The sequence continues at coordinate 91,660,107 of JAABKJ010075445.1, read as the reverse complement.
CACGCATACTATGAAAATGAGTATATTGGTCTAAATTAATTTACATCTTACTGCATAAATACCTTATGTTAAATAATTAAGTATAGATTGAATGCGAATATTATAAGTATAAATATTTATAAAAACTTAATAAAATTAAGTTTTTTAGTCAAAGAATTCATTAATCATAGAAAATGTCTGAGATTAAAAACGTTTAACATTTTGGCAATCACCCATATACTTATATAATTCTTTTTTATTATGTAAATAATCAAAAATAAATATATGGCAGAATGAAACCAGGTTACAAGGTTTAAAAAATGTTATGCCTTTTTAAAGCAAGATATATAAGGAAAAGGAATTTAAGAACAACATTTAAGAAAGTTTATCAGGAATGTATTTGAACTAAGGATCAAGTGTTTTCTACAGATTCTAAATTATTGTTTAGGAATTGTTATTTTAATTTAAAAACTGAGTAAAAAATTATTATAAAAGAATTCGATCAATCAAAAACTGTGCGTTTTATTGAGGTTTTTATATAGCAGAAAATGTTTTTTTCTCTCTAAGATTATTAAAGAATTTTTGCACTTGACATTTATTTATTGTTTATTGCTTTTGAAAATTGTAGCAACTTTTTGAATATTTAAAGAATAAAAAGTATCGAACCTTTTTCTAAACAATTAAAATTCAATTATAAATTCTTTCTCAATAAAAAATTGTCTATTAAAGTCTCTTGCAAGTTTTCAATTTGCCTTAGAATTACTCATTAATCATCAGAAAGATGTTTTCTTTAAAGAAACATTGAGTTCAACAAATTTTAGTTTGAAGATGGTTGAGGCTCACCGTACGACTTGGTACGGCGCTGCTTCAAAATACTTGGCCGAGATTTTGTGACCAAGCTCCAAATGCTTCGATGGTAGGGTTTGAATCCTCGGCGAGTGCGATTATATGTCTGAGTAACCGTGTGTGCGAATTGTGTATTTAATAATTATAAAAGATGAAGATTATATAACAATAATTTCAAAAATAACTTTTTTTTCATTGAGAACTCGTGTTTTGAATTTTCATTAATGTCGCTTAGAATTCAGATTTCTTGTCTAAGAGACTCTTCTTAAGTACAAAATTCATTAAGTTGAGGCACTAGTCTATTGTTCCGATACTAAATATTCTTAGATGAACAAAATATATTCTTGACTGTCAGAAATAATTTGCTGGAAGTAAACTAAGTTCTGCATTTGAATACACCTCTATATGAAGTAATACAATAAAGTTTCAAAATAATAAAATGAGCTATTCCATCTGAGAATATATTTTCTCAGATCAAGATATTATACACTTGCTTTAAGCGTACGGTACCAAGTATTTATTTATTTGTACCATACCCATATTCTATCTTCCCCAGTCGTACCTGCCATTGAATTGAACCAAGTGAAATTTACCTGATCCAAGAACAATTCGTTTTCCGTGTAAGCTCATAGTTATGACCAATGAGACTTAGTTCGATATTTTTACATAACCTTTTGAAAGAAGTGTAAAAGTAAAAGAGATGTTAGTTTTTTACGGTACTTACCATAAACCTAAAAAGATACGTCTGTTCATGACAAGAGTTCTACAGACTCGGAACCATTCTGTGTACGCTTACAATTTTTCGAAGTTATTTAATCGGTTCAAAGTCAATCGTTTTCTGTTGGTGAAATTAATTTCTTAACCTAGTAACGTGACTTCCATTAAAGACTTGTCTACCAGGTTACACTCAGTAATCGTAAGCTCATGAGTTTGTTTTCTCTATTATTTTTTCCCACTTTTTCTTGTTTCTCTCGTATGAATAGAGTTTCTTTCTTTACTATTTCGCCCCCTCCCTCTCTCTCTCTCTCTCTCTCTCTCTCTCTCTCTCTCTCTCTCTCGGTGGAAGGAGGTTAATTTTAACTAATAATTAATCCACTTTTCCTCGTTTCTCTGGTAGGAACGGAGTTTTTAAATTCAATCGATGAGTTAATACATAATTAAAAAATAAGGTTAACAACCATCGCAGGGTCCCACTGGGAGCAACTGCCATATAAAAATGACACCGCCTCCCAGTGGGACCGCGGTAAATCCCACTCATGGCCACGTCTCACAACCGTGAGATGGGTGGTCACAGGACACGACGAAATCACAATGGGAATTAGACGAATAAATCTTAGTTGTTCAAGTCCACATCCTAATCCGTCAGGAGAAGGAAGCATTATTGGAGGAACTCTGGTCCTGGCAGGAGGCGATCTGGACCTGAAACAAAGAGGAGATTCGGCAGGAGCAAGAGATCTCTCACGTGAATGTCTCTCAAAATTAGAAGAAGATCCGGCACGAGGAACACCAGGAATAGGGGCGCCATTTGGTAAACATTCGAAGAACGAACTCAACTCTGCAACAAAAACCACAAATAAACATTTTTCTTTCTTATCTGCTATGAAATAGGGATAGTAGGATAGATATGAATAGGAGAAGGGATACATTTTTGATCAATATAGAATTCACGTGTTGCACATTGCGAACAAAGATAAACTGACTTATAATTTCATAGAAAGATCTATACTCTTTATCCCAATTACATCTGCTACGCAATACTGTTCTTACCTAACTGTTAGCAGTACAATAAAAGATCGAATTATTAGTAAAATTGGAGATGCAAATTTGACAAATCAATTATCAAGAGAAAACAACTTGGATTCGACAAAATGTATTGAGATGTGCGAGGCAGAAGAAATAGCCAATTTGCTAATTCAGAAAAAGATTTACGTAATGTAAAAGAAATTTTAAAGAGCTATGTAGTTTGAGGATATTATGGTATTAAAAACCTGCAATTTTCAGGTATAGTTGCTTCTCACAATAGTTTAGGAGCAGTTTCGCTAGAACAATATTTACTCGTAGCATATGGATGTAAAGCTTTCACAAAACCAGAAAATATTTATGCTAAAAATTATAGGAAATGATTAGCTCTTTTCATGTGAAGTGTTACGTTAGTATGTCTGTGGAATTGAAGATACTATACAAAATGATCAAAAACCTCTAGAATCAATTTTAAAAAAAGCAATGAGTTCAAAATGTGTGGGAAAAAGAATCTTTTTAGAAAGAAGAAATGCAAATTCTAAACAGATATATATGAACTCTAAATTTTATTTTACAGAAGAGTACCATATTTATTTGAGCAGAATTTTCGAATTGTGAAAGAATTTATGAAGCCCATATTTTACAATTTCTCGGGTTGAATTAATGCGTCGTACAAAGTTTCATTTGCGGGAACCTTAACAATATTGAATGAATTATAGATATATTTTTACTATGCTATTATATTCACCAATATAATTAAGGGTAATTGCCAAGGGGAAGACAGAGTAAAATGCATGCTCATTTTTTCTAAGAATAAGAAAAACTGATTGGGGTGATAATAGTTAACTTCTATAGTCGCTATATACGAATTATAAGAAACAATTTTTGAATATTTCTATACAGTTTTTATCATTTTGATTCCTAATGTAAAATTGAAATATATTGAAAGAAGAAACAACTCCTGAAAATTCAAACCAGCGGAGGTAATTTACCGCGGATGAATCTGAAGTACCTTGAATCAAGAGTGGATTGCCTGGGGTTACAAGTGTATCACTTTGGATTGCCAGTGTATGAAGCCGGATTACACTGAATTACGTCAATTATTCGAATTACCTGGATTAACGTTTCGCATAACCAAGCAGTTCAGCGAATTACGAGAGTACTTTCCCCCGCAAAATTATATAGAATTTTCAAATCAATTATGCAGGTTTTCGATCTTTCTTAGTCAGATTTGATTTGAAAAACCTTTATGCGATTATTCTAACATTTCTTGTCTGGTAAAAATCGTTCCTCGCAATAACAGCTTTTTGTCCCTGATGACAAATTTTCCAAACAAATGCCCATCTTGAACTTTCTCTCAGAGAAAATATCTTTTATTACGAAATATTGTTGCTCTCAGGCCACCAGTTAAAGAAAATAATGTAAATATTCTTATCAATAAAACTGTGATTATTGTAAACAAATTCATAAACAAACAGTCATATTTGAAACTTTAAAATAATTTTAAACGTTTTCTGAATAACTTTCCAAAAACAACTTTCTGAACAGGAAACTGAAGAGGCAAGCACAGCAGGTTAGAAGAGCGGCTGTGGGGTCTATAGTATCGAGAAAAGAAACACAGCCGAAAACCAGCATTGACACCCTGAGGAATAGGAGGTCAGAGGACACCGCACCGGTGAAGAAGGCTATAAAGAGGCATAAGCCAGCCCAGCACCCAGCGAACAGGGATTTGTCGGTGGCTGGGCTGACAGCTGCCCAGAGGACTAACCATCTGACGTTGGTGGTGGTGAATACCAGCTACCAGGGCTCGTTGCTCACTGCGGAACAGTTTGAGCTTTTTAGAGAAGCCACCTGAAAGACGCTCGAAGGAGTGTCCCTAAATTTGTGGCCTAAAATTCAAGACCTCCTTCTGCAGGGGTGGGATCTTCGTATTTCTCGCAGCCGACTAATCGGTCTAACCTTATCTGCAAAATACAGTGGCCGAGACAAGGCGCCGAGAATGTGCTGAATTAAAGTGGCTGGGGTTGAATTGCTCCGAACAATGGTGAGGGCAACGGCGTGGATCCCAGGTAAGGTGGAGTCATATGTCATGTCTCGTGTCATGTCACGTGTCATGTCATGTGTCATGTCATGTGTCACGTCATGTGTCATGTCATTTGTCATGTCATGTATCATGTCATGTGTCATGTCATGTGTCATTTCATGTGTCATGTCACGTGTCATGTCATATGTCATGTCATCTGTCGTCATGTGTCATGTCATGTATCATGTCATGTGTCATGTCATGTGTCATGTCATGCGGCATGTCAGGAATCATCATGTGTCATGTCATTGAATGTGTCATTGAATGTGTGCAAACGCACACATTGACACCCGTCGAATTCAATAAATGGAGCTTTTAGGTACTTTCAAGACTGATATTTAGAAATATAATCTTTTACAAAGACACATTGTGTAAGGAACTATGAAAAAAGACTCAACGAAACAAACATGTTCGTAACCATCAGTGGTCTGAACATATTCCTAAAAATTGTTAAACTGAGTCATAGAATGCACTACTATCGGCGAGAAAATTCGAGTCCTCTAGCTTTGACGTTAAAAATGTAAGTGAAGAAAAAATGGTAGCTCAATAAATGAAGGATCACTTTGAAGGTCAAAATGCTGTACGTTAATGAGCCTGAAACAAATATGTCAAAAAAATGTTCTTAGCTTACGGACCCGAAAATCTGTTAAAAAGTAGGGAAATTTGACAGTTTTTAAAGACAGTGAACTTTGGAAGATAGTTTTTTATTGAAAAAATTATAGGAAAAATCTGAAAAAATTCATGGTGGTACCTTAAACATTTCTAAAGAAATTGCCGTTGGAAAATTTTCCACATGTAACAAATTGTTTATTTTTGGTACATAAATATACAACTGTACTATCTTCAGTTCTCATCAAGATAATGAAGTGATTCAAATCAGAGGTAGTTAGTTGAACTATTTGTAATTATTTACAATTTGAAAGAAGTATGTGCTTCTTCTTCCCTTCGTGCAAATCGCGATATTGGAAGACAGTTTTTTATACTGGAAAGCAAGTGTAAGAAACCAGCGAGGTATCTTTTTCTTGCGACCGTATAAAAATGAAAACATTTTTAATGATTCTGTTTTTCTCAAATGTCAGTTAATAATGGGAGGGAGAATCAGAGCGAAGTGTAAAAAAATACATTTATTTAATTGAAACTTAGATAGAAAAGCACGCGAATATAATTTTTCTACAAGACGTCAATATACACTAGAGTAATCCTAGTTATTCAGTGACTATGACATTTCATTAAGTAATTTGTTAGATACCCCTTTCGATTTTTTGACCAAGCGGATCATCTAAGCTTGAACACCTTTACTTTACTTGATTTTCGTTAAATTTGTTTCTAAAACGAAATGAAAAGTGAACCGAATTTTTCTTTAAGAAAAATAATGGTGAATGCATATAATTTTTTTCTCTGAAAATGAGCAAATTTCGAAGCCATATTCAATATGTATCGAAAAACGAGACAAAAATGCAAAACATTCGTTTTCTTTTCGAACACGAAATAAGGAGATATTTAATTTTTCCTCTGAAAATGAGAAATAGTAGAAGAAACTCTTTAGATACCAAAAATTTGTAAAACTGGGACTTTGGTTGTATTTATGAAAATCAAGAAGAATTTTAAGAAAAGATCACTGCAATCCAGATGACAGAAAAATTTTCTTTTGTTTCTGATCTTGAAGGATATTCTTATAATTTTCCTTTTACGTTCAATATAACTATTTAAAGAAGTTTTCTTTTTCTTTTTATTGCGAAAAATGTTACGAGTCTTCAGTCTTATTTGTAAAAACAAAACAAAATAGGAAAGGACTTTACATAGTTCAAAATTCTTGTACTTTCCATCCTAAGGAATAATCAATAGATGCCTCGCTAGACGTGGTCAGGCCTGTGCATTGATATATTCCAAACTGTTCTTTAGGTGAAGCAATTTGCAGCCTTCTATTTGACTGCAACCATTTCATTTCTAATAATAAATCAAATTTGGGAAAAAATTCGGTTTATTTCAGATAGCGGAACAATAATTTAAAAACTTTATATTTTTTCTTAAAAATGTCATAGATTTCGATGGAAAAACCCTTATACTGATGCTCGGATGACCATCCATCTGAGCGTAAAAATGTCTCGAGATATCAAGCAGATATTAATTTTTTCATTTGACTTCTATTTAAGAAGACATATGCGCCAAAGTCAGATAATGAATCTGACCGTAGTGAGAAAGATTTAGCCTCATGTCGATGTTCTTTTTAACACTAACCTAGAAACTTAGATTCATCTGAGTAAGACTAAATCCTTCGCGGAATTAAGTCTTAAAAGATAAAACGTTTCTATTCAAACATTTACAAAATTAGACATGTATAAGACCATGATATTTGAGTCCCTGTGTATCCTCGAGTGCAAAACACACATTGTCACACTTCGAATTCAATAAAGGGAGCTTTTTTCCTACACGGAAAGAAATTTAGGACAGCTGTTGCGTTTGATGTAGTATGGCAACACAACCACGATTTTAACGCGACAGCAGATAAAAAGGCACCTCTCAGTGATCCGGGAGTATATAAAATTCCTTGTTCTTGTGGCAAAGTCTATATTGGAGAAATCGGGAGGGTGGTGAGCCAACGTGTAAAGGAACATGAGAGTAAAGTCAGGCTAAAACACTTCACGCAATAAGCACTAGCTGAGCATCATATTGAAACTGGACATAGCATTTTACTTGACAAAACAACCATCATCGCAAAAACGCACAATATTTTTCCAAGAAAACGTAGAGAAGCAATCGAAATCTTAAAACACCATGATAACATCAATAGGGACAATGGGTATAATACCAATCCGATTTGTCTTTCCGTCCTCCCGGGTTTAAAAAAAAGACTTGATTGGCCAATCAAGTTCGAGCAGTTATACAATATACAATAGTTTTTAATTGTAAAACCTGAACGTTAACGACTTGAAATTGAAAACGTTAAAAAAATGAATAATCTGCCTGACAATAAAATATTTAAATTACACCACAAACGGCGGGAGATTCCAAATTAAAGACTTTCGTAAATATAATTGTCTAACTTACTCGTTATTTGAAAACATTTTGCTGGCACATTTTTTATTGGCCCCTTAGAGAGTGTACCTGCTCGCCTCGTTTGCCTACCTGTCAGTCGTATCTTTTGCCTTTCCTGAAGAACAACAAAAAAGAATGATTTTTCAGGAAACCAAATTTACTAAATATTTTCTCTTCAACTCGCTCTCCGTTAATAATGCTTGAAAATAAGAAAATGCAGATTTTCTCATTTCAACGTAAAAGTGAGGAACATTCTATTCTTTTCAATACATTTTTTCATCAGAAAAAATATACAATATATATATATATATAGTTAAAAGTTTGTCGTAAGGACAACCGCAGGATTTCGCCGGGAGCAGGTGCTAATGTTAAAAATTGCACCAGGTCCCAGCGAAATCGCGGTAAAATTTCAGATGTAACCACGTCTCACAACCGTGAGATGGGTGGCCAGTCTGCGACGAATTCAATATAATGACCCAACAAAAGTCTCGTGTACCCTGAGGACACGGAGCGACCCAAGGACGGCCGCCTTCTGCATTTTCCCCGCAAGTGTCTTAGCATTCTCTTGACACGCAGGGATGCTTTTCAGGCTATTACCCAGTGAAACCTTGGCACTTCTAAGAGCGCCGATGATCAGGACGATTAGCTCAACAGAATATTCCGGGTATAACCGTCACAACTCCCTTATAAGGTCTTTATACCTCTCTTTCTTTCCATTCTCCTTGGCTATGATATTTTTGTCAGCTGGTGCCGAAGATTCGATAACGAACATGGTTCGTTTCTCGAAGTCAAGAAGAACTACGTCAGGCCTCGAGTGCGCAACAGAAACAAATGTCGAGATTATGAAGTTCCAGTATATGCGGCACTCATCATTCTCATCCATTGACTCTATTTCCTTATGAGCGTTTAGTGGCGCGGTATTGGGGCTAATGCCCTAAGAGTGACAGAGACAGTAATAAAGCACTCTTAGTGCCGCATTGTGCCTTCGGAAGTAGGTCGTTCCCGCATGACTTGGACAATTAGATAGTATGTGTCCTAGATGCTCGGGGTGTGTATGATATGCTCTGCAGCTATAATCGGAAATTTCTTGGCTCAAAATATGGCGACGGTATGTTAGAGAGGAAATGACATCGTCTTGACATGCCAAAATGAAACCCTCTGTGCCCGAATTCAATCTGGGTGATTTAAGGGAAGCAAACGTTAGCTTTTACGACATCGACTGATCCTCCACATTTCTGTGGGAGATGCCGCGCATCTTCTTGTCGAGGAGCTGTTCACGGAAGTTTTTCTCCTGTGCTTTCTTAATCTGTAACTTAAGGGGTGAGTACTCGAGATGGATAAGATTGGATGCATTTTGCTCACCCCCAATATTGAAGTCAAGGACATGTGTTTCAGCAGCTGTCTCCGCTGATTTGTACAGAAACGCCCCTTTGCCCACTTCTTCGTGTTTCCTGCCCATTTTAAGTAGAGTGTCTTGTCTATTTGCGACTATATGTGCTGTACACAGAATAATCCTGTTATGAGACATTCAAAATTCAGCATTCCGCGACCACCTTGACGGCGTGAGATGTAAAGTTGCGGAACAGAAGATTTAAAGTGCAGATACTTTGTTCCTCGCCGACAGTTCGGAAGACCAAAGCCGTCAGATGAGACGTTTGTATCTGCATCGGAGAGTATCCTTTATAGATGTCACGTCCTGAATGCGGCTCTGTGGGATGCCCAGGTATGTATAGGTTTCTCCAGCGCCAAGGTGTCGTATAGCGCTTCTGTCGAAGAGCTCAGGGTCTTCTGGAATGCCATTAAGTTTTCATTTCTTCAAATCAACCTTGGCGCATTTCTCTAACCCGAACTCCATTACAATCTCTTGAGTGTACTCTCTGACAATGTCTAGAGCTAAATGTAGTTTCTCTTAATTTTTAGCATAGATCTTAAGATCATCCATGTAAAATACATGAGTGACCTTATGCTTTCGATCTGTCGTTGTGATTTCGTCGTGTCCTGTGACCACTCATCTCGCGGTTGTGAGACGTGGCCATGAATGGGATTTACCGAGGTCCTACTGGGAGCCGATGTCATTTTTTTAGATGACAGTTGCTCCCAGTGGGACCCTGTTGTGGTTGTTAACCTTTAGTTTTCAATTATATATACATATCAATACAGATGTTACCGCTACTGTAACCATTTAAAGTGCAATTGTATTCAATAAGTACACTTCGCGAAATTTCAAAACGTAAGTACCATGATTATAATTACAGTAAAATTAGCTTTTTACCTTGTTTTCTCTTTTTTCAAGTATATTCCAGTACAATTGCTTACCTTGTCATATTTTTATAAATTTAAAGGTTATGTTAATATGTATCTTTAATTTTTTCGTAGCGAAAATCTTTGTACGCGTTTTAATTTTGTTTAACGATAAACAATAACAAATCAGATATTTTAATTAGCAAAATATGTCTTATATTTCAAAAAAGCTGCCAAAACAAAACAAAATTAACAACTTCAAAATTGACGCCAAAGTTTTGTCAGTTAGGGCCGACTTGTGAATAAAAACACAACTTTATGGTGGCAACGCTGCATATGTAATTAAATATTGCTTTAAAATCTGATACGTCATATAAAGAAAAAAGTATTTAGCTAACTACTGATCAAATAAACACCATATATTATGCTACCGTATAGTTTAATTCAATTTCCAATGCCATGTTATCTACAAATCAAAATATTGCTATTTCTCTTCTACAGCTAACATGGAAATGGAAAGAAATCTCTCGCAATCCTCCGCTGTACAAACCCTAAACGAAATAAGCATTGAGTACGACTTTTCTAAACCAATATATATTGTAAAATCATTAGGCCATAATATTAACCTACCGCCATTTGAGGCTCAGTGTATCATATATAAATTCAACATAATGCATTCATACGAATGCGAGCCTGCATCTACGAAAAAAGCTGCAAAGCAAAATGCTGCTCGCCATATGCTAGAAGCTTCAGAAAAAAAAACTGTTTTCAGAAGAAACTTTTACTCAATTAAGTTTCGAAATTACTAATGTTAATGTTAGTGTAATTTCCGAAGTATCAATAAACTCTGATAAAATTATGTTATATAAATGGTTAATCGCATGCAAAAAATGTTATGAGAAAGGACATTTAGCTCCACATTGTTTCTGTCCACGTAGAAACTATAGGTATAAGATGTAATTCTTGATCTCAAAATATTACGTATATATATATATATATTTTTGTATTTTCTATACTTATATATGTTCTTTATATAAATATAACTTATATATAAGGAAAAATTGTGTCTATTTCTTTAATCTAGTATTCATAACAACCCTTCTACCATATGTTCGAACGCGGACGTTCGCTCTATGTGGGACTCTGAAGCCCCACCTGAAAGCTTCACCCCGCGTTCGACTTAGGGGGGAGGTGTCACGTCCCGTGACATATATGTATGTTAGTATATTTATTTATATATTTATATATTCGCATGATTATATTAACAATAAATACTTCATAAATATAGAGCGAATATTGCGTACTGCAGAGTGTGGTGTCTAATCATATATATAGAGAGTCAGCACGCTGTACTTTGTAGAGTGTAGAATATAACTATATACATTCACCAAGAGAGTAAATGTATAGAGTTATAGACTATTGTAAGAACATTATAACCTGTAGCAAGTACTGTGTAGCCAGAGACTATAGAGCATAGAAGCACGTGGAAGCTGGAGGACATAGCTATAGATATACTGGAAACGTTCGTAGACAGCGAAGCATTGTAGGAACAGGCCCTATAAAAACCCAAAAGACCAAAATAGGTCAGTTACAAGTTATAGTTCCGTTCGACGCTCTTCTGTATTTTTCACGGTGGTCATGAAGCATGTTTGGGTTGACCTAAATTGTCGCCGAAAACAGGCTACATTATTCGATTCGGTAGTGTTCAAGCTTTTGTAAACCGTCTTTCCGAAAATCCTAGCTGCTCGTTTTCGAAAATGGCGGCCAAAAACAGTTTTTTTCATTTCTAAAGTGCTCAGTCACTGTTGAACCAGTTGATTTATAAATTAGTTTTTCATTGGGATATAAAAATCGTTCTGATAAAGTTATCGACTTAAAACTTTTTTCTGCTCAAAGTACTTGAAAGAAGCTTTCATTTTCATTACCGAACGTCTCAAAATATTGATTACGGGCCCCAGGAGGTTACTTTAAACACAATACTTTATTTTTCGAAAAATCATTGGGTCGAGGTGGAATGATGAGAGAGAGAGAGAGACAGAGGGTGAGGGAAATAGAGAGAGAGAGAGACAGAGGGAGAGGGTAAGAGATAAAAGAGCGAAGTGAGAGGTCGGTGAGAAGAACGGCCACAGCGACTGTGCGTGTGCCGACTGGCGGTCGCTGTACATTTTATGACGATCGATTACAAGAGAAAGTATAAAGTTTTCGCGCAACAACTTGAATTATATTTGGCTTTTAGCTTATAATTTCAAAATAAATTAAAAACCCTTCGCATCGCATGTATTAGAGGTAAAGTGACCCCGTTGTGCCTCCATATTGCATGTCACGTGACGCTGTGACGTCATGATTTCAGATCCCAATACAGTTAAGAGACTGCGCATGAAGTTGGCCGCAATGCATGTCCTTTTTATAACAGGAATAGATTATTGTACGCGAACTGTTCGCTATTCTCCGAACTTAACTTATAGATGTATTATCTTTTCAACATAAATAAAAAAAAACAAAAAGAATCTGAATAAAAATGATACACCTGCACATTCACACACAATTTCATACTGAACAAGTGTAGATTGGTAAAAAATATATATATTTGTTTTTATCTTTGATCTGATAAGAAGCTGCAGCCGCTATCATTACGCAAAAGTGGGACGGTATAAGATTTTGGTAAGTAGTGTGTAAAAAGGGGTGGAGGTATAAACATAAATATCAACATTGGTGACGTCACCTGCGTTGCTACTGCTCCAACGGCCGTAAGAGATAAGACCCTGGTCGCCGAGCACTGATAACGCAGGTGACGTCACAGACGGGCTCGCCATCGTGGTTTATATGTATACTACAGACTACTCACAGGGATGCCTCCCCCCACGAAACCTTATACAACACATAATTCGTAAATCTCAGTTATCAATTACCTTTGGAAAAGTTATTTTTATAATTCTAAAAGTTTACAAACTTTAAAAAGGAGCTAGAAATAGAAATTCTAAAAGCTTTCAATTTGATCATGTCATGTCACAATTACCCGATTCCTACCTTATCGTAATTCAAGTGAATTAATCAATTATTAGTTGGTAGATCCCTCTTTGACATATGGCTTTAATTGTAGTAATTAAGAAATATTGCACTTTCAAGAAAAGTTTTGACCACACTGATAAAAAGATGCTATTGAACCAAAAATATGCACTTTTGTGTTCGTTCAAAAACAGATCTCATTGATTCAAATGAATATACTACCGAATTCGAGCCAAAATAAATCATTATTGTTTAATTGAATATTCATTTAAATTAATAGCATCTTCTTTTGAACGAGCGCGAAAATGTGTACTTTTGATACAATAGCATTTGTTTTTCAGGGCATTTGTTGATAATTTGCGTTTTCAATTTTAAAAATTCAAATACTCATAACTTTGTCAAACAAAAAAATTCCGCAAACCGGTAAGATACGTGTCGTTTTATTCCTTTTAAAAAACAACATATTTGAATGGCAAATGATTCTGTGCCTTGAGCATCGACTACTTGCCTGATTTAAAATGAATTCGGTCTGATGTTGATTTGAAAAAATTGAACTAATTGAAGAAAAATAGTTTTTTGTTCTATTATTAAACTTTTATTGGAATGGTAACAATCAAAAGTCTGTTGGGACAAACAAATTTTGGTTGATTCCATAACAACCAAATTGTTTTGTTATGCAATCCAAACAGTTTAGTATTTTAGGAGTTCAAAATACCAATTTGAAAATAGAAGCTCTAAACAAATTACTATTTTTAACTACAAAGTAATCAGAAATGACCAAATTTCATTAGATGCCGCTTGAATTTTTAAGAATTAAAATTAACTTAAAAGTGTCTTCTCTTTAGATTTGAATCAGTGGAACTTTACTGACAATGAAAATAAGTGACTTATTTTTTAAGATTTCAATCAGTGAAAATACATTCTTCGCTGAAACTTCAGTATTTTTTGCACTGAGACAAAAAGTGATTAACCAGTGGAATTTCAGTGACTTTTCAATTCACCCTCGACTTCACCTTAATATACTTGCTTCGTTAAACGTCCTTTATCCATTCTATTAACTTTAAGTTGTACAATATTCACTTGTACTTGATTCACTTATTTTGGGTTTTAAAATAAAATGAAAAATGTGTCCAATAATTATTATTAGACACTTAGAAAATGTACATAAATAGTCAAAATTAACATCCAACATTATAAACAAGTATATATTTTATTGGGACACAGTAATACAGAGCAATTATTTTGTCTTAAGAATTGATATCGTTCCCATTTTCGAGTGATTCTTAAAGTCTTATTTTTATGCTAATACTTTGCGACTCTCATTAACCTGTGAAAGGTGTTTCCCTCTCAGGTTTACAAAACTCTGTAAATGGACTCAAGTCAAGTCAATTTACAGACAGAAAAAAAGAAACGGGTATACTATCCATTCAGTCTTAAATTACCGCTTTAACGGTCGAGTAAATCCTAACATGATTCCATTCCTTCCATTCTTCTGTATAATTGACGTACTGCTAACCTACATCAACTTTCTTTCTTCATATTGCCTTTTCAGGTAGTTCAATAAGAGCTGATTAAAACGGGCAGTCGTCATTTCCTCTACGTCTACCTGCGTACCCTTCCCCTTCCAGTGTGCAGCAACACTACCCCTGACTGGAATCGAAATGGCTCCAGGCCTTCGAGCTAGGTCCCCTATGGAGATAATCCCTTTCACATTACTTATTTCCTCGCCTACTTTTCAATTCCCTACAGTACAGTCGCTAATGACCCTGGCAGTTGATGCGACTATAAACATTCAACTAATAAAAAATAAAAAAATTTTATTTGAATCCGATTTTAGCCTACAATTATTAAAATGTTTACAACTTCTTTTCTCAAGCAGTTAAAGGAACCATAGAGCGAAGAAATTTGTCTAACACTTTTTTTCGTATCCCGAATAATTCATTCAAGAAAGGAAAAATTGAGATAAAATGAAATAAATTTTTAAAGATCAACAGGAATTGAAGATATGAACCGATTTTTTACTATCTTTTTTTAATTCTTTGCAATAATATAACGAAGCTAATGCAATCTATTCAAATTCTATCAATTAATATTTTACCAAATTTTCATTTTTCTCATCCGGATCTAATCCTCTAACAGCTAACAGTGATTTTAAGTGTCCCCTGGGGTTATGGTATTGTGAGAAAATTAGCAACGCAGGACTAGCGAAAAGTCGAAGGATAAGTTCAAGGAAAATTTATTGGGGGCTGTTTGAACTAGTCTACGTTACTAACACTGTCAGTCTTGTCAGTCAAAGACTGACTTCTGATGAGCCCTGGCCTGTGAGAAAGCCACGGGACGCGTCCTCAGAAGGCGGACAGAGGGTCTCTGTACCAAGGGTTTCTGCTGAATATGGTCACAATACTTAATAAATTGAATGGCACCTGGGTAATGTGTCTTGCGACGGCAGGTGGGAATAAAACCCCGGGACCCTACAGAGGGCCCGCGGTCCAGAAATTTGAAATTTTTTATTTTCGAACTCCAGCAATATAGATATTTTAGTTAAACTTAACGAGTTTTTTTTACTTTTAGTTCTAAATTATTTCAAGCTCCACCAAAAATTAAATGCATTCATTTGATTAAGAATTTTCTGTTTTCTTACATCTCGCCAGAAGATAGTCACGTTTCCTTCGAAAAATTTTTATATTTCTACTTCCTATGGTAAACGTAACTATCGTCTTATAAACAGACAATAATATCGAACGACACCAAGAATCGTTCTTAGCCTAAACACTTAAACGGCAGTAGACTTTTATAAACATGTAAGCGATAGCAGATATGTTATGAATTCTTTAGAAAGTTTATTCGTACGAGATCGGCGATTCAACATTTAGTTTTCGGTATGCATTCGTCCTGAAAAGTCTGTTGTAAAGTTATATAGTGAATAAAAATCGTTTTTCGTGTGTGCGTGTGATCGTGCGTAAAATACGCAGTTTTTTGCTAAAAATGAGCTGCAAACATAAATCGGGGGCACAGAAAAGAAAGGAAGAAGAAGGCCCCGAAAAGAAGGCATCAAAAGGAAAACTTTCTTCAAACAAATTTTGAAAGTTTTCTAGTTCTGAAGCTGAAGCTTCATCACAGCTTTCTTCAAAAGCTAATCCTTCGGTACCTCATGAGAACACTGTCCACTCTATCGATGTTAACGTGGAAGGTCGAACTCTCTGAAAAACAGCTTTCAAGGATAATACAACTGACAATTCAGCTACACGTTCTTCATCTCATGAAGACACTTCTCACGCTATCGGCGATAACGTTGACAGTATCAATCTCTTGGAAACAGCTTTCAATGATAATTCCAGTAATAATTGAACTGCGCCTTCTTCTCGACTCTCACCTTTATTAACCCCCATTTTTTAATCATATTTTGATAAAGGATAACCCACTCTTAACATTGAAATTGACATAAAAAAATCGCCTGAAAGTTTGCCTCTGTGTTTTCCAGAAGATTGTATAGGTAGTGAGCTACCGACCTGTATTTTTAAGGTAAAGCTAGGGAATGGTTGGATTGTGCTTACAGACAAAAATGTTTACATCAGTGGAAAGCAGAACAGAGAAAATTAAAAACAGAAACTTCTTTAAGTGAATTGTTGTTTAAAACAACACGAGCGAGAAGTGTGGAAAGAAATCCTAAGGCTACTTCTTGATGTAACCTTGTTTCTTGCTGAAAGAGGTTTGGCTTTTCGCAGGGACAGTAACAGAATTTACCCTCCAACGGTAGCTTACTTGACATCCATGAACTTTTAGCAAAATATGACACGCTTCTTAAGAAACACCTACGAAAAGTATGCCACTCTCAAGAAACCGGGAAAAGATTAGAGGTGCATTACTTATCAGCAGATATTCAAAATGACTTTATGGTTGTCTGTCAAATGAAGTAATAAATTGTATTTTTCAAGGACGCGAGAAAGCAAAGTATTATTCACTGATTGTGGATGCTACTCCAGATTCCGCTCATGGTCGAGGGTAAGGTTATGACACCGGCAGCAATTTATATTTTCCTATTATGTATCCCTGAGTTTATACCACGATTACTTTTAGACTGCCGAAATAGACACCATTTTCTCTGTCTGATATAAGCACAGCTGTCTTTACAACAAAACTAGCTAAACTGAACGACCTCAAGGACCTTATCTGATTTATGAGATCTATGGGCTTCAAATAGTTTCGGATATACTTTTATATATATATATATATATATATATATATATAAGACTAACCTCTACTAGAGCACTTGGTGCAGCTTTATTCGTAGCATACTTTTTCGCATTTTTCTCGAAAAGAGTCATACGAGAAGAAGCCATGGATAATAATATATGCATTTTGAAAAGATCTACAACTTTTGTATAAAGCTTTTTTTATATCATTAAAATGTGGCAAAATAAACAAATAAAATTGATTTTTTGTTCAATTATATGGTTTTTTTATGTTCAAGGGCCCAGGGGCACCCTTTGACTTAGTCAGATTAACCTCAAATATTACAGGAATTATTTCTACATAAAATGGAACCAAACTGGGGGGTAGCGCTAAAAAATCGCAAAAAAAATGTTTGCCAAGAGTAAATAAGAGCCACTCCAATGCAATACATGAGAAGCGCTATACAATCTGAACTCCAAACTCTAAACTTCTAAAATAAGGATTAACTCTTTAAAATTGCGACAGATAACAATTTTTTTTCATAATGATTTTTTGTTTTGTTTGAAAATCAAAATTAAAACTGTTTTTTTTAAACCACATTAAAATTTTTTTTCTTGTTCATAAAATAGCTTTTTTACACTCTTCAAAGTAATATAGAATAAAAAGTGGGCTGGAAATAATTTCATGGTCAAATTGAGAATTTACGCTCGAGGGGACCACATTCAATTTACACAGCGCCCAGGAACGAATACTGTTAAGTCTAACGTACCTCTAAGCTTACATTTAACTATCTTGAGATGATTTTTTGTGTGTATGAATATTATATAGACATAAAGTGGCCCACTCAAGCGTAAAAATCGATGAAGTAATAGTGTACGTTAATATACTTCCGCCCGTCTTTCTTTCTTTTTGCCATACGCCAACGTGACACACAACATCACTTGACCTTCATTTTTCATCTAGTGGTTTAGAAAGATTGCAAAGCGTTTGTTTCGCGTCTTTTAAAGCACTATACCAATTTTCCTTATTCGAATCCATTACAAAATTCAATACAGCGACTTAGAAATACTGTAATTTTTTGAATGTAAGAGTCTGATATTCTTAAGATTTATTCCAATCAGAGATATGAGTCTGCATTTTCATAGTCAATATTCGAGTTTTTCTAACTGTACCATATTTAATACCAATAGTCTCTCCGTGTGGAAGTGTCAATGTCTAAATTGTTTCATGCAATTTCAAGTAAAAATGCCTGTATATTCTTGTGTTCGGTGCTGCGAAAGAAACACAAAAATGGAAAGAGAATATTCGTTTTTTGGAATAATAAATAATCCTCTCACGTACATATGTATAATATTAATCGCACTTATTAGGATGCAAAATAAAAACGAAGAACGCAATAGTCTAACTGTGATAATTAACTAATGATATTTTAATACGTAGAATATGGTCAAAATCCAAAACCTAAAAGTTGTGAAAAGCTAATATTGAAATTGCAAGGTTTATAATTTCAAGAATTTTGAATTCGATAATTTCATCCTTTAGAGCAACACTTGTGTTCATTTATACGGAAATAGTACAAATTGTGAAAATTAGGCAAGTATAAAACTTTCGGGTAATGTAAACATTTCTATATAAAAATACGCTTGTAACTGAAAGTTTCGCGAAGTTAAATGTATTAATAAATACAGAATTATTCAATAAAGTTCATTCACCTTTTATTATAAGCTAGTCTTAAATGTTATAATCGTAAAATAAATGATATGAATTTATCGAGCCATTGATTATTCTGACGCTAAGAGTGGATCCGATTCGCTGTAGGAGGAAATGGCAAAATAACAACAGGTTCTCGGATATGTTCTGATCATTCCACTATGGTCCAGGATCTCAATTTTTTCGCCAAAAGTGAAGATTCGAATTTGAATCACCTAAATATATTTTCGTGATTGAGCCACCTCGAAGTATCCATATTTCAAGTTCCATATCCATCGGCTACCCTCTGTTCTGTTGAACACCCGTCAAAGTCGAAAAATGGAACTTGATTCTCTGTGTTTGATTACTAAAATAAAGGGATACAATTTTATGATATTTACCTGAAGGCAAACTCTTTTTCAGTTTTTTTCATTCAGTTTTGAGTGATAAATTGAAAAAAGTGATGTAAAAGCTCGCAAACTTATGTATAAGCGTGACATTTACATAGTTTATTCGAAAAAAGTTAGACTTTTTCCCCCAAATTTCTGCTGTCGGAACTCCATATCGTCGCCTACCACTTCACATTTGGAAAGCAAGGTGCCGATGGATTTCTTATGATGTCTAATTCAACGTAGGGGTGCGCCTTTTGTATTCTGATGAAAAAACAACAAACAACTTCGTGCACGCATCGAGCCGTACGCACGCACCCGGCACTGCTGCGCGCCTGCACGTATAGACATGTAGACAGCAAGACTGCACCGCTGGATTTTCCCAGTGTCTCTCATAAATATATATGAATAAACTGTGTATATATAATTAAAAAGAAAACAGTCAAACAACCACCGCAGGGTCCCACTTGGAGCGTGGTCGCCAGAACAAATTTTTCCCAGGTGTCGATATTGTAGATTTCCATTTTATGTATGGATTTCTCTTCTCGATTCGTTACCTTCTCCGATGATAATACAGATTTCTATATTCAAATTCTTTCTGAAACTTTTTTTTTTTTTTTTTAGATTGTAGATCTTGTCTCCGAATGCAAGTAGACCTACAATGCATGGAAATTAGCGAAAAAGACTCTTATTTTGCTTTCCCATAGAGGGAGGTTTGTAATTACATAAATTGTAAAATCTACTTTTTTTATATATTTCGATATAATTCGAACCCAGGAACTAAAAAATGCAGTTGAAAAAAATGGGTGTGCGCTGTAACCTCTTCCCGTTTACCATATCTCAAAGGTAAAAGAGTGTTACGTTATAAGAAATATATCAGAGAGACAAAGGTATTTAAAATTAATATTACATTTATTTAGGTCCAAAGATTACATTAATTGAAGGAGGTGTGTAGAGAAAGATGTTGAATTGAAGTTCACTCGACTGTCTATGTTTTCCCAGCAACAAGAATGTGAAATTATAAGACGAATAACCTTCAAATATTCGTGATATTAAATCAGTTACAATTTCACTTTACTCATCGTTATAAAGCACTGTTAATCCAATTTTGTATGCACTCGCTGAATATTGTCTTGAACTTCACTAGTTCACAAAGTTCCAAATCATACTTATAATTTTGCAGATCCGAGGCAAGGGGATTATTCGAACGTGGAAGCCTCTGGATATCCCTCTGAACTGCTTCTGCTTTTTTACTCTTTGCAATGCAGCTTAGCAGGGTAATTTGAACTAATTGATTCTTTTCGGTGTGCATTAAAATCTTAATTTAATACTTCGAACTCGAACTTTACTACTTCCGCACAATGGGTACCGACGAAGTTTTCTGAATGTTCTGATGGACTAAACTGCCCTAGGTTGACAGGCCTACTAGTTTCGGAGTCAGAATTTGGATAGCGTATTATAGGGCACGACAAAAATTAAACTGAACTGCCCGCGAATTCGAAAAATGACCTATTTATACAATCTTGTTTTTTTATTTGAAGATCCGGTCGATACAGTACGCGGTATGCTGTATGCTAGCATGTTAGTACTTATAGCATAGGTAATAACATTATTTTTCCTTCCCTTTTTTCGAGATGAGTTAATCATGCTGTCTTCATAGCGAACCGACAGAAGGCCATAAATCGAATGTGTTGGTATATTGGCTAGCTCTAAATCAACTTTTTCGTGAATGGATACTGTTTTGCAGAACATTCTTAAAATTTCTGGAATATAATATTAAATAGTTACTCCGTAGGACGTAACAAGAGATCTTGTCATGAAACTTAGACGAATCGTAGCTCCAGTTGATGTCCAGGTCTGATAAGAGTTTGGGTGTTCAGAAATTTGAAAAAAAAGTTTTACCTTGTTTAAATGAAAAAAACTTTTTTGATATTTGAAATACAGATATTTACAATATCTGATATATTTGTTCACGTATTCGAGACGCATCAATAGATCTATTGTGAAACATATTATGACCTACTAGTACCGATTTATGAAATAAAAAAATGCTTATATCTTGTATAGATAAGGAAAACTTTTTCATATTGGTAATTCAACAGTACTTAAAATTATGTTTTTGTTCGAGATGCATCGATTGACCTATTGAACAGCCTTGCATGACCTCTCATAATCAATCAATAGCTATTTATAAAATTAAACAAAATTGTTTCTTTGTTTATGAAAGACAACTGATTTCATATTCGAAATATAAGACTGATGTTATTTTTTGTATATAAGAGTTTCGGTATAATATTGAAACATCAACTTTATGAAATTAATGTCAGTTTTTTTTGTGAAAATAAACATACCTCCATGAGGAAAAAAATTTATTTGACGCCTGTGAGAATGCAAAATGCTCATAAAGTGAACAGAAGTAAATACGTACATAGTGAATACGCGCATAGTACTTCGCAGCGGTTTTTTTTTTTTTTTTATGCACAATCCATAGCTGATGTGGAATTTGAATCCAATCTACACAATTTGAATTAAATTAAATTAAATCTACCTATCAGCCTATCATTGAAACTGGGCTGATTCCTTTAAGTCCGATAACACTGCGTTAGAACCTATTGCACTATCCCTACCGGCACAAGACGACTAGAAAATGTCTAAAAAGTTTCAGGTCTAGTCACTTCTCTTGACATTTCTATCTATAGCTACTCAGGCAGTAGTTTTTAAAACACCAAGTATGGTTTTATGATTTCTATCAATCATATTTCACACAAATGCTGGCCAACAGAGGGGTCCTTCGTTCATAAGCAGGCAAATATTAAAAAATAACAAAAATAAATATTTTTTACAATTAACGATTTGCAAATAGGATATCTGGAATCTACAAGTTTTTACGATTCCAGGCATAAGTCATTTGCTAAAGGAGGGTGCCAATTTTGAGCCCAATGCGTCCATCTTTGAGAAGTGTATTACCCAGTGATTTTTGGTACGCTGATTCCAAATATGTTCTTAGTTTTTCAGACATTCGTGCCAAACTTTCTAGTCTATCGACGACACATTTACTTCGCTCGTCTCTCGCGGTTGCACTAAATGGACAAAAATACGATAAATCACGTTCATTTTTTTCACTCCGATCATAGTAGAGGGCGACTTAGCCCTAGCGAATTTTTCATTAAATTACAAATTCGATTTGATTTTTACCACTTTAAGATCTGTATTTTTCTCTGTATCTAAAAAAGCAATAAAAGAAATTTATAGTTTCGAAGTGTATACATCGTTCTGACTGAAAATAGCAACAAAAGGAGGATAGGCCGACACATTTTAATGTCCTTCCTGCACGTTATTTCTATAGCTAGGTATGCTGAATGTAGATAAAAAGAAGAATGCGAAATATGTTAAATCCAGGAGTTTCTTCTCAAAAAGTCGATGAAGGCATCAAGTGTGCAGGGTGTCCAGGAACAGTATAGATGCAAGTAAATTATTGTGCATACTGTCGTGCACCATATCATCTAAACTGTGAAAAAAAGATATTGAGTTTCTATAATACAGAGAGAAATGCTCATGACAGATGTGGAATTTCTGAAAGGAAAGCAAAATCAAAGAGATCAATATGAGCAGAGTAACTATCTATTTATCTCGGGAATACCAAGTTAAGATGGGGGAACTGTAAAGGGAACTGTGCCAAAGGTTATGACAGGAATGAAAGGAATCTATGCTGCAGCTTGCTACACAGTTAAAATCAGCAAAGGAGAAGGGCCGATAATTTTTTCATTAAAGTGTAAGGAGTTAAAAGACCAAATACTGAAGAGAAGAAAAGAAATCAGTTCCCTCAGTCTGGAAGCCTGAAAAAACATGAATAACCTAGGCCGTAAAATCTTTATATCCGAAGATATGGCTCTATAATCAGAAATTGTCCCAGCTGGCATGGGAGCTGCAAGAAACGGCTTCTGTCAATTCGCATGGTTCAATAGCGGAAGAGTGTGCGGGAAACGTAAAGAAGGAGAGATTTGGGTCTGGATAAAGTATAAGGGAGTTATGTTGAGTAAAAGAGTTTTTCACACTCGGATCTCGCGCGTCTGCGTACGCCGCACTAGCGAGAAGTCGTTGCTGCGAAAATTGGCGCATCTCACGAGCGTTGGCGCTGTTTACGAGATGAAGTCATGCGACAGCTGTATTGTTCAACACATCTTTAATAGTGATACATCTTGTTTATTCACACCGATTACCTGCTTTGATCCATAGGTATAAATCGTGAGTATCCACAGGTTATGGGCTCAGTCATTCTGGATAGAGTAAAATCGGAAGGGATGTGAATAAATAAAATAGCGTGCGTCGAGATTTTTGAGTCGGCCGACCGCGTGATAGCCGTGTCATTTTTCGATATTTTGGGCGGGCGAATTTTTCTCGAGAGTTGAAAAAAAGTGTTGTCAGTCGTAAACAAAAAGGCCGGAAGAAATATCAATAAGACATGTGGTAAAGTTGAACTGTTCGAATTTTCTTACGCGAATGTTTGAAATGAAAGATCTGTTCAGAGCAGCGAACGTTTATTTCATCGTGGACGGTACGAGTGTTTTAACGACAGACACTACACAGACTGTGAAGAACACGTGAGAAGAACACGATTCGAAATCAAGAGTTCTTATTTCAGCAACGCTTGAGAGATCGCAGCTTATGTCGCTGATAATGTGAGAAACCGCTAAGCAGATGTGGGATGCTCTGTGTCTACAGTACGGGTAGATGTCAGCATTTAGTGAGTTGTTCCTGCTGAAAAAGTCCAATGAATACAAGATGGAGGCAGAGGACACCGTTGTGCAACACGTGGCAAAGATGAAAAATATGGCGTTACAATTGAAGGATGTCGGCGAAACAGTGTCGGACACAACAGTGATGGTGAAGATTCTTTCTGGGTTATCATCGAAAATCAGTGCGTTTTAAACTATGTGGGATAACGTTGAAGTAGAGCGACAAAACATTGATTGCTCGAATAAAAAGAAAAATCAAGGTGACATTCGATATTGGATCAGGAGATTTTGTGCTTGTAGCCTCGTGGAGCGAAGCGATACCGGAAACGCGAGAAAGACGCGTCAGTTCTTCGGCGGAACAAGTAAAGCGATTGCTCGAGGTCGATAAAAGTAATGCCGGGCTAACCGACAGTGGGGCGTCTCGTCACAGTTCTGATCTTCGTGAATGGTTTGAGTCTCTCAGTGAGTGTGAGGTCGAAGGAGAAGGAACGATACGAGTCGAGTCCTTTTTCGGCGGTCGGTGGAACAGTATACAGATCAAAGGCGTGTTGTTCGTACCGCAGATAAAGGAAGATCTGTTATCGGTGGGCGCGTGTACCGAAAAGGATTCAAGTGAATTTCGATAAAACACAGATTAGTTTCGCGCGGAAATGTCTTTACTATGATCGGAGTGAAACAAACGAACGCGATTTATCGTATTTTTGTCTATGTAGTGCAACCGCGAGAGACGAGCGAAGTAAATGTATCGTCGATAGTCTAGAAAGTTTGGCACGAAGGTCTGGTAGTAAAGTGAAGCCCGAAGTGATTCCTGGCGATGCAGCATCTCAGCGAGCTGTAAGTGCATGGGAGGAGGCCGATTTAAAGGCCCAGTCGGATATTGTGCTAGAAATAAGTCCGCCTGGAATTGAACAAATAAAGGGTTGTGTGACTGCACGAAAAATCTGGACCAAGTTGGAAGATGTATATCAGTCCAAGGGACCAGCGCGGAAAGCTGCACTTTTGAATCATTTGATGTCCATGTAGATGAGGGATGTCGACGACGCACGAGAGCATTCTCGACTTTTCTTCGACGTCGTAGACAAATTGGCAGAGCTGGAGGTTGAAATCAACAAGGATTTACTAACCGTCATGCTTCTGCGCAGTTTACCGGACAATTTCGAGAATTTTAGGTGTGCGATATGATCACGCGATGAACTGCCGTCTTTGGAAACACTTAGAATCAAAATCGCGGAAGAATTCGAGGCGCGTAACGAGACAAATCGAAATCCGGTTCAACACGCGATGGCCGCGAAAAAGTGGGGAAATAGAAAAGGTGACCCAACAAAGAAGGATTCTAAGATAAAGTGTTTCAAGTGGGATAAAGTTGGATATAGGGCGAAAAACTGCAAGGCAGCGAAAAAGCCAACGGTGCAAACCTCAAATGCCAAAAATTCCGATGAAGATTTGTCTATGTTTACAACGTTAGATGTGCCAACAGACCAAATATTCAAAATCGGAAATGGTGTGAAATGTGATGCTTGGTGTTTCGAAAGCGGTAGTACATCTCATATGTGCAACGACATCGAATTGTTCGCGGAAATCAATAAAAATTGTAATCGGTGAATCTAGCTAGCAGTGCAACTACAGAAATATTAGGAAAAGGTATCGCATCATCTTTGACGGAAGTGGAGGGGGCAAGAAAAACGGTAAAATTTCGTGACGCCTTATACGTTCCGGACCTACGTACAAACCTTGCCTCGGTGGGAAAAAGTACAGATAAAGGTTACAAGGTTATTTTTACAAACACAAAGGCGGAGGTTGTTGATCGAGACGAGAAGGTGTTGCTTACTGCGAGACGTGAAAAAGAATTATATTATTTTCGAGATGCAAACGTCCCCGAGTGTAGAAAGATTTCCGAAGCAGTCGCCGCAGCTAGGAAGCCGAAGAAAAATTCCCTTGAGGATTGGCATATCAGGTTGGGACATTTGAATGTTCAATCTCTTCGACAGGCAATCAGGGCTGAATCTATTCAAGGAATCAAAGTCGATGGTCCAGACGAAGATTTCGAATGCAGTGTCGGCATCAAAGGGAAGATGTGTCGCCCTCCTTTTCCGAAGGTATCTGAAAGAATGATAAAAGTGGGTGAACACACACTCTCTGACGTTTGTGGTCCTATGCGCGTTGCTTCGCTCGGAAAGAAAAAATATTTCGTCACATTCACCGACGATTCATCTGGGTGGTGTGAGGTGAAATTCCTCAGTCACAAGAGTGAAGCAAGGGGTCAGTTTGAAAATTGCAGAGCACTTGTGAGCACGCAGCTGGAAACAAAAATCAAAGTCCTACAATCAGATAACGAAAAGGAGTACGACAATAGAAGTTTCAACGCATTACTCAAGAAGCACGGAATAATGCGAAGATTGACAGCTGCCTACAATCCACAGAAGAACGGAGTTTCCGAAAGGCGTAACAGAACACTGATGGACACGGCAAGGTGTCTCTTGATAGAGTCAGGATTATCAGCAACGTTCTGGGCAGAGGCTGCCAATACGGCGAATTATGTTCGAAATAGAACACCTTCTAAAAATCTTAACGGAAAGACGCCATACGAAGTTTGGTTTGGTAAGCCTCCAGATGTGTCATACTTCAGACGCTTCGGTAGTGAAGTGTTAGTAAAGGACAGATCACCAGCTTTAGGCAAAATCGAGCCGCGAGCAGAAGAAGGAATTTTTCTAGGATACAGCGAAGAATCCAAGGCGTACAGTGTTTGGCTAAAGGACAAAAGGAAGGTTAACACATCTAGGGATGTCATTTTCTTGGAGGAAACTCCGAGTCGTTCAACCGAGGATTCAAAGGATTTTCGTCCGAAAGAATTTCATCAGCAAAAATCGTCAAGTGATTCCGACGAAACAGAATACGATGAACCCGTTGTCAAAGTTGATCTCTGCAACAATCGAGACTCCGAGCATCCGGTCAACGAGGATGTGCAGGAGATTCAGAGCAATGGCGGTGGCTACGATGAAGAAAACTCTTCGGAAGGCGAGGATTTCCTTGGATTCGATCTTCCAGCTGCTGTGGGCGCACCAAGACGAGGTAGGCCACGTACAGTGCGCACGGGACGACCTGGTAGACCAAGGAAGGTCTATGGGACAGCAGGTAACGATGACGAGATCGAAAGCGATTTCGTTTTCCTAACGGAGATTTCAGTCACTCGAGCATTGGCCAGTCAAGAGTCCAATGAATGGATGACAGCCATGGCGAATGAAGTGACGTCGATTCTCCTAAAGGATACTTGGGATCTAGTCGATAAGTCCGGGCGTGCTTGAGTAGAGGAAAGTCGTGTCTCCCAGAATTTGGGAAACAAACAAAATTTAAAATACTAAAGTTTGAATTTTTGTAACGGTGTAACCTGAAAATCAGAAAGAAAATGGGAAATGTTGGAGTGTACTTTGCTAGATAAGTACATTATACCAATTTATATTTGTGAATTGATTTTAAAACTTTGAATGGAATTAAATAATTAATTAAGAAAGAAAGGGATTAATTCAAGGGTTCTCACAGAATTTTATAATAATATTTTAAGACTTTTTCAAAGGATTTGGTTACAATAAATCAAGAATTGCACAGTATTCCACAGAGTATTACATTATTGAGAGTATATCCGAAAAATTCTGAAATCATGTGATCAATTATAATGATTTTTCACTAAATTTCATAATAATACTTGACCACTTTTTCAATGAATTTGGTTACAATAAATAAAAAATTTGACACAATTCTACAGATTTTTACATTATCGAAAGCATTTTCAAAAAATTCTTAAATCATGGGATTAATTATAATG
The DNA here is from genome assembly GCA_011634705.1 of Andricus grossulariae. Classification (NCBI taxonomy): domain Eukaryota; kingdom Metazoa; phylum Arthropoda; class Insecta; order Hymenoptera; family Cynipidae; genus Andricus; species Andricus grossulariae. Next base: position 91,632,369 of record JAABKJ010075445.1, on the reverse strand, counting down.
AATTTTCAGTGAATTCTGTAACGATATATTACCACTTTTTGAAAGAATTTGATCGCAAATAAATCAAGAATTGCACAGTATTCCACAGATTTTTAAATTATCGACAATATATCATAAAAATTCTGAAATCATGGGTATAAATATTTTTCAGTATATTTTGTAACAATATTTTAACACTTTTTCAAAGAATTGGATTACGATAAATCAAGTATTGCAGAGTATTCCACAGATTCTTAAATTATCGAGAGTATATCTGAAGAATACTTAAATCGGGGGATTAATTATACTGATTCTTCGCTGGATTTTATACAAATATTTTTAAACTTTTTCAAAGAATTTGATTACAATAAATGTATAACTGCACAGTATGCCACAGATTTTTACATTGTCGAGAGTATATACAAAAAATTCTTAAATCATGGGATTAATTATAATGATTTTTCACTGAATATTGTGGCAACTTTTTAACTTTTTTTCAAAGAATTTGATTACGATAAATCAATAATCTCACAGTGTTCCACAGATTTCTACATTATCGAGGGTATATCCGAAATATCCTTAAATCATGGGATTAATTATAATGAATTTTCAGTTAATTTTATAATAATATTTTAGCACTTGTTTAAAGATTTGATTACAGTAAATCAAGAATTGAACAGTATTCTAGGGATTTTCACATTCTCGTGAGTATATCCAAAAATTCTTGAATCATGTGATTAATTATAATGATTTTTCACTGAATTTTATAACAATATTTTCACACTTTTGCAAAGAATTTGACGACAATAAATCAAGAATTGCACACTATTCCACAGATTTTTGCATTATCGAGTGTATATCCAAAAAATTCTTAAATCATGGGATTAATTATAATGAATTTTCAGTGAAGTTTGTAACAATATATTAACACTTTTTTAAAGGATTTGTTTACAGTCAATCAAGAATTGCACAGTATTCCACAGAGTTTCACATTATCGAGTGTATATCCGAAAAATTCTTAAATCATGGGATTAATTATAATGATTTTTCACTGAATTTCATAACAATATCTTAACACCTTTTCAAAGAATTTGATTACAATAAATGTAAAACTTCACAGTATTCCGCAGTTTTTCACATTATCGATTGTAAATCCGAAAAATTCTCAAATCATGGGATAGATTTCAATGACTCTTGACTGAATTTTATAACAATATTTCAACACTTTTTTGAAGCATTTGATTGCAATAAATCAAGAATTGCACACTATTCCACAGATTTTTACATTATCGACAGTATATCCGAAAAAGTCTCAAATCATGGGATTAATTATAATTATTTTTCACTGAATTTTATAACAATATTTTGACACTTCTTCAAACAATTTGATTACGATAAATCAAGTATTGCACAGTATTCCACAGAGTTCTACATCACCGAGAGTATATCCGAAAAATTATTAAATCATGGGATTGATTATAATGATTTTTCACTGAATTTCATAATAATATTTTAACACTTTTTCAAAGAATTGTATTACGATTAATCCAGAATTGCAGAGTATTCCACAGTTTTTCAAATTATCGATTGTAAGTCCGAAAAATTCTCAAATCATGGGATTAATTATGATGATTTTTCACTGAATTTTGTGACCGTATTTCAACACTTTTTAAAAGAATTTGATTACAATAAATCATGAATAATTGCACAGATTTCACAGATTTTTACATTATCGACAGTATATCCGAAAAAGTCTCAAATCATGGGATTAATTATAATGATTTTTCACTGAATTACATAACAATATTATCACACTTTTTCAAAGAATTTATTATTATTATTATATCATTAAGCCGTTTCCCTTTCGGGGTAGGCGTGAATTGCTCGGTTGTAAAATAGTGATGTGTGGAAGGGTATGTAGGTGAAGGGTAGATGGGTATATAGGTTTAAGGTATAGATATTTTAGATTGATCTAGAATTCTCGTGTTACTTATTTAGGATATTTAATACAGTCTTGGAAATGCGTGTCTTGTGATTATTATCAATGAAAATTTTTTTTGGCGATTTTAGATGATGGAAATTTAATCGGGTTTCGTTAAATAAGGTAGGGGTAGTTCTTGAGGGTTGCTTGATATTTCTGTGGTTATAAGGATATTTAATACAGTCTCGTGAAATGCGCGTCTTGTGATTATTATACATGAAAATTTTTTTTTGGCGATTTTAGATGAGGGAAATTTAAACGGTTTTCGTTAAATGAGGTAGGGGTAGTTCTTAAGGGTTTCTGGATATTTTTGTGGTTATAAGGATATTAAATACAGTCTTGAAAATGCGTGTCTTGTGATTATTATCGATGAAAATTTTTTTGACGATTGTAGATGAAGGAAATTTAAACGGGGTTCGTCAAATCAGGTAGGGGTAGTTCTTGAGGGTTGCTGGATATTTCTGTGGTTATAAGGATATTCCATACAGTATTGGAAATGCGTGTCTTGTGACTATTATCAATGAAAACTTTTTCTGGCGATTTTAGATTTGGGAAATTTAAACGGTGTTCGTTAAATGAGGTAGGAGTAGTTCCTGAGGGTTGTTGGATATTTCTGTGGATATGAGGATATTTAATACAGACTTGGAAATGCGTGTCTTGTGATTATTATCAATGCAATTTTTTTTGGCGATTTTAAATTAAGGAAATTTAAACGGTGTTCGTTAAATGAGGTAGGGTAGTTGTTGAGGGTTGCTGGATATTTCTGTGGTTATAAGGATATTTAGTACCGTCTTGGCAATGCGCGTCTTGTGATTATTATCAATGAAAATTTTTTTTTTCGATTTTAGATGCAGGAAATTTAAACGATGTTCGTTAAATGATGTAGGGGCAGTTCTTGCGGGTTGTTGGATATTTCTGTGGTTATAAGGATATTTATTACAGTCTTGGAAATGCGTGTCTTGTGATTGTTATCAATTAAAATTTTTTTTGGCGAGTTTAGATGAAGGCAATCTAAACAGGGTTCGTTAAATGAAGTAGGGGTAGTTCTTGAGGGTTACTGGATATTTCTGTGGCTATAAGAACATTAAATACAGTCTTTAAAATGCGTGTCTTGTGATATTTATTTTTTTGAGGTTTTAGTTGATGTTCTTTAAATGTGCTCTGATAGGGGTAGTTTTGGAAATCGGAATAATACGTATTGCCTAGTTTTCACTAAAAAAAAGAATGTTTCATCTCCTTGAGATTCTGCGACTTGACGAGTACAATCTGCTTGATTTGTTATGGATTCTATAACAACTAATTTGTTCAATATTCGTCTTTTTTCGCTGAATCCAACTGGTTAATCATTCATTTTTGTATTGTTGAAAATTAGTTTTTTTTTCATGTGAAAATTAAACTATTTTATTGTTGGTTTTAAATCACTTTTTTAGTTGAAAATTCAACTCTTTGGTCACAAATTTATGAATTTACTGCAAATTTGTCTTACGGTAAAAACTTCAAATGTTTTGTTGAATCTTCAACTATTTTGTTAAATTCATCTTAGCTGTTCGAAAATTCAACTGCTTTGTAACAAATTCGTTCTTTTACATTGAAAGTTCACCTTTCATTACAGAAAAATCATATTTCTTAGTTTAAAATTCATTTCGTTTGACTGAAGATGAACGTTTTTGTCGAAAATTCAACTTTTCGGGTTGAAAATTTACCTGTCGTCGAAAAAAATCATCTTTTGAGACTTGAAAATTCAAATGTTTGGTTGATAGTGCAAATTCTAAATTTATTTAGTCCATTCCCATATTATTCTCTAGGGCAAAATATTAAATTCGCATTCGGGAGTTATAATGTAATATCATTCATTAAAAGTGGTTTCACGCATAAAAGCTGATGAATTATATTGTTTCAATTCTAAATTATAATAACGGTATAATAAGTATTTAGATCCTACAATGCATTGGCAGACTATAGCAAAAAAGAATGTTATGAAAATGCTCATACGCTAGGTTCTTGTGTCGTATTTGAAAGACTTAAAATATTCATATATTGCCTACAATTATTAAATGTAGTTTTATGATTGTTTGTTTGGAGTGAAGTAATTCAGATGTAGGAGTTTTAGTGTTCAAATACAAAAATATTGGGAACTTATTTTAAAAGCAAGTCAAGTGCGGTGCTTTTTGTTCTGTAACGAAAGGCAAAAAAGAACTTTGCAAGTACATATTACGATTTTAATACTTATATAATTCAACATTGAAACAACATATTTCACTCAACTTTTATGCTGGACAGAACTTTTAAAAAATATTATTGTAATAACACCGCATCATTAATCTTTGAAAGCTTGGACCCACGTGGAACTCACATTTCAGATGTAGACTAGCCAGCTGATAGAGCCTCGTTTAGTGTCCGCCAGACTTCGCATTTTCATGTCCATCGCGAATACCGACCGAACTGACAACCGGAGTTTTCATTTAGTTGGAATATTTCTTTTTGCATCTTTTGTACTCAAATGATGTACATAAACGTACTTTAGACACACAAACCCACAATTAAATAATTGGTCAGGTCTTACCAACCTGACATAATCAGCACACTGGTCTCTCTCTTTTCGTATTTTCCATACTACCCTCGCCTTTTGCTCGGGACGTGACAGCTGATTTGGTGGCTGCGGTGGGATTGTCACTTCCGTTTAAATCCAGTGTTTTTATTAACCATTTAAACTCAGTGTAGTTTTAATATAGCTAATTCATCGGCACTCGAGGTATAAGTCCTTCTTTGATACGTTGCACGGTCACCTTCGGGGCAAGGCAAAGTTCGAAGTGCAGGATAGGCGTTGGTATGCTTCGCGTACTCGCAAGCTCTGCCATCGTTAATAATCCTACAAAATACCCTAAATTAACCTTGTGTGTACTCTTTGTAACAAGATTGCACAAGTGAAGGGTCTAAAACAACATCATCGAAGATCATCATTCAAGAGTCGCGTTTTAGATCGCTCCGCGAACTAACATTGTTTTGAAACGAATTTTAGATATGGAATTTTAAATCTGCAACTTCCAAAGCCTAAATAATTCACAACCGTGTGTAAAACCCATCTAAAAGAAGATCAAGGGGTTAGGAAATTAACTAATTTGAAAATTCTACCTTTTTTCAACATTTAAACCAGCCAAATAATTTAAAATGCAACTTTTATCATTTTGAAGTATTCGTGAGCTTGTATCTAACCATAAATTTATCAAACATTTAATTAGATACAGGATTTCCACGAATTAATTTCATACACCACTTTTATTCAAACTCTTTACATTTTTAACAAAAACAAATCTCCATCCATTGTGAGTTTTCTTCTCTTACGGATTGATCACCCGTAGATGAAATTCTTACAATAGGCTCACTCATCACAATATTTTCAAATTTTAACAAACGTTCAAGATTATAACTTCTGTTCACAGTATTCATAAAATACGGACTCTTTTATTCGTTCTTCTCGAAGTCTGATCGTCTAACCTTTACTGCCTTTTTTCACTGTACAACGAAATCGTACTGCTTGTCAGTGATAAACGCACAGATACGGTCAGACATTTAACTTTCATTTTAACGAAGCTTGTTGGTTCTATAAACACAATTTTCAATTAACTTGTGAAACAGAAGTCCAATTACAAAAAAAAAAAAAAATTTTAAACTGTACAATAGACATTGAATCCAATCTGATTTCTCTCTTTCGGATTGATCACCCTTGAATAGAGCTCTTATAATAGATTAATTTTGTTATGATCCATTCAACTTTTAATAATTGTTAAATTTGAATATCCGACTGCTCTTTAACCTAATATGCAAATAAATTCTGAAACTGAAAACCTAAAATTCATATGAATTACTTCAAAACTGAAGTAGGTGAATTCGTTTGCGAATCATTCTACGTTATTTAGAAGCTTCAAGTGATTAAATGATCACCGATCATTGATATTCATAAATCTTGAACTTCTCCTATAAATTCACCCGCATTTACAAAATATAGATAAATATGTATATATGAATTACAAAATGCCAAACGATCCAAATGAAACTCAATTTACCGACAATATCAATTGTACACTCAATGAAGCCATAATGACTTCCATGGCCGAGTGTTTTTCCATACAAAAAGGGGTTATAAACATCCCTACTTATGCTGGAAAAAACATGCCCTACAGAGATTTCATACAAGATATTGTAAACAGTGAATCTTCAGTACCAGCAAATTGTGAAAAACAATACCTTAGAGCAGTTTTAGCCCGATTAAATTGTGCGGCCAGAGATAGCATTCACGGAAAGAGTTTCGCGACAATTAATGATTTAAATAAACATTAGAAACAATGTTTTTCCCCTCGTAAAACCTATGCGTGGTACCTGCATGAAATTTCTACTATTAGAATGAGACGAGAACGAAACGTCAGTGAATTTTTCGATTACGTGATTCTTTTAAGATCAGGAGCTCAAGCCGCACAGGAAGATAAATATCCCAATGTGGAGCAACTCTTAACCCCACTAAACGACTGTGCTCTTGAAGCTTTTAAACGTGGATTACCGGATAGTATTTCAGGTCTAGTGGAAGCACGCAACCCTGCAAACTTAGATTCCGCTCTGAAAGTCGCGCTCGAGTACGAAGCAAGACAGCAATTAAATTCTCAATATCCAACAAACCCTTATCATGAGTCTAGATATTCTCACCCCAGTTATTTAAATTCATATGGTCATAATCCTAGTGCTGATCTTCGTTTTACAATGACTGCACACTCCTATGAAGCTTATGATCAAAAAGCAAACAGAATTTCCGACACGCAAGAATTTTCAGATTTTCCGTATAATCATATTCCTCCATACGAGCATCTGCATACATTTAATCCTTACCCTTATTTTCCAACTGCTCCGTTGCAAACTACAGGGTATCCTAATTCATATTATTCACAGGATGAAATCATTATGCTACCCCCTTTTTCAACGAATACAGACCATTTAAACTAAGAATCTGTTCGTCGTACAGACGCAACGACGAGCATGGAATATATAACAAAAGTGATTATTCATCTTGAAAAATTAATTTGAAGAGAATATTTAAAAAGAATTTGAAACATTACAAAAGATTTCCGAAGTTTTGAAACTATACAAAAATAATTTTAAACTTAAAATTATTTCAACAAATTTTTAAAAAATGAAAATTTTTGAAGATTTGGAACAAAAAACTTAGTAGCTTTTTAAGAATTTTCGAAAGTTTCAAGAGAATATAAATTCTTTTTTAAAGATTTTTGGGAAAATTTTAAATAATGTTTTATTTTACAAAATTAATTTTTAGACTGTTTAAAGAGATTTAAAAACATTTCAGAAGATTTTCAAAATGGTCAAAAAAGAATCTGAAAGATTTTCAGTAAATTTTTATTAATTTTGCAGAATATTTTGAAGAGTTTTAGGAGAAATTCGAATCATTTAAAAATATATTTAGAAGTTTAAAAAAAAATCAAAAATAATTAAAAATTTGCATAGATTTAAAAAAAAACTGATAATAAAATGTTGATTTTTGAAGATTTTTCAAAATTCTGAAACGTTTTAAGGTAAAAAAAAATGTCTTAAGATTCCTGGGAATATTTAAAATGATTCTTTATCTTTGAAAATTAATTTTAAGAGAATATGTAATAGAATATAATATATAGAATATAATAGAATATATAATATATATAAAAGATTTTAAAACATTACAAACGATTTTTAAAATTATCAAATACGAATCCGGAAGATAAAAAGATTTTAAAACTTTGATAGATTTCCGAAAGTTTATAATATATTGTTTTATTTTTTCAAGTGTGAAATAGTCTAAAATATCTTTAATAATGATTCAAATTATTCCTAAAATTGTTCAAAATCCTTTAAAATAAGAAAAAAATTGTTTAGAAATTTTCTAGATGCTTTTTCCACATATCTGAAATCTTGAAAAATCTTTTTTGGATGAAAATTCGTCTTTTTGATTTGAAAATTCATTTCTTTTGGCAGAAATTTCATATTCATTTATTAAAATTGCAACTATATGATTTATTATTAAAAAATGTTGTTGATGAGAATTCAAATACTTTGTTAAAAATTCGAATTCTAGGATGAATTCAACTCTTTTTTCATTTAAAATTAACATCTTTTTCACTTGTAATTCAATTATTATTTTTTTCGTTGAGATTTAATTTCTTGTTGTTGAAAATTCAACTACTTTGTTAAAAATTCACTTGTTTGGTTTAAAATTCATCATTTTAGTTCAAAATTAATTTACAGATATTTTCCACAACTTTAGAAAAAATTTGAATTATTTAAAATAATATTTAGGAGTTTTAAACAAAATTTCAAAAATAATAAAAAATGTTTAAAAAAAACTTGAAACAAAATGCAGATTTCTGAAGATTTCGAAATAAAATTGTCAAGTTTTTTAAAATTAATTTTAGGAAAAGATTGAAAGACATTATAAAACATTACAAGACTTTTAAAATTGTCAAAAATAAATCCAGAAGATTTCAAAACAATTTTAGGAACAATTCGAGTCATTAAAAAAAATATTTAAGAATTTTTGAAATTTTGAAGAGGTTAAAAATATTTTAAAACTTTCGAAGATTACCGAACATTTATAAAATACTCTTAATTTTTTTCCAAACGTCAAAATGTCTTAATTATCCTTTAAACTACTCAAATTTTTCCTAAAATTTTGTAAAATCCTGTAAAATAAAAAAATTCTTAGTCACTTTCTAGATACTTTTTCAACATATCTGAAATCTTCAAAAATCTGTTTGAATTTTCTCGAGAAACCTGGGAAAATTATACATATTTAGAGCTCTTGAAAATACCTTTTAATTCTTAAGAATGCCCTAAAATCTTTAAAATTCTTGTATATATCCTCAAATTATTGAAATCAATTGAAAGTTCCTTGGAATATTTTTAAATACCCTAAAATATTTGTAATCCTTTGAAATTCCATTAAATAACTGAAATAAATTGAAAATTCCTTTGATTTTTTTTAAATACCCTAAGGTCTTTAAAAATCTTTGAAAGCCCTTCAAATTATTCAAATGAATTGAAAATTTCATGGAATCTTTTAAAATATCCAAAAATCATTCAAATTTTTTTAAATCTTTGGAAATTCCATGAAAATGTTTTAAAATCTTTTAAATCCTACGAATTCCTTCAATTCTTATAAATAAATTCTTTGAAATTCGCTAAAATATAATAAAATCCCGTGAAATTAAAACAAATCTGGCGTTATTTCCTCAAATACTGGAAAATCCATTAAAATTACTTGAGAGCTTTTAAAATATCTTAAAATCCATCGAAATCCTCGGAAATCTGATAAAATCCCCAAGAATTGTTTATTATAGCCTAAAATTGTATAAGTCCTATAAAATCGTTCCATAACTTTCGAAATTCTTTAAAACCCCATGATAAATTTTTTAATTCCTTAAAATCCTTTGAAAAGTCTTAAAATGTTTAAATCCCTTGAAAATGACATTGAATCTTTTAATACACCCTAAATTATTTCAAATAAAATTTTACGAAAATTTCGAATCAATTTGAGCGATATTTAGACTTTTTAAAACAATTTCAAAAAAAATTTATATTGAAAAACTTTAAAATCAAATGTAGATTTTGGAATATTCCTAACAAGAAATTTAGGATATCTTTAATTTTAAAGATGTAGAAAAAAAAGTTTGTAATGGATTTTTAGTGATTTGAAAAGAATAAAAAAGATGTCTCAAAAGTCATAGGAAAAAATGATTTTTCATTTCCAAAAATTAATTTTAAGAGAAAGATTAAAAATATTTCAAAATATTTCAAATAATTTTCTATAATGTCGAAGATTTTTAAACCAAATTTTTCAATTTCAAGATTATTTTTTTTTAATTTTATAACATAAAGTTTAGAAACTTTTGAAGAATCCTTGAAGAATTAAAGAAAATAAAAGAATTTTTTTCAACATTCGTAGGGAAATTTTAAATGATTTTTGAATTTGGAAAATTAATTTTAAGAGAATATTTAAAAAGATTTCAAAAATTTTCGAAAAAAGTCGAAATTTTCAGCAAAATACATACAATTTCCACCAAATAGTTGAATTTTCAAAAAAAAAAGAGATGAATTTTCAACTAAAATTATGAATTTTAAAAAGTTTCAAAAAAAGATTCAAAAATAATTTAAAACTTCAAAAGATTAAAAAAAATTTTTTGAACAAACTAGATTATTTAAGTATTCCAATGTAAAATTTATAAGCTTTTTAAGAATTTTTTAGGATTTCAAAAGAATAAAACAATTTTTTTAAGATTTCTAGGAACATTTTTTATGATTTTTAATGTTGATAAATTAATTTTAAGAGAAGATTTATGAAGATTTCCAAAATTTTTGAAAAAGAAACTCAAAGAGTTCAAGGCAATTTTTTTTTTTAATTTTGTAGGATTTTTTAAAATAATTTTAGGAGAAATTCGAATCAATTTGAGCGATATTTAGACTTTTTAAAACAATTTCAACAAAAATTTAGGTTGAAAAACTTTAAAAATAAATGTAGATTGTTGAAGATTTTAGTCTTCAAATTTAGAAGCTTTTTCAGAATTTTTTAGGAATTCAAGAGAATAAAACAATTTTCTTAAGATTTCAAGGAAAATTTTAAATGATTTTTAATTTTGAAAAATTAATTCTAAGAGAATATAAAAGATTTTCAAAATTTTCGAAAAAGGAACTCATAGATTTTAGGGCATTTAAAAAAAAATGTTGGAATAAAAAAAATTGTAGGAAAATTTCGAATCAATTTGAGCGATATTTAGACTTTTTAAAACAATTTCAAAAAAAATTGTAATTTGAAAAACTTTAAAACCAAATGTAGATCTTTGAATATTTCTACCAAGAAATTCAGAAGATCTTCTATTTTAAAAATTTAGAAAAAAAAGGTTTAATGAATTTTTAGAAGTTTAAAGAGAATACAAAAAATTCACAAAAGTCATGGGAAAAAAATGAGTTTTTATTTTCAAAAATGAATTTTAGGAGAACGATAAAAAATATTTCAAATAACTTCCTATAATGTCGAAGATTTTTAAACAAAAATTTTCATTTTCAAGATTATTTTTTTTTTAAATTTCATAACATAAAATTTAGAAGCTTTTGAAGAATTTTCGAAGAATTAAATAAAATAAAACAATTTTCTTAATATTCCTAGGACAATTATCATGAATTATCAAAAATATTTTCTTTGCTTTTTTCCTATTATTTTAGATAATAGATACAATGGAATACAAAATTTCTATAATAATATCAATTTTATATTTTAATTGAAAAAATGTGCAGGAGTAAGAAAATATATAAATAAATAAAAATAAATTAAATACTTGCCACCATAGTAAAACTGATATCAAGCTTGCTTTTTCCCTAGGATTTGGTTTCACAGCCGCTTTGCTTGCATCCATATTCTGAACTGCTCATTAGTTCATTGCAGAAATTAATTTTTGAAATCTGAAACAAAATTAAGAATAATTATTTAAATTTATATGATTTTTTATGGGTAATTATTTTTTTATTAATTCAAAATGTACTTTATGCCATTTTCTGATGATAGTTTTCACTGAAGATACACTGATAATAATTATAAAAATTACTTTTGTATTTTATTATTTTTATTATTTTTTGTTTTTTCATTTCACAGGGTTTTACAAAATATTAGGAAAAATTCCAGCCTTTTTCAAAGATATTTAGCACTTTCAGAAATTTGGAAGAAATGAAAAATATTTGACAAATTTTCGGAAATGATTCCAAGTTTTAAAATATTTTAAATCTATTCTATTCTAAGTTTTGTTTTCAAATCTTTTTAAAAAATCTGCATTTTTTTAAATCTTTTACAGTTTAAAATTCTTTTTCAATCTCTTCAAATCTTCTAAATATTTCTTGAATTTACTCGATTTTTTTAAAATTTTTATCTTACTTTTTCAAAATTTTAGAACATAATTCAAAAGGTTTTGTTATCTTTATCCATTGGAATTTTCTAGAAAACTGTTGACTTGTCAACCAAGCACATTTAACTATTTCACTTTTTATTGTAAACTTATATTTTTTAGTTGAAAATTTAATTATTTATTAGAAAATTAATTCTTCAACTGAAAATTTAACTATTTCACTTTTGATTGTAAGTTTATATTTTTTTCTAGTTGAAAATTCAACTATTTCTTTCAAAATTAATTCTTCAATTGAAAATTTCACTATTTCACTTTTGATTGTAAATTTATATTTTTTTTAGTTGAAAATTCAACTATTTCATGGAAAATTAATTTTTCATCTGAAAATTCAACTGTTTCACTTTTTATTGCAAATTTATATTTTTTTAGATAAAAATTAAACTATTAGGATGAAAATTCATGTATTTTGTTAAAAATTTGTTTTTCTTGTTAGAAACTTCACATTTTTGGTAAAAAGTTCAACTATTTGGTTGAAAATTGAACTACTTTGTTAAAAATTCATTTTTTTGTTGGAATTGCATCACTTTAGTTAAAAATGCATCCTTTTTGTTGAAAATTTAACAATTTTGTTGAAAAACCGTTGTTTGGTTGAAAATTGATCTTTTATCTGAAAATGTAACTATTCCACTTGAAGAATCATCACTTTATTTTAAAATGCATTTCTCTCATCAAAAAATTAATGTAATTTATTGAAAATTCAACAATTTGGATTACAAGTAATCGTTTTTGGTAAATAATTCGCGTAAGTCTAGGTTTGGCGAAGTAATCCATCATATTAACAGAAGAAAAAGACATATTTCTTTAATTTAATAAAGAATAAACCTCAAAAAAATCAGATAAACGCAATTCCTTCCGCGGGGATCGAACCCCCGACGGTAGAAACACATCCTGAGTAACGCCTCGCAGCTACTCTTTTCACATATTTCATCAATAATGAGAACAGCCTTCTTCAATTCTTCCAGAATTGATATATTTCGAATAGAATTTTCCTTTTTAATTTATAATCATAAAAAAAGGAGTCGGAGTCAGAGTGCTTTCACTGATAAAGCGATGTACGTTTTCTCTCGAAATGTCGATCTGAGAACCAGAAGTGAATATACCTGCGTAACTCGTGCATAGTAATGGACATCATTGCAATTTATTTTATTTTCATCGATCGTTTACTCTGTAAGACGTTACACTATCGATCAACGTAATTAATCGCTCTTGTGAAATTCTCGATTGGTGCTCTTCATAGCAAGCCAATAAACTCGAAGATATAAAATATAGAAATCTCGTGGGAAAATTTTTTACAAGAAAGTACAACATTTCTACAACTGTAATTTTTTATTAAAACATGTACTTTTTTCTAAAAAAAATGTACAAAATTTAACTAATTTTTTCTTGTATTTTCTTGTAGAAAAGCGAAAAAATTAACAATAAAGTACAAGTTTCTACCATTCAAAAATTTGTATAAGTTTTTATTAATATTCGTTTTACTTTGTTTTAAAACTCTAAAAGGTATTACAGAAAACTACGAAATTAAATTTTTTTTAATTTGGGTGTTTGACGTCATAACAAAATTTGTAATTTTACGTGAATTATTGTAGAATATTATAAATCTTTGCGAAAAAAATACAAGATTTCACAAAAGATGAAATATTGGGAAACTGTACATAAAATTATGTTGTAAATACTGGTAGTTTATTGTAGAAATGTAAAAGTTTAAACAAAAAAATTTAAATTTTTACAAAAAATACTTTTAGAATCCGCATCAAAATTAAAAAAGATACAGATTTTAACGATAAAAATATCAATTTTTTAATTTGAAAGCATCAGTAGTTAAACAAATGTAATCTTTATAAATTATTATTCTGAATTTGAATATAATTTGAAAAATTAAACGCTCTTATTCAATTCCAAATCCTATTCAAACATTGTTTCAATCTAAAATATTCCATTTTTAACCCATTTAATTTGAAATTTTTTAATTAAGAAAGACATTTTTTTCATATTTAGCAATATTTTACTTTTCATTTACAATGAGCAATTATAAATCAAGTATTAAAAACTAAACAATTTTAAACTGAATCATTTTAAATAGAAAGCCTTGAATCGTTAATATTACAGTGATAAATTAAAACCTTGAACGTTACAATTCTAATTGTCCTATTTAACACATTTTTAATATTCAAGTAAAATTATTTAATTTTGATGCATAGATAACAATTGAAAAATTATCAATTTGGAAAAAATTGGTTGAAAACTGGAAAAGATTTTGAAAGAAACAAACTAAATTAAGATTTTTGAAGATTTCGAAATAAAATTTTGAAGCTTTTTAAGGATCTTTGAAGGTTTTGAGAAAATGAAAAAGTTTTCTCAAATTTGCTGGGAAAATTGAAAATGGTTTTTCATTTTGAAAAATTAATTTGGTTGAAAACTGAAAAAAATGTCGAAAAATAAAAAACTAAATTTAGATTTTTGAAGATTTCGGAATAAAATTTTGAAGATTTCTAAGGCTCTTGAAAGGTTTTAAGAAAATAAAAAAGTATTCTTAAATTTGCTGAAAAAATTTAAAATGGTTTTTTATCTGATTAAAAAATGATCCGAGAATCATTGTTGTGCTGACTTCAGTGAATATCTTCAACTATTTTTATACGGAAAAATCTTGAATTGAATCTAGTAAATATCGGTACAAATATCGACGATACAATAATTTCACGATACAAGAATATTTGTGTTGTCTCAAGAAAAACGTACTTAAACAAACAAAAAATCAAATTCCTTCAATCTAGTACATTTTTTGGGGACAAAAAATATGTCGTACGATCAAAAAAATATTGCCTTTGTTATTGTTGATGTTGGTCTCAGGAAAAGTTAAAAACCTCCAAAAAGTGAATTTTTTCACGAATTTGTAATGTTCACAAAGTGTACGCCAGAGTATGAAAACAATTATTTGTTGACTAAGATCAGACGAATTCAGATGAAAAAGTGGTACGGATGTTACTCATGGTAAGTTTCAACATTTTACGTTTTACTTTCACTCAAAAAACAGTTTTCTCCTATAACTTTATTTCAATATCTACTTGGTTACACACACTCGAAAAAATGTCTTGTTTGCAAAGTTTTTTGATTTTCTGAAGCTAAATTTTTTTTGCATTCCTAGAGGGCAAGAGGTGATCGGCCTTTGTTACGAACAACAAAGACTTATAACCGGAGCACGCCAGTGGCAAAGTGTGTTTACTACAATTCACTTCCGTTTCCACAATTTTGGATCGATTTTTATCAAATGTTTAGCAAAACTTTTTTAGCTTGTAGTGAACAACTTCTAGGCAATAAGTCATTTAAACTAACATTTTTTCGATGACCGTACCGCGGGTCGAAATTGGTGAAACGTCGTTTTCGTTCGGAATAATATGTTATTAAACAACAATAAACTTATTACTTTTTCAATAGGACTTCATTGCCTATGTATTGAGAATCCACAAAAATTTAAAGCTTTCTTATCAACTGTTTTTATTGTTTATTAATAGTAATAATTGTCGAATTAAAAAGTTTGACAAAAAATATTTGTCGGCCGCGTCAAGTTGAATAAGGAGGTATATTTTGTTTTACAATTCGACCTCCTTAAGTTTGCGCCAAACTAAGACAGATACGTGGAAAAGTTCTGGGAAAGAATTGAAGCTTTTCAAAATATCTATAATTGTTGTTTCGACCATTTTTTGATTGGACACGTCTTTTTGGTTTCATGCGGCGAAAATGAATAATTTGATAATTCAAACTTTGAGCCAAACGACGCAAAATATAGGAAAATGTCTGAAGGAGGAGTTATACCTTTTAGAAAGTTCAGAAAAATTCTCATACACCATTTTATGAAAATACTCGTTATTTCGGATTTATTTATCGAAAATTTCGTTGAAAAAATAGAAAATTCATATTTTGAAACAAACGACGCAAAATACGGGAAAAAGTCTAAAAGAGCAATTATAGCTTTTAAAATGGCCTAAAGAATTTTTCACAAATATTTTTTAACAGGGCTTGTCATTTTGGTTCTATTTATGGAAAATACTATGTTTAAAATAGAAAATTAAAGTTATGAGTCAAACAGAGCGAAATGTGGCTGAAGGTTTTGCAAGAATTTTAGCTTTTGAAAATTCTTCGAAAATTTCTTTGCGCCATTTTTTGACATATACTATGAAAAAAATGCATATTTTTAGCATAATAAATCGAGATATAGAAGATAGTCTGAAAAAAAAGCCATTGTAAGGTAGTTCAGAAAATAAATACAGTCGAACTCGGATTTAACGTCAGTTTTGGGGCTCTTCTCGGACCTGAACTACCCAAACTAAACCGGATTTAGCGTAACTCCGAACGTGAACAGTTCATGTTTTGTCACGCCTTAGTGAACCCCGCACACCCTGCGCAGCTCCTGACAAGCTTACCCGCGGAGCGGCGTTGATTCTCGAAATCGGTAAATTTGGGAACGTTGGATCCGAGTTCGACTGTATGCATTTGAAAATGTCTGTCGAAAATCAAGCGCGTAGCGCGAGTGTCACGATGAGAATGTGTACGTTAACGCTTACAGAGCGTGGAGCAATATAATCTTTAACTATACTTCATTACTCAGAAAATTCAGAGTATGGAAAGGCATAATAAGCTGGGATCTGAAAGAGACTTTTTTGCTAAAGTTGAATTCAGGCATTCTGAGTGCAAAGAATAAATATCCATTTTTGTGTTTATTGACTGAAAAATGTTTTTCGGTTGGAAATAACTCAATTCTTTTTTTTTAATTCCTCTTTTTTGTTTAAACATTCCGGTGTCTCAGTTAAGGCTTCAAGTCATTTGTTAAAAACTTGTTAATTATTTATTTAATCCAACCATTTTCGATTTAAATTTTTTATATTTCAGGTAGTAATATCAACTATTGCAGTTTTCGTTGAGAATTCCTTTTTTTATAGAACATTTATCACTTAGGTGGAAAGTTGATTGAAAGTCCCTGATTTTCGTCATGAAGTTCCACAAGGCCTTGGATTTTACAGTGAACAAGCCATGGAATCTGTCCATTCGGATTTTAAAACGACCTAGGCTAAATATAAAGGTTACCATTTACTTTTCACTTATACCTACTTGGGATGCAGACGCCGAAAGTCTTGGTGAGCTTGAAGCGGTTTGTTATTTTATCCTGCCTTATTTCTTGAATGGGCAGAGTGCTGATGTCACTTGGGAGCCTAGTGTATCTAGTTCTCCAAGGACTCTTTGCTCATGCCAGGTGAAACATCGCCTGAGCTGCCCTGGTGGTTATCGCAACATGATGGGGCTCTTCACAGAGCATGTACCCTATCGCCGCTCTGGGCGTAGTCCTAATTTCTTCCGTCAAACGACTAAACACCAGCGTTTGTTATCCTCGCAGGCTGTCCTGCAGCGTTTTAAGTTTCAACCGTGGCCACCAGACCACGGCCGCTTATAGAATCATTTTTGGCCTCAGACCCCACGTCGACCAGAAGGCTCCTCTGCACATCCGAAATGACATAGCAAACTTCCTGCATTTGGTCTTACGATGCTTCTCCCAGTTCAATTCGGTATCTTGGATTACTCCCGGGCATTGAACTAAGCATGAGATCATCAGCCTTTCACCACAAAACGCAGATGCGTCAACTTTCGACACTTTGTACATTTTTCTTGGAAATTACCAGGCTGTTTTTTTCGGATTTACCGTGAGCCCGGAGCTGTCGGAACAGAGCTGTACGATGCGCAGCAGACAGCTTTATAAGACCCATTAACGTTTTCAGATGAGCCCCGCGGAGTATGATTACAAAGTCATATACGTATCCCTGTGTATAATACTATTCCTTATTCATCTTACGAAGCACCGTAGCACCGCTACTGTTTTTGTTATTTACGGAGGGCCCTAATAACAGTTCTTCTCCCTTGGTAACTTCATTCTTGTCAGCGGTGTTGGAAGTCTGCACCGCTTCTGGTAAGGTGACCGTTGAGAAGCAATTTACTTTTGGCACTAGGTTAGAGTAGTGCCCCAGATCGGAGCCCTGATTATTTTAAATTATTTTTTGTGTGTCGCCCATTTTATTTACATTAGAATGTAGGGAAATATAGAACACTCCCTGTAGAGCTCCTCTGGTACGGGACGAGACACCATACTGTGACATTCGACCTGGTATCTCGAAGTCTCTACACCTCCCTTGTGACTCCGCATGACCACCTCGACTGAGGGTAGCATGTCCGGGTGCCCCGAGATTAATCGGGATCGTTCGATTCAGCAAAAATACTAAACTCATTAAAAAATAAAATACCAAGGAGTAATAATGAATAACAATGATCAATTTCTCTTTTTGAAAACAATTTATTTGTGTGAGAGAATTGTTGAAAAATTCTAGTGCTGATTTTCATCTTTATACATCCATGTAGACTTGAACAAGCTTGCATCAGCTTCGCTTGGATCAAAGATAAGTCGCGATGGGTATGCATTGATAACGTAAACGGAATATAATTAATTAATTATTAAAAGTATCCGTGTAACTGAAGGGAAACCAGAGTAATGATGAGTAATGAGAGAAATGATGATAACTATTGAACAAAATAGCCTAATTTTCAATCAAATCAGATTAATTTTCTACCAAAATAGTTGCATTTTCAAACCGAAAATATGAATTTTCAAACCGAAAATATGCATTTTCAACAAAAAAGTTACCCTTCAACCAAAATAGATGAATTCTCAACAAAAAATATAATAGCTGATATTATTTCAACCAAAAAGGATTTAAATTTGAAACCAGTCACACAGACCCATATAAATCACTTTTAATGGGAAATACAAAACAAATATGAAGAAACTTCAAAGTAACTAAAAGTAATTAGTTATCATGAAAAAATAGGCCTTTTATTTTAAAAGTGTTGTGCATAAATGTAGAATAATGCGAATAATTTTGTTCAGTAAAATTTTATGGTGGCTTGTGTCGTTTATCCAAAAATTTCATTTTTATTTCATTTTAGTTTTATTTTTTACGAATAAAACAAAAAATACATGTCCTATCAAAAACTAATTCATAGCAGATTTATCGATCCTGTTTTGATGAACAACTTTCGTTTACTCATTTTTTTCGTATCGTGTGTCGTTTTTCCAAGAATTTCATATATTGTATATCTTGTATGAAATCGTCCTTTCTTTTTTTAATACCTCAATACAGTCCGCCCAAGCTGAATCCAATCTGATCAGTCTTTCTGATCCGTCTGACATACACCTTCACAGGAATCGTTATTCTGACTTAGGGGATCTCAGAATGTGGATATTGGATCGAAATTTTTCTGTTGCTTGCAATTTTTATTTCACTAGCTAGGTTGATTGCACTGATGATAACATTTACTTCAGATAAGAAGACTAGCTATTTTATTAAAACAGGCACAGTCTACAACGTATATTAAATGTCATTTGTAATTTTAACAGTTTCTTCTAGCTTAAAAGATATCGTGATAGTTCTCTCCATCATGTACTTTCCACGTATTGGAAACTTTTATCATTATGTGGGTTTTAAGGATAATATAAACTGAGTGTATTGAGTATATATAGCAGTGAATATATTCTAAATTTCTTCTGGACTGAATTGTCAGCAGAAATCTTTTGAATTTCGATTAGCCTGACAATTAGATCGTGGAGATATAAACCGTAGGTTTCTAATTCTTCTTCTTGGGGGAAAGAGGATGGTGTTTGAGCCATCTGACCAAATACGAACTTCTCAGGGGTGAAATACGTCGCCTCATGAACCGACGTGTTGTACGCAAACATGGCGAAAGGAAAAAACCTATCTCAGTCATCTTAATCTTTGCGTAGTGTTTAATATAGTCAGTTAACACAATGCGGCTTCTTTCTTTGAGCAATTGGTGTGTGGTCTATGACCCGATGTGGTTCATTGCTTATCATGGAATAGCTGTTCCAGTTTCCTCATTATATTTCCAATGGAGCTTCCTTCTCTGTCCGTCAAGATAGCTCTAGGTACGCCATAATGAGAAAACAGAGTCGTGGCCACTGCATATGCAATTTTGTTTGAGTGTAGGTTTGGTATGACCACCGCAATGCAATATTTACTAAAATTATCTTGCATTGTGAGCATGTGGCGATTTCCGTTAGGGGTTGTTGGTAATTTTCCCACTGTATTCAATGACACTTTATCAAAAAGTTCTGCTGGTGTGTCGGTAATTAGCATCGGAATTAGCATAGGTTCGCGAGTGCGGGCTCTGACAATTTTTTGTTCGAAGCAGCTTTTACAGCCTCGAATAAACTGAGGAACTTTGTCTTTCAACCCTGGCGATGTGCACCGTTCTCTAATCCGTCGATAGGTTTTTGTGACGCCTTTGTGGCCTCCAATCAAGTTACAGTGGTATTCTGCAAATATACCACCGCAGAACATTTCTGAAAGGAGTTCCGTTATTCAATTCTGAGGTAACGAACCTAAAAGATCTCCTGAGTTGGCCATTCGGCATTGATTCTGACCATCTCGTTCTAAGGCGAGACGGAGATTCTTCAGTCCTTGGACCACACTCTTCCAAGCCATGCCGTCAAAATGACGTCTCTTAACAACGATTTAGTAGGTTTTATGTTGACCTTGAGGGGTGCCCAGGACTTGCCTAAGAGTTGGCCGTAGCTTTCAGACATCTTGATGATAAAGACGTTTTGTAGCTACTAGGAGTCTCACGAAGAGGTATCCTAGTTCACAATCTTCAGACATAAAATGCGCTTAGTTGTCTTGTCTGTAGGTCAGCAGTTCTTTCCATTTATGGATAACATTAGATTTTTCGGTACATTTTGATATTGTTTTTTTCACTTCTAGTTCTGTATAAATTATCGGGGAAGAAGTTGCGTCTATGTAAGGTATCGTAACCTCGATTGTGGAAGTTGATAGAGAAGTGGGTTTGAACGGATCAACTTCAGACGTTTCTGAACGTTGAAGCCGTCGTGATTGGATTTCGAAAGTACTTCGAACTGGACATCCATTCTGTTGGATATATTGTTTCAATTCTGTCGTTGATAACGGCGTTGACCGTGCCTCTGGAGTGATCCCCACTTCTGGTGTTGAAGATGAAGACCTCCTTGAGGCTTGGGTACCGACTATGGGTGATTCTATTTCTGTAGGAAGGCCCTTAAAGCGGACCATACTTTGTCGTGTCTGAACTCACTTAGAGAATTCATCGTCGTCAAATTCTCTGCAGGGATCGATGGCTTCTAAAGTCTGAAGGAGTTCTTTCTCTTCGAATCCTTCTGACACATAAGGGCGTGAAATAATTGAAACTTCATCCTTTCCTTCATGATCTCAGTAGAGACAACTTGTTGTCATATTGTGTGAATCCATTTCTCTTTTCTCGACAGATTTATGGATTTGCAAAACGGATTTTTGAAGGTCCTTTTTCAGATTACCTGTTTCTCCATAGTTTTTTTGCTCTTCCGATTGTGATTCGTCGTCACTTTCTTTGAAGTCTGGATGCGCGGGCGGGACGTCTATAAAGACCTGTGCTGGGTCAGAAACGCCATCCGTTTCTTCTAACACCTTTGTGATGATGCTTGCTTCTTATTCCATCCCCTGACGAGCCAGCCTATCTGCTTTTTCATTTCCTTTGATACCACTGTGATTTGTGATATGTTCCCAGGTGACATCTACGGTTACCAAGGCCCTTTTCACTCTTTCAAATTCTGTCCAAATTCTGTCTGATTTATTTTCGTAGGCCTTCCAATCGTTAGCTGCCCATTCCGGCATCCATTCATTGACACTACTCATCAGGTACTTTGAATCTATCTTTAGAGGTATCTTTTTGATTCCTCCTTTGTGTGCCTTTTTGGCAGCTTCAATAGCTGCTTCAATTTCAGCCACATTTTTAGTTTGTTGCCCTTCTACTGATTTGGATACATTCAACGGGTGATTGGGTCCAAACCACACTCCTATTCCTGCTCTAGCTCTTTGGTTGTCAGAGAAACTGCAGGCTCCATCGATGTAGACATCTACTCGTGCTTCTACTGATGGAGGAAACCACGGGCTTGGTAGATGAGTGGCGGGAGGTACGCTTTTAGGCAGCGAATTATCTTTCTTAGATAAAGTGCATTCTAAATTTATTTTTGAAATTTTTGAAATCTTGGTGAAATATTTTAAATCTTCGTGAAATCCTTTGGAATCTTTTCAAATCTTTGGGAAATGTATGAAAATATTTTGAAACGTTTTGAAATCTCTGAGAAATTTTTGAAATTTTTTTATAGCCTTTAAGATCTTTGCGTATAATTTTTTAGAAATTTCTTAAATATTAAAAAAAATTTGAAATCTTTGTGAAATCTTTGAAATTTTCGTGAAATAATGGAAATCTTTGTGAAGTCTATTAAAATATTTTGATATATTTGAAATCTTTTGAAATCCTTATAAAATCTACTGAAATCTTTTGAAGTTTTTGTGAAATTTTTAAAAGTCTTTGCGAAATCTGCAGTTTTCTGAAATATTCCGAAATTTTTTAAATCTTTGGAATGCTTTTGAAATTTTTGTGAAATCTTTTGAAAACTTTTGAAATCATTGTGAAATATTTTAGATCTTTGCGAAATCTTTGACATTTTCTTTAATATTTCCAAATTTTTAAAATCTGTACAATAATTGAAATATTTGTGAAATCATTGAAATTTTTTTAAATCTTTGTGAAAACTTTGAGATCCCTTAAAGTTTTTAAAATCATTCGAAATCTCTCAAATCCTTGTGAAATTTTTTAAATCTTCGTGAAGTCTTTTTGAATCTTTCCAAATATTTGGGAAATGTATGAAAATATTTTGAAAAGTTTTGAAATCTCTGATAAATTTTGGAAATCTTTCTATAGCCTTTAAGATCTTTGCGTATAATTTTTTCAAAATTTCTTAAATATTAAAAACAATTTGAAATCTTTGTGAAATAATTTAAATCTTTGTGAAGTCTATTATAATATTTTGAATTATTTGAAATCTTTTGAAGCCTTTGTGAAATTTTTAAAAATCTTTGCGAAATCCGAAGTTTTCTGAAATATTCGAAAATTTTTTAAATCTTTGTGAATGCTTTTGAAATTTTTGTGAACTCTTTTGAAAACTTTTAAAATCACTGTGAAATGTTTTAAATCTTTGCGCAATCTTTGAAATTTTCTGTAATATTTCAAAAATTTTAAAATCTCTTTACAATAATTGAAATATTTGTGAAATCATTGAAATTTTTTAAAATCTTTGTGAAAACTTTGAGATCCCTTAAAGTTTTTAAAATCATTCGAAATCTCTCAAATCCTTGTGAAATCTTTTAAATCTTCGTGAAGTCTTTTGGAATCTTTTCAAATCTTTGGGAAATGTATGAAAATATTTTGAAAAGTTTTGCAATCTCTGAGAAATTTTGAAATATTTCTACCGTCTTTAAGATCTTTGCGTAATATTTGAAAATTTCTTAAATATTTTAAAATTGTTGAAATCTTTGAAATCTTTCAGATATCTTTGTGAAATCTTTGTGAAATAATAATTGAAATCTTTTTGAAGTCTATTATAATATTTTTATATATTTGAAATATTTCGAAATTCTGTTAAAATCTACTGAAATCTTTTGAAGTCTTTGTGAAATCTTTAAAAGTCTTTGCGAAATCTGAAGTTTTCTGACATTTTTTTTTAATCTTTGTGAGTTTTTTTGTAATCTTTTGAAATATTTGTGAAATGATATATTAATATTAATGAGAATTGTTTAAAATTCATTGATGATTGCACAAGAAATTATTGGCAACTTAGTCTGCGATCAGTTATCGAATTTTTGGAAATCTAATTTAATTGACCGATTTTTAATCAAAAACAGACCTGGAATTTTTTCAAAAATAAACCTGGAAAATTCAAGGAATTTTGAAGCCAGACGATGAAAAAACTACTCGATAAAGTTTAAAAAAAAAACTATCATTATCCTTACGGCTCCTAAGAAAAGGAGAATTTGAGGAAAATATTTGAAAATAAAATCCCTAAAGGAATGAAAGGAATGAATGGAAAAATGCATGTAGATAGCAATGTAGGATAGGATGTAATTTGATTTGTTTTTGTTTTCAGAATTTAACTCCCTTGATATTTTCATTCGAGTTGCCGATAATGGGTGCGTCACAAGCGATGCCAGACTCCACGTCGCCTTACGTGGTAAAGATTCAGGAACAGTACAATGTTCAAGTCATGTTTCGCACACGGCCAAAGTTGCATGCTACTCTTGTGGTTGTGAAGGGATGTGAATGGGAGGTCTCTCAAGTGAAGGAGGCCACCGTTCTGCTGATTCACTACATGTGCGAGAACTTAGCTGTAAGTAATTACTTCATACCATTCACGCCACGCATACCGTACCACTCATATCACATGTCCTAAAAAGCTTCAATACCATTGTTTCTTTTTTTTTTCATCACAATTTCTGCTTTTACTTTCTTATAGAAGAAGCTTTGTAATGGTAACAATTTCGAAAATTTTAAATTCATTTAATTAAACGTTCTTCAATTAAAAAATGTGTGATACAATGTTATAAGCAATTGTCCGGGTTAGATTGCAGAATAGGGGCGTCACCCCTATTTTGGCTGAAAACAAATTTTTCTTCGACAACAAACTATTAGAATGAACAACAATAAAAAGAATTTTTTAAATTTCAAACTGAAAAAGTTCAATTTCCAACCAAAGAAATTAATTTTAAATAAAACTAATTATTGAAAATTTTCAACTAAAAAAATCAATTTTCAACCAAAAATGGAAATACTTATTTTCAGTTAAAAAGGTTAATTTTTTAATAACAAAAAATAATTTTTTAAATTTCCAACTAAAAAAGTTCAATTTTCAACCAAAGAAATTAATTTGAAATAAAACTAATTTTTGAAAATTTTCAAATAAAAAAAAATCAATTTTCAACAAAAAATGGAAATAGTTGAATTTTCAGTTAGAAAGCTTAATTTTCAACAACAAAAACTAACCTTTTAAATTTTTAACTAAGAACGATCAATTTTCAACCGAAGAAATGAATTTTAAACCAACAATTTTTTTTCTTCAAATTTTCAACTAAAAAAGATCAATTTTCAACAACAACAAAATAATAATTAAAAAATTTTTCAACTAAAAAAGTAAAAAGATCAATTTTCAACCAAAGAAATGAATTTAAAACCTGATGAACTTTCAACTAAAATGAGGAGTCTTTAACTCGAATAGTTGAATTTTAAACAGAAAAGATGAATTTTTAACTGTAATATTTGAATTTTCAACCAAACAGTTCCATTAATAATCATAAGAGATGAAATTTCTACAAAAAAGACAAATTTGAAAATAAAAGACAACTAACAAAATTTTGTTAACCAAATTGTGGATTTTTCAAGTCAAAAAGGCAAGTTCTCTAGAAAACAGTTGAATTTTCCTTTGTAAAATTTGTCAACAAAATAGTTACATTTTCAATGAAAAAGATGACCAAATATTAAAATTGTTAAGAAAATAATTAAACGCTGAACCAAAAGAAATGAATACTGAACCAAAAATATAATAAACTTGTCAAATATCTAGAAAAATCCAAACACACCTAAAATCATTGCTTAAAAAATAACACACATCAGAAAACTCCAATTCAAAGCTTGAAAAAAATTGAAATATTCCAAAGGCACAGAAAATAAGCGTTTTGTTTTAAAGTGAGAGCCGGCAAACTCTAAACAGAGTGACTAATTTTCTCAGAACTGAAAACACTTACACAAAATGTTTCCAAGGATCTGAGTCTTTTCGAATACCTAGAATTATTAAAAGATTCTAAAAAATACCATAAAATTCAGCTACATAAATAAACTACGTTTCAATTTCCCTTCAAATAATAGAAGCAACGTTACAAACAAACCTAACCTATAAATCTGACGTTTCGTTTCGTCAGACGAGTACGATGCTAACTTTGTAAACTTTCTAGATTCTAGACTAAACAAGAAGCCCTTCCCGCAACACCAAAAAAATAAACTTATTCCAGAAATGCCTAGTTTTTCCTATTTTTTAAAAATGTGACTTCAAGTTTTTTGACAGCAAACTTACGTCTCAGTGATTACAGGTGCGATTTTGAGAACTGTAGCGAGGAAAGTCTGATCCTTGCAGACCAAGGCTGGTTTTTGCGGTGCACTGTTGACATTTAGGATCCTGAAAAGGATGCAGAGGATAACAGCGAAAAGAGCGAGCAGAGCTGTTGACATCTTGCCAGGCTAGCCTATTTCCTGGACAGCTGGCCTTTTCCGACACTGGCACCGACACGGACACTTTTTTTCTCCGAGTTTCTCGAGAAAATTCCTCCCGAAATCTACTGTTCGTGAAATAACACGCCGGCAAAGCACAGAGTGACACGCCTTTTGTCGTCGATTTTCCTCTCGCAAATCAGAATCGAAAGCAGTCGGAAGGGAATTCATAAACCCACTAACGTCCCGCAGTCCGCACTCGCGACCGCGAGGCGATTTTTATCTACTTTTTGCACTTTTCACGACCACACGAAAACGGCTCGGGGTTCCTGTGACTTTCCTCCTTTTCTGCGACTTTTTCAGGTTGAAGGGAAGATTTTGTAGCATCGGGTGCGAACTGTTTTGCGTTCTCCGGTTCTCCACGATCGAAACTTAGCTTTGGACTCCATCCGCAGTGGTTGCGCGCTCGAATCGGAATGACTCAATTCTGTTCAGTCTGCTGGTCAATGAGTCGGAATGGCGCGCGACCGCACCGGCGCGAACCAACCGGAACACTTTACTTTTTTTCGAGAAGAAGGTTCGAGTTTGAACTTGAAAAATTCTTGCCTCCGAGGCAAATATGAATGTGAATATCGATTTTTGTGGGCCATTGAATTTACTAGGACTTGTTCAAACACTTGTTCGTGTTATAGGGATCACTGCGCAATAAATGGAGCTCCGAGAAGGGGACTTAAAGTCGAAATATATTTAGGGTGTTTACGTCAATCCTGGGAAAAAATTCTCTCTGGCTATGTTGTGGGGTTTTTCCAGGTATGAAGAATTTTTTTCCAATCTTTTATTTGATAATGCATCACTATGGTTGAAACTTTGTTGGTTCTTTTTTTTTTTTTAATTAATCTTTTTAACTACAAATTTAATTATTTCCACTTTTTGTTGAAAATTAAATGTATTGCAAGAGATTATTTGGAAAGATTCTCAAAAATTCCAAAAGATTTTAAAAATTGTCAAAGAAAAATTTGGAAGTTTGGAATGCAATTTTTTCATTTTTGTAGAATTTTTCAAAAAAGTAGGAAAAAAGCAAATTACTTTTGAACAAAATTTATAAGTTTTCGAAAACTTTAAAAAAGAAATTAAAATTTTAAAAGATTTTAGAAAATTGAAAACAATATGTAGATTTTTGAATATTTCCCAATAAAATTTTCATGTTTTATTTTTAAGATTTCAAAAAGTTTTCAGATAATAAACAAATTTTTTTAAGATTCCTAAAAATATTTAAAGCGATTTTCGATTTTGAAAAATTAATTTTAACAGAATATTTGTAAAGATTTCGAAACATTTGAAAGAATTAAAAAACCTTTTTTGGTTACAAATTCGACAGTTTCGTTGAAAATTCATCCGTTTGGTTTGAACATTCATCTCTTTTGGTAGAAATTTAATATTTTTTGGTTGAGGATTCAAGTATTTGATTTAAAATTCGTCTTTCTGAAAAGTTAATTTTACCAAATTTATTTTAAGAGGAAATTAGAAATATTTCAATGCATTCGAAATGATTTCCAAAATTGTCAGAAAAGAATCTCGAAGATTTTTAAGGGCATTTTTTTAATTTTGTAGAATTTTTTCAAACTTTTTGTACAAATTCTAATCATTTCAAAAGGTATTTAAAGGTTTAAAATAATTTTTCAAACGCAACAATTACAAATTTGAAAAGATTTAGAAAAATATCAAAAAACTGTAAATTTTTGAATAGTACGAAACAAAATTTCACATTTATTTTGACGATTTTGAAAGACTTCATGATAATAAACAAAATTTCTAAATATTCCTGACAAAATTGAAAATGATTCTTCATTTTAAAAAACAATTAATTTTAGGATAATGTTTTTTTCGAACTCTCAAGACTAAAGTCAGGCATTACGACTCACTGTGAAAGAGCCGGAAAGCATTTAAAAGCCATTGTTCATAAAACGTACCCTATTGAAAAGAGGGCAATAATTTGTCCTTCCTCAATGCTTAAAGTTATTTCAAATAGCAAAGTAATGCATTCTAGAACTCTAATTCTGACTTAAGACATTTTAAATTGAACAATTTGAAATAGAGAGACTTTTGAAATGAAAAATCATTAAATAATATTGAAATTGAAAAATATATGACATCAAGAACAACTTTATGAATTCAATATTTATCTTTTGAGAATGGCCGTGCGGTCTGTGTGACCGCACGAACATGTGTGGATGTGTGTACGTGCGGTCTCTCAAACCGCACGGTGCTTCTGATATGTGAGTCCCTCCTCACACTGACGTAAAAGATTATTAATAATAAAAGTTGATAAAGTTAACTAATTTTTTACTCATTCCAGTGTCTCTTTATAAACTTGTATACGTTATACAGCAAAAACAGTATTGAAGTCAAGGTATTATTCCGGTTATATTTTTCAAAGAGATTTGACCTGCAATTTGCATCTCTTATCTAAGGATAATCATACACAAACTTTAAAAACTCGCTGAATAACATGTTTTTAAAATCGCACAAGTTCAAAAAGTTTGCTCTATAGAAAATATTCAAATAGAATTTGCATAACAGAAAGGAAGTTCAAAACTTATGGAAATCGATGAAGATATTTTAATTTCAAACTCGAAGAAACTCTTTGCAGATATTTTCTGACTTCCCTGACTTTTACCTAATTTTTCACTGACAAAGTTCTCAGTTTATATTGTTAATTTAATACAGGAATCTGTATTATCATTAGAGAACAACAGGAAATTTGTAAGGTCTTTTTCAGACTAGATGGAGTTATGAATAAAAAATAGTCATTTTTATTATATTTTTTTTTCTGAAAAAAAGATCTTCTTTCACTCCGCTGAAAACGATAAAAAATTTCTGTTACACTCCGATGATAATACAGATTCCTTAATACAAATTTGTGTACCATCTAGCATAGTGAAGCGTATATTTTCTGAACTAAAGTTTCTTCTACCGATCTCTCTAATAGCCTCATCTGAAAAGCACCTGACCAGAAATCAGAAGTTCTGTGGTTCAAATCCCAGCAGAGTGAAGGGAAAAGAACTTTTCTGCAGAAAAAAATTAATTAAAAATGATTTTTAATTCACAACTCCATCTAGTCTAAAAGTGCGTTAAGAAATTCTGTTATTCTCTAATGATAATACAGAGTCCTTTAAAAATTTGGATTTGTACCATCCAGCCCTGACTGGAAATCAGAAGTTCTGTGGTTCGGATCCCAACGGAGTGAAAGGAGAACTTTTTTCAGAAAAAAATTAATTAAAAAAGATTTTTAATTCATAACTCCATCTAGCTTGAAAAAGACGTCAAAAATTTTCTGTTATTCTCTAACGATAATGCAGATTCTTTTAAAAATTTTGATTTGTACCATCTAGCATAATAATGCGTATATTTTCTCAAATAAAGTTTCTTCTCTCGATCTCTCTAGTAGCTTTTTAACATATGATCTTTTATAAATGGAATGAAACAATGTTTCATATACAAATTTATTTATTTTGAACAAAAAAAGTTACTTTTCTACGATAAAAGATGACTTTTTAATAAAATACCTCAATTTTCTACAAAATAATTAAATTTTCTACACAATAATTAAATTTTCAACTAAATAATTGAACTTTCAACCTTGAAAAAAAAATCTCAACACAAAAGGTAATAGTTGATATTTCAACCAAAAAAGAAGAAATTTCATTTAAAAAAATAATAATTTTAAAATCAAAAAGACGATTTTTCAACAATAAAATAGGAATTTTGAGCAAAAAAAAAATAATTTTCAACATAATAGTCAAATTTCCAATCAAAGAGGTGAACCATCCACCAAAAAGATAAATTTTCAACAAAGTCGTTCAACTTTTACCCACGCAATTAAATTTTCGATTAAAAAAGATCAATTTTCAACAAAATAGTCCAGCTTTGACCAAAGAGATGAATTTTCAACTAAAAATACGAATCTTAAACAACAAAATTATTTCTCAACAAAGTGGTTCAAACAAAACTTTTAAATAAAATAGTTAACTCCTAAAGTAATGAAAATTAATTTTCAAACAGTTGCATTTTTGTCCGAAAAAGATTTAATTTATGCTAAAACAAATGTATTTTTATATCAAAACGACAAATATTTAAAAAAAGATTGGACTTTTTATCTAAAAAAGATTTCAATTGGATTTTTCAACATTAAATTATGATTTTTAAATAAGAAGTAAGTTTTCTACAACGATACTTGAATTTTCAACCCAAAAAGGCGAATTTTCGGCATCCCGGTTACATCTTCAACGAAAAAGGATGACATTTTAACAAAATTATTGAATTTTCAATCAGACAGTTGCATTTTCATCTAAGATAGATTAATTTTCTACTGAAACAAATGAGTTGTTTTAATCAAAAAGACAAATTTTTTAAAAAAGAGGTATTTTCATACAAAAATATATCAATTGATTTTTCAACACAAAATGTGCATTTTTCTCAAAAGGTAAATTTTCTACGAAATAGTTGAATTTTCAACGAACCAGTAGAATTCTGGACCAAAAAGGATGATTACGTGACAAAATTATTGAATTTTTAACCAAACAGTAGCATTCCTATCCAAGGGAGATGAAATTTTTACTCTATAGATTACTTTTTAAGTAAAAAAGATAAATTTAAAAAAAAAATAGTTGGATTTTCATCCAAAAAAGATTTCAATTGATTTTTCAACCCCAAAAAATGAATTTTTTTGAAAATGTAAATTTTCTATGAAATAGTAGAATTTTCAAACAAAAAGATTCACTTTTTAACAAAATTGTTGATTTTTCAAAAAAATAATAAAATTTATAACTGATGAAAATTGAGAAATTGCAAATTTATTCTGCTTGACAGTTATTTGAAGTTATAGTAATTCCATGACGTTTGCAAGATTTTTTTTCTAAATCCCTGACTTTTTTGTAAATTGTTGTTGGTTATGTTCGTTTTTCACTCACCAGGTTTGTTTGGCGCGTACAGTTAAATTCATATTAAATTTCTGTACAATTTCGGCGAATTACTTTTTGCATTTGCGAATTTCCTAAATTACATACATGAATAAAGGACCCCCCCCCCCTTCTGTAACCCATCGTAATGAAATCTCTCGACCCCTCCCTTCCCTTGAGCTGTTACGTAATTTAAGTACGGTCCCTAATATAACCTGAATTCCATCGCACTACATATTAAACTGTTTACCTACATACGCATTATCAGAACAAATTTACCTTTCACTTATCTGTATGGTGAATTTTCTAATACATTCTTACCTGTTCCTCCAAAACATCCATTCTGTCCCTGTAAAAAACTAATAATTGGTATTGCTCTCTCAAACAAAAAAATATTGATCTTCAATTGGATCCTATCAATGACTTTTTTTAATATGAAATTTTCCGAAGTTTTAATGCCACATATTAAAATTTGTAGTGCTATACAAAAATTAATATTTTTAGCCTACTAGTTTGAAATTCAAATAAAACTATGACAAATTCACTATAAGTTTTTAAGTGCAACTCAAATAATTAAGTTTTCTGTTTGAATTATTGAAAGACAAATTGATTTAATTCTTTAGTTGAAATTGTACTCGAAAGACATTCTGCTACCGCTTTAAATAAATTATAAAGAGCGAAATTTTTTATTAATTTTTACTTGTTTTTACTTATGCTTTTTTCAATTTTACATATTTGACACATTTTTGGCATAAGACGACAATTCCAAATCTTATAACCTCAAATTCACTGTATGGATAAAAACATTGAGCGCCGTGTAAAATTCTATAAAATATAGAGCGTACAACTACTTAATAATTGATTATATTTAATAATAGGTTGAACACGTAAACTATATATATATAAAAACTAAAGGTTAACAGCCACCGCAGGGTTCCACTGGGAGTAACTGTCATCTAAAAAAATGACATCGGCTCCCAGTAGGACCGCGGTAAATCCCCATCACTACTTTACCACCGAGCAATTCACGACTACCCCGAAAGGGAAACGGCTTAATGATATAATAATAATAATAATGTAATTTATTGAGATTCAGTAGGATAGTAAAGGATATTGACGAAAATTTAATAGTATTAAGAGTACCATTTGCAACGATTAAATGTGATTCCCAGCACCAAGCAAAATCGCCCCAACAAATTCTTTCTCCCAGCACCCCTAAACATATGACAAAGGAAATAAATCTAAAGAGTCTTGTAAATTGGCTCAATCTTCTCTCCGCGTCCGATTTCGCCTTTATTGAGGTGGTAGGCACCACACATAAGACGGCAATACTTCTCTTTCCTCAGGACACCCGTTGTTAATCCGCCACCCTCCGTGACTGCCTACCAATGTATGTTTCGCTAGACTCGCGTTCCGGGAAGAGACCTTTCTGACGAGACGAACACAGAATGAGAAACGCAGCAAATAAAACCAAAAAGTTGTAGGATAAACGGATAGAGAAAGACGAGAAAAACACAAAGGGGAAGACATTTTTTTTTAAAAAGCTAAATTCGATCTAAAAACAGAGACCGCCACCTCCCCCATCAGAATTGTTGGGTTAAAATAAAACTCACTAATAACCTTACAAAAAGGACAATAAAAAAATATAGAGAATGGTAAGAGAAAGATTTATAGAAATGGTCCAAAAAGATTAATTATACTATTATGGGGGTGAGGGGATGTCCTCTAAAGGGACCCGAGTCACATATCACGTGACGTCCTCAGAATTTCGTATTCAAGGAACGCATTTTGATTCAGATGATAGACTTTCGCAAAAAGACGATTGGAAGTCTCAGAAAAGTGGGTGGTTTTGAAAGGTGGGGGTTGTTGATTGAAGGAAGGAAAGAGATGAAGAGGTTGTTGAGATGAAATGTAGCGATATTATTCAGGGCGAGTGCCACATGCGAAAAAGCTCAACTTCAAAGACACCCCCCCCCCCCCCCCCCCCCCCCCCCCCC
>JAABKJ010075445.1:91343487-91599250 GCA_011634705.1 Andricus grossulariae | reverse complement strand
AAAAAACCCAACTTCAAAAACCCCCCCCCCCCCGCCCAAGTCCCTTATTGAGAAGAAACAGAAGGTAAAGAGATTCAAAGGCAAATATGAGAAAAAAGACCTGGAGTTCTTTCTTGGTGGCTGCGGGGGCCAAATTATCGTCTCATGAGTGCTAATTGATCCCGAAGGGACTCCGTGAAGCGTCAAAACGTTCGGCATTCGACCTCGCATTCGACCCACAAAGGAAGTGGTAATTTTGTATCGGAGAAGGGACCGTTGAAGTATCATTTAGAATTTAGAATGACGGTATTTTCTTGTTCTATGTACAAACAAACTGGAGGTTTTCCTGTGATTTTTGGTTGTAAATATCGTTGTTAAATCAGCTTAGCCCCCGGTGAAAGGGGTCGTTTTTTTAAACTAAAATAAATTTTTAATGTCCAGGGAATTTATGTAAGTGGATTATTTATAGGAAATAATTAATAATAAAAGTCTAGCCCCCCGAGGGGCTGGTTTGAGATAATCGAAATTTCATCCACTACTAAACTGTTAGAGAAGAAAGTAAGAAGTTAAGTTTGTAAAATAAGAGATAAGTATTATGTCTCATTAAATAATAAATATTTTTCTGTAATTTCCTTCTCAGCAACATTGAAGCGCATTCCAATCTGAAACCTCATCCCATATATTGTTTCTCGATTTCTCAATCGCCGCCAAAGGTTATCTTTATAGCACTAATCTCGGATTATCATTGAATTTGCCAATCGGTGCGCTTTCGTGATATCGCAAACGCTATCGCGCTTCCTCACGTTCCTTACAACCACAGAAGTGACTCAGCCTATATCTTTTTAATGCGATTTGCCTTCCTCTCTTTTTTTCTTTATTCTTTTATCATTTCATTTTTTCCTTTTGCCTTATGCTCGCTAAGCGAATCGATTACGGATTTCTCATCGGTGCGATGTTGTCGCCGGAGGAGCAGTTGAGGGGGGGGGGGCAAAGCGTTGCTATCTCGAGTTGCTCGATCGATAAGATACGTTTCCCTGAAACTCCCGGGACTCATCCCTGATTTAAACCTAGGTTAAGAAAACTTATTGCCCCCTCCCCCCTTCTGAAGGGGCGCTTCACCACTACATCAAATCTTATACTTTCCCCATCCTTTTTCGATTTGTATCTCGTTTAAATGTTCGGATTTCCCTCGACTTGATCAGTTGACACAAGGGATTGACTTTTCAGGCTCGAAATGCTTTTACATTCAAGAGATGGGGGCATTTTTTTACGAGAATAATAATTCTTATTACATTTATATGATAGTGTTGAAAACTATATTTATTTAATTGATTATATTTTAAAATAAAAAAGTTAAATACAATAAGGAGGATGTAAATATTTAAAAAAATTATCTTCCTTTATCTGCATTTCCCAGAAAATTTGTATTCTATTACGCCTCGCAACGCCTCCGGGATGGAGTGTTTGGGAGGGTGGGGGGCACTCATCTTCGTTCCTTAAGGATTCGTCCCTAAAGTTCGAAGATGGTTAGTGCATAAAGCATTTCGCAATTCTCCTCGTAAAAAAAAAAATTATACCCTCACCATTGCATCCAGCGCATATCTTAGAAGGCTGGCGTACCTAAGATATTCAAATTGGACATTGTGAATAGAAATTTTAAACTTTACTGCCGGGATACCCGACAATAAAATTAAGCTGTTGTCCCTTCGGGTTTCAGTTTAGAAATTTCCGATGGAGTTTATTACTCTGAAATTTGAACCTTTTTAACTTCAAAGACGCGTAAAATGAATTCGAAAATAAAAAATGATTAGAAAAAATCTTGGATAAAATGAAAACCGTTTAGTTGGAAATTCAACTGTCTCGTTGAAAAATCGTCTTTTTAGGTTGAAAATTCAAGTATCTTCATAGAAAATTTACTTTAACTATTTATTCGGAAAATTTTGGTTGTATTACTTTCTTAAGAAACAATTTTTTGTTGACGACTTATAATTTTATTTGAAATTTCATCTTTTTGGTTCAAAGTTTAACTATTGTCTGGAAAACTGGCCTTTTTTAATTAAAAATTCATTTGCGTGGGCAAAAGTTTAACGACTTTGTTGAAAATTAATTTTTTTGCTCATTTTACTTGAGAATTTTTATTTTGAAAAATCAATTATTTGGTTGAAAACTCAATTATTTTGTTGAATTCATTATTTTGTTAAAAAGTCATCTTTTATGGTACAAATTTTTTTTTTTCTAATTAATTAATGAATTTAAAAAATTTGAATTTGTATCTGAAATTTTGTTTTATTATGTTTATAAAATCGTCCTATGCTAAAAATATTACAGTATTAAAATGCTAGTATTTGAATGTCAGAGAAAATAAAAAATTGGCCAAGGACAAATCAGGGAATTTTGGAAATAAAGTTTTCACCCTGCAAAGCTGTATTATCCTAAATAAAAAATTGTCCATTAGTTTCAATTCTCATATTTTATTATTTCTGTAAACCATAAATTATGTACAGTAAGAAGGGGCGTGGATATAAATATTTTTTTACGGTTCGTTACAGGGCGGGGGTGGGTTGGTCGGAGAAGGCATATAATCCGTTACGTAATTTAAGTATTATATTATCTATATATATTATTGATAAGTTTAATGTCATATCATGTAGTATCAAATGACATTTAAAGAGATTGGAGAGATTTTTTTTTACTAAAAATATGATTTTTTTTAAAACATCGCTGTCATTTTCACCATTTAAAATTTCAGAATTTTAAATATTGTGAAAAATATCGTGAACCTTTACCGTTTAATTACTCTAAATACGTGGAAAATGATATGTGTTACACGCCTAAGCATTATATACAATGCCCAGAAGAGATCAGGAAAAGTGTGCAATAATTATTCTCTATTTGAGCTGTGTTTCTTTTTTTTTAAACCTTCATTACTTTGGTGATGTTCAACACATTAAGATGAATTTTTCTTGATGATTCATAATAAGATGCAGTTGAAAACATACATTTGTTGAAAACAGAAGTTCAATACATTTTTGGATTTTTTAGAAACAAATATTTAAACTCAATTTTCGAAAAAAAAATCCACTTTTGATTTTCTTGAAACGAAAGTTTAAATATAGTTTACGATGTGCGCTAAAAGCCCAGTAAATGTAAAAATAGGATCTCCCTTAGTTTTCGAGAAATAGTTGAGAATGCATTAGAATTTTTTTTTCATTTTTCATTTGTTCAAATACGAATCAAAACTTATTTGTCAAATATCGTCCTCGGAAATCTGTTTTATTGGGCCTGAAACAATCCAATAAGTGAAAAATTGTGTTTCGCGAGTCTTTGGCTCTAATTATTTATAATGCAAAAAATACTACTTTCTATTATCAATTAGATGTTTATATACATTAATTAAACAATTAATTATAGTTTCTAGGAATTTTCACTTAGAATAGAGTTCGGAAGTCGCAGTTTTTCCAAATTTTTAACTTATTTTCAACTTTTTGAATAGTGTAAGGTATTAATTAATTAAAGTTGACTAAAATAGTTGTTTAAACAATTTAGTATTATTTTTAATTATATTACTTTCAATAATGCCAGAAATTTGTGATTTCTGATGAAATATTCAACATTTTTTCCACTTTTCAATTAGTTGTGAGGTAATAATGGATTTAATTTAACAAATCTAATGTTTTTTAACAAATTTTTATTGTTTATAACTATCTTCTCCTACAGTTATGTTAGATAGTTGCAGTTTCTTTTCTGAAATTTCCAACATATAGTCTACTTCATACTAAGAGTGAGGTAATAATGAATGCAAATGTGAAAAGTGAACAAAAAGTTCAAAATTTCAGAAAAGAAACCACATCTAAGAAGCAGTGATAAAAAAGATAGGTATAAACGACAATTATTTATTCAAACAATTATGTTTGCTAAATCGCATCCATTATTACCTAACACTAATTGAAAAGTGGATCAAAAGTGGAAAATTATAGAAAAAACTGCAGCAACCCGAGGACGCGTTCGGTGGCTTTGTCATAGGCCCTTCAGTTTTATTCCAAAGGAATAGAAACCGAAACCGAACATATATATATAGCAGTGAAGCGGCCAAAAATACTGAAAAGGGCCTATCACAGTTCATATCTGCCAATTAAAGTGTTGAAATATGTTACAGAAACAAAAGACGCACGCCGGCCGTTTAAAAATTTCAGGACCAAAGTCAACTGCATTTTCATAAAGGAATGAATTATAAATTAATATTTGATTTGCTACGTAATGAGAATTCAAACTCAATTAACCAATTAACGCACGACTTCCACCAGTGACAGTTTCTATTGGATGAAGAACGATCGGAGACAGTAAGCAGCAGAAATGAAGGATTCGAAGTGGTCGATACTAATGTAAAAAGTATGGATACTCCGATACATCGACTTTCTGAGTATCGGTATCGGGAATCGAAGTATCAAGTACTTTTCACTCGATATTTCAAGTATCACATCGGTATCGCGCATCCCTAGTAGGGTGTGGTGAGGCAACTCGCGGAGTTTTCCAGCAGAGTACTTTAAGGGTAGCGGGAAATTGTATTTCCCTCCACTAGCCTTATATATCCGAGCTAGCGCGGGAAGTCTATTGAACTTAGAATATTTCTACTTTCAAAATTCTTTTCCCAAAAGAAAGAGTACCTTTGGGAGAGGACGAAGATTGAATCTTCTAATCCTGTTCGAAAAAAGTTATTCCTTTGAACGGAACTCTCTGCAGCTGCACGTTATAGCATCAACTTTTCCTGGTGATTTTTCAAGGAATTTTTTTCCTTGCATTTATTTTTGATAATTTGAACTGAAATAAAAGAGATTAAGAATATAGTGAAATAAAAATTCTTACTTTGCTGAGGCATTTGCCATAAATCGAAAAATATTCTATTTGAAATGCTGTTAAATTATGACAAACAGACGAGCTGAGCAAGATTGCATCTTGTGCTCGGGTCTAAGAAGTTTCATAATTTAATTTATGATCATTAATAAGGCTTAGCTTCTTACAAAAGGACGGGAGTTGTACTCCTCCATCCTGTTGAGAAAGCTACTAAGTTTGTATAGTAGATAGAAGAGAATATTTCTCTTAACTATAGAAGTTTAGGTCTGAGAAAAGGTCACACTTTGAGAAGTGAAAAATTTGGCCAAAAGGCCCTTGGAAATATTGCACTTACTCTTCGAATGATTCTGCTCTCTCTCTCTCTCTCTCTTAGAAGAGGAGCACGTACACCTGCAGTCTGAGGATCGCTCGACTCAGGCTAGCTAGAAGGCACGTAGCACTGCGTATTCCGCACTACGGTAGCACTTACCTGCGTAGGGTCGTAATCACGGCAATATAAGTTTTTGTATTGATACAAAAGGATTAGAATTAAGTGATAATTGCTTGGGAATTAGAGTTCGCGATAAAGGTAAAACTTATTATAACTGACACAGGTGTATCCTGGTTTGTACAGGTGACAGTGCGTCGTACTTTTATGTTCAGCAAAGATCCTTGTGGGAAATTCTTATATATTTAGATCTGTCATTGAACTTAGACCAAAGAGTTTAAATACCTACCTGTATATCTGTAGAAGAGAAATACATATTCTATTTTTATTGAGATATTACATAGATGATATAAGTTTACTCACGATTTTCGTAGGGTAAAGCATCACGATAAATTTAGAGAATAGGAGAGGGAGAGGGAGAGAGAGAGAGAGAATTTAGTAATTGTCGAATTGAATCGCGTTACCCGAAAAATCTAAAAAGAAATTGTATTACCTATAAGTTATAGCGAATATTGAATTCACTTGAAAGTGTAATGAATAAGAGTGTGTTTTAGAAATCTAAATTAAAGTTAAGTGCGCATAAAAAAAGAATATTGAGAGTCTGGGGCTAGATTTAAGATAGCTAGATGATAGGGAAAAGAATTGTATTCACAAACAAAGTAGGTTTTTATGATTAAATCCACATTTATGAGAAGATAGAATTTTATGCTTACTCCAAAAGGTCCCTTCTTTTATATAAGTTGAATTAATTAATTTTGTAAAGTAAAATTTTACTCATACTAAGTTAACCTGCATTTCACAATATATATTTTCTCAATATCGAATTAAAAAATATTTCGACTTTGTTCTTTTTTTAAATTTAGGAAATCGTTTTTAAAAATTTTTTTTACTTTAATTCAAATAAAAGATTGGGTGAATTTTAAATAAAGGCCTCTTTTCTTCTTTCTATGATAGAAATTATTTATATAATACTATTTCTTTTGATTTAAAACAATATATTATTTTGATTCAAATCAACTACTGGTAAATATTTAAGAAATAATTCATTTAATCTCATTAATGTGAACCAAGAAAATTATTTCTTTATCAAAAAAGTTTGTTTATTTCATGGTACGCATGTAGGGTAAGGAGGGGAGCGCCAACCAGTTAACAGTCAATGATTTTTTTAAAGTTAATAAGATGTAGAATTGATCCATTTTTTTCATTTCGAGTCCTACATTAAATAAGTAACCAAAAAGGACTTTTCTAAAGTGAAATTGTGAAGGTGCATTTCTAATGTTTATAGGTAGTTTGTTTCAAAGGCGAGCACCGCGAATAACAAAGGACCTTTGCATTTCACACGTGCGGTGTAACTGCATTTTTAGAGGAGGTGGAGGTTGTGGAGGTGCCAGCTGATCGGACCTGTAAAAAGCATATTTAAAACATACGATACGAAAGGGACTGTCCCTTTATCATCAATGTGCGACTCAAGAATTGAGATTGACCCCTTTCCAACGTCTCGCGGCGGGCGGGAAGGCCCCTGTTGTGATTGGTCACGGAAATAATTATGGTCTAACTGCTACCCCTTTCCAACGTCTCTTTGAGGTCGAGGAGGCACCCTGTGACTGGTCACAGAAATAATTTTGGTCAAAATCCTACCCCCTTCCAGCTCCTAGAAATAATGTTTTATATATATTATACACAATTGAGGGGCCGCCAACGAAAAGGGCCTATAGCGGAATTCGCGCGGATAAGTATGGACCGTCAGGCTTTTGTCAAAATATAGCCTAGAATCGGAAATCTGAATGTTGGTTTTTATAGAGAATTTCATGGCGCATCTTTTTTGTGAATAAATAATTATTGTAAGAATTTTCCTTTTCCAGTTATTTGAAGAAAATATCATTTTTCACAAAAGAAAATTTAGCCGGTCTTCTGAGTTCTACTCGCCGAATCTTTGGCGGGTTTTAATATTTTTCTTTGAAATTTTTATTCAACATTCTCCGACCTATTCTTCGACTGTGAGAATGTTGAGAAACTTTATAAAATATTTCAGGGCCGCACAGTGCTTTTTCCAAAAAAAAATTTCCCAAAATCTCGGATGCAAAAAGGGGTCAGTGGGGAAGTTTTTCAATATGATTGAATACCATCTAATAATGAATATGAATGTTAATATAGCTCATATTACATTCAATAAACACCGTAAGATAAAGACGTTTCGATCCAGCACGGTGTTTATACAAAAGAACTATGAACTGTAAACACGGGAGGGCACAAAGAATGGCTTCAAGCTAAAAGACTTCCCCACTGACCCCTTTTTGCATCCGAGATTTTGGGAAACTGTTTTTTTTCCAGCTCTTTTCGTTGGCGGCCCCTCAATTCTTGTAATTCAAACGAAATATCGATTATTTGCGACACATGATTCCAAATGATTATTAAGTGTTTTAGGCTGTGACATAAACTAGCATGATGACTCATACCGAGGGTCAAACAATAATACTAGACACATGGTACGAAGCTTCCTTTTTAATAATATTTTCGTAAAAAATAATTTTTTATCATAAGCGTTTCTTGATATTTTTTATTTTTTAAAATATATGCAACCAAATAATAAAACCGATAATTTTCCATTCGTATTATGAGGAATTTTCGTAATTTAAAGGAATAATCGGTAATGTTAACTGAATTTCCTATTCACACCGAAAATACTTGGTCTACGTTCACCGTATTTTCATGAGGAAAATGCTAACAGATATTTTTTCTGTTTAAAAACATAATTTTTATCAGTTTTGACCTTGGAAATTATATTTTGAGGTATCTGCGTGACTGTATACATAATTCGCTTTTATTTCGTATTTCGCTCTTCGCGAAAAACAGCCCGCAACAATCAATCCTGCCGGCAACTAACAATCTTGCCGGCGCCGGTAGTGTAGAGTCCACCTAAATTAAATTGAAATCTTATCTTATAAGGTTTTATCTTCATCTTTATCTCTCACACCTTTGCTCGTAGACTTAAATGGACCCCCACCTGCTATGCATGCTAATTGTAGTTCATAATATTTAATTTTAGGATCCAATGATCTTTTTAAAAATTTTCTAGCCGCCTCGGCAGTTCTGCTACCTCTTTTCGAGAATTTTTGGCGCTCTTTTATTTCCAATGGTTCAAGTGCTTTTTCAAAGTCTTCATATGTTTCAAAAGGTGACCCTTTCTCAAAAACAGACATTTTTCTCTAAAGTAATATTGAATAATTTTTAGAATGATCAATATATTTTAGAGCGCATACGATATAGATTGTTGTAGAAATTGTATTTTAATATATAGTATTTTAATTTTATATAAAAATAAACATATTATAAATTTATGTGAAAATATGCAGAACGTGAGTAGAATTTTTTTTATTATAAACAAATTAAAAAGGACTAATTTTGAAATTTTAAAAATTGATATTCTAGTGTATTTATATTCGAACTATATACTGTTAATTTCCGATGTATTTATTTCTTAACTGTACATTATTAATATTGCTATACTTTTGTATGCCAGTATCATATACTTACGAGTTTCGATAAATTATTCAACACATTTATAAAATTTTCTCATCAGATCACTTTTTAACACTTGCACTTTAT
This sequence comes from Andricus grossulariae, assembly GCA_011634705.1. Lineage (NCBI taxonomy): Eukaryota > Metazoa > Arthropoda > Insecta > Hymenoptera > Cynipidae > Andricus > Andricus grossulariae. Next base: position 91,590,387 of record JAABKJ010075445.1, on the reverse strand, counting down.
GATATGTGAAGAAAAGCACAAACCGGTAGCTCTTTGCTCGTAGTGTTACGGCCTTTCCGGGCCGATATAGAGAACCACTGTAAGGCATCAATTTGTCGAACGTGCCATCTCTCAATTTTCACACAAATCTTGTACCAATGAGATTTTATACAGTTCTAATAAAAACATATTGACAGAAAAGCATAGAATTTCTAGGTAAATAGAATTTGATAAAAGGTTTATTTTTAATGTTTTAGGTCTTCTGCCAGCTCAAACTAATATACTTAGTAATTTACTATAATTTATATAAAGCGTTTAAAAATATTTCGGTACCTACTTTGGCATAGTTTACTTTTCAGATTAATTTCATATTCATTTCGGCAAAATTGAACTCGAGCTTCGAAAAGAATAGCAATCAGAAAATAATGCAGATTACGCCGCATAAATTGTTATTCTCGAAATGCAAACTTTTTTACAAATAATTTGTCTTCTAGCTTAAAAGTTTTTTTCTATTTTTTCTTGAATGAAAATCTTAGTTTGTGAAGAATTTGTCGTTTTTGTTCAAAATTCGATAACTCATTCGAAATTTAACCAATTCTGATTAAAGAAAGCTCATCACATACGGAATTAAACTCAGTTTGATCATATTAACATCAAAAAATTATTGCATTTCATAAAATTTTATTAAATTATGTTAAAATTGAAAATGGATGAAACTCTGAAATATTTTCGATTCTAGCATCGTGACTTTTCACCGTGATAAAACAAAAAATCGCCAAAAAACGGGTTTTCTATCATAAAATCAGATTTCGAGGGTGTGTGAGAAATATCACATACGACATTTTTGACATAGTTCCACTAGATCTACCATTTATACCATGCTTTGTGAAAAGTATTTTTTTACTGTAAAAAGAAGTTACCTAGAAAAAGTAATTTTTTTGTTCTGGAAAATCTTGAAAAGCCCAGCAATTTTTTTTAAAGGAATCTAGACAACCTGCTCAAGCGCAATCTCATGGATCATAAGGCTCAAGCATGTCCTCCTGAAATATTCATGTTTATATTTCATAAATCAGTCCAAGGTAAGGAATTTGGTTACATCAATAGAGGTTTTATTTTTACCGCCTTAATTTGTTATTCTCATCACTAAAATGATAAGATAAGATTGGATACCTAAAAGCTAATTTTTTCGAAAAAATTCTCTTTCTTGAAAAACATATTGGTACGATTCCAAATAAAAATTTAAAATTTTGAATGCTTAGTTTTAAAATAGTTTTGTTTTTGAGGCCACAAGTCTGAAATTACTGTTCAAAATATAGTTGAAATGTTTTCGTTAAAAAGAAAAGGAAAAAGGTAGGCTTGTATTTATTGACTCATAAAAACAATTAAAATTCAAGAATGAAAAGTGATAATCTTATTTGGTAACTTTAAGGTTGTTCCCGGTATGAAGTGGAGTTCAAAATAACTTATTCTTCAACATGATTGATAACAAAATATTTAAAAAGGCCCATTGATTATTGCAACAAATTTCAGAAGAGAAACCCAAATCTACGTGATCCAAAAATATTTGTGGTCAAAGGGAGTCTGGTAAGCATGCAAAAAATTCCCCCAAAGGGAATCAAATGTTTAGTCAGCTATTTAAAAGCGTACAAGCAACAAGTCTATTTTCGCTTTTATGGTTTTTCTCTGTTTCTATCGTTAGAAAAAATCTGAAAAAATTCGCAGAGATTCTTTCAGTCATTTTCAACGTGCATGATTTTTTCGAACAAATTTTGGCAGCAAATTTAAACTGCTTAAAAGTTCGGCCGGTCTGATGATACTTTACAAATATCAACCATAAGCCAAATTGTACATTACCGTCAGAAATTTTCGATACGATCAGCAAAAGTACTATTAAAAATCACTGCTGACTTTGACACGAAATTATTCGTTCAAACAGGAGTAGGAAACTTTTTTTAAAAATCATAAGAATCAATATGATTGAATAATGAATGATCCAAAAAATTTAAAAAATGATAGTACCACGAATAATCATTTTATGTTTTCTGTTACAATCTATATATACATTAGGTATATATAATGTATCTCATCATGTAGAAATACACTCATATAACTCTATTATGTAAATATATGCAGATATCAATGAGCCTCAGGAGTTGGAATATGTAAAAATTACTGTTTTTACTTTTTTACGCTCAGATCGCCCAAATTTAAAAATCTGAAAAAATTTACAATAAAAGCACATTGGGTAGATATTCCGTGGTAAAAAACTGAGATAGGACTTGACTTTAATTTTCATTTCCAAAACCTTATTCTGTTTCTTAAAAATTTCTTCAGTGCAGGGCTATTCGTAATGATTTTATCAAATATTATGCAATTTCTGTATAACAATGAAATTACACGCATTTTCTTTTAATGAAATGATCTCTAAAAAAACTTGACTACTAGAATTTTTTTAATCTTTGAAAGAATAGTAGACGGTTATTTCCGCTTGCGCAGTTTTCGGCGATTTTCTCCAAAAACTCCTATGCAGTTTGAGTACCATGTACTAACCTCCCAGCCGGCTGATATTTCTACCTATCGACGTCATGCCACAAAACTCACTATTCCGCGAAATATTTGACTCGTTTTTTGATTCTATAATATTGATTTGCCGGGAAAACTTGGTTTTCGAAAGCTGTAATCTCGTGAGGGTGGTTTTTCGGGCGGGGGATCTGGGATTTTCGAAAGCAGTAAAAATAATGGGCAAAGAAAACCCTCTGGCAAAGGTCAGAAACCGGGCCGGAAATCTGCGAGAAACAAAGAGCGGTGGTTCGGAGATGTAGAGCGCAGGGTTACCGGGGTTTCCCCGGAGAATGAACAATAGGAGGGGCGACACTTGGGCCAGATTTTGAAAGAGGCGACGCGACAGGCGCTCGCCATTAGAGCTCTGGCCCGCTACTTACCAAGGTAATCGTCATTATAATTTTTCAATTTCGAATAAAACTGATTTTGTTATTTTAAAACACCCTATTTTATTTTAATCCGTGCCATAAACAATTACAAACTCTATCATAAGAAACTAATCATTTGCAAATGCTAACCCACAGACCTTCACTATCCCGAGATCCATATCTTCTTCTTCGAGGAGGGCATAAAGGAGCATGGAGCCAAGAGGACATAACATCACTTAGTTGCCCATTTAATGTCACACTCGCTCTGCTACCTGCATACATTGACTTTATTGCTTTTAGGAGCCATCCATTGACTCCGTATTCTTCCAGGACTTCCCAAAGCTTACTTCTATCCACCTTATCAAAGGTTTCTTCTAGATCAACAAATGCACAGAAAACTTTTGTTTACCCTCAAACTTTATTGTATGATTTGCCTCAAGCTAAATATCTAATTCGCACACGATCTTCCTGGCATAAATACACATTGAACTCCCCAGATATCTTCTTCGCTTACTTTCATTACCCTATTAATAAATATTTTGGGATATATTTTGCTTACGATACTTAGCAAGCTGATATCTCTGTAATTATTGCAGTTGCTTTTATCTCCCTTTCCTTTCTATATTGGCATGATGATCGTCTTTTTACAGTTATCTGGAACTTACCCCATCTCGATAAATAAATTTGTCAACTCGCACAACTATCGAAACTATAGTAAACAACATTTTTTATTGATATTAATAGAGTACAATTTTTTCGTAATAGACGGTTTCCCTGAAACATAATGGACAAATTTTTATTTCTTGATCGAAAATGAGTTTATTGTATACACAAATCTTTAAAACTTAAATACAAATTATGGTGATAAGGTTTTTTTTCTTCAAAATCTGATTTTTTGATACAAGAATTGAAAAGAAAAAAAAATGCATAAAATGTTAGTTAAAATTATAACGCAGTAATTTTTTTAGCCTTTTAGCGTTTATATTTATTGAAATTATTATCATTTACAGAAACTTTACAGAAACTTTACAGAACTTTTGTTTTAACTTTAAATAGTGATTTCTATTCTACGGAATGATTTTTTTCTGACAACTTCTCGTCTTGTTGGTTACCTAGTTCGGTACTGTCACCCTTCGGTTAATCACTCATTATTATTTAGAATAAATTAAGTTGCTCAAATTTAAAAGTACACAAAATATTTAAACGTATATATTTCTTAAATTATTCTCAAAATGATTTATTCTTTATCTTAATGATAAAAGTCGAGTTAAATATTTTCATAAATGTGCACTTAATCTATATGTATTATATAGGCCTAAATTATTACACGAATTATTACCGTACTTTTAATGCCCTTTTTATTAATTTCACAATTTTTTCGTGCCTGAATTGATTTCAAATTTTATTTTACCACCCATGCCCGAATGCAGTGAAATATTACCGAGCCCTTGCGATTAAAAGGGATTCGAAGTCGACCTGAAAATGGACGCAATATCTTGGAACCTTACGCAGTCTTTCCTGTCGTCCTCGGAGTCACCGCAATCTCTAGCAATCTCATGGATAGATTTCTAAGTGCACAGCCCCTCGTTTTATCATTAACAGCTTTGAAAGTAAGAATCCTAAGCCTAATTTGAAGAAAAAAAAGGTTTTTTATTATTCCATAGACCGTACGCAAAATCTTTCGAAAAAATGCAGGTCAATTTTTTTTAATCCAATACGAAAGCAGTTAAGTACATCCAAAAAAGAGGCATTCGGCACAACATCATCACCTTTCTCCCCCTCCCCATCGTTAAATATTTGTCCAAGTGACAAAATACTTTCCCCATAAACTATCCTCCAATAGGACAACACTTGGCCCAAGTTTGAGTCAGATCCAAGAAAGCCCAATTTTCGGGATGGGTATACTTGAGAGAAAATGCCCCATATTTCTTACCGAAGAAGAGAATTATGTGAAGAGCAATGATGTAAAAATTATTTTTGCGAAACACATTCTAGAAATAAGAGAGCTCGTTATAAAGTACGACTTCCTTTCGAACCAAATGGTCTCAAAAAATGAGGTGGATACTTAAATCCAGTGATGTCAAAGTGGGCGCCTTTTGCTACTGCGCTTGCGTTCAGGCCACGCACTGAATGGCGGCAGTTGGCGCGCAATTCAAAATTGGAATTAAAAACAATTCTTGTAATTTGAATAAATAATTATTGAAAAATGCACAAGAATGTATATAAAAAAGTACTTGTGTACACAGTGCTTGTGACGAACCATCTTTCAAATCTTACCCGGTAGTCCGGTACTCGGTAATCGCGTCTGTACTCGCATTTGTTTGTATTATCAAGCTTTCAAGTTTCAGCACGATTATTCCATTGAGCAACGCCATTATATTATCTAACATCAACCTAACATGAGTGCGCAAGCGCATACGTGTTTGTGAAACTTCCAAACGTTTCAGAGACTTTGGTCCCATGAAACGTTTAATCGTTTCATAAAACTTTCAATGTTTCAATGAAACGTTTCATGGACTTACAACCCTAAGTGAACAGGCTAAAGGAGAGATACACAGGTGCGAAGACCGAAATAATGACGAGCGGGAAAACAATTATGCCAAGCGTAACTTCCTATAACTCCTGCTCTCCTGATACTCGCGACGCCCGTGAGATCACAAAAGGCCAATTATTATAAGCAATTATTATATAAACAAAGATGTTTATTTATACCAAATTTTTAGGGCTACTAAGGCAAACTAAATTCAAATTTTTGAACAAATCAAAAAAAAAAAACTTTGACAATTGTTATAAAAGTTGTTGCTAGCTGAAAATATTCCATACAAAGACAATATAAATTATACACAAAACCAAGATTGTTAATTTAGAAATAAATATCCAAATATATATTTATTAAAAATGCCATGATAGTCAATCGACATTTAGAAAGCCCTCCCAAACCAACGCATTCCATAGCCTACGAGGTGCAGCAAATGCTTAGCCTCTGGGCATTCCTTCGTCGCTTCTCGAAGAAGCAATTAAAAGGCGCGATCTAGGTCTAGCACTTAGAGTTCGCCTTGCCCGTCTGGCATTAGCTTCGCGCGGCCCGTACGCGATCCGTCACTTCGCCAAACCCTTAAGGGAAAGTAGTGTCACGGAGAAGAGAAGTCTTCTTGAGACGTTAAAATTTGAAAACTTCGCTGGTTGAAGGTAACCGACAATCAGAGAAAAAGGAACAGTGTGTGTGAATAGAAAAGGACTAGAAAACCACAGTTTCTCGAACAGTGCGTTTGAATTATGACGGATCGCGATAGTGTTGCGTGAGTGTAAGTGAATGTGGTGGCGAGTTCTACGACTAAGTCTTCACCGAAGACGCACTGCACTTCAGGACAACGAAAGTAAGGTCAGATGTTGTCGTAATTTTAGCAGGTGGAATTTTATAGAGAATAAAAACGTTATCATGGCCAGCAATTGCCTTGTTTCCGATCCTAACTTGTGTCTCTCTCATTTTTCCGGGGATTTAAATTCCTAGAATGTCATGGTATAATACTTCGGGAATTGACATAGTCGTCATAATATTTCTTTGCTAAATGAAATTCGTGATCACCGCACTTGCGCGTCACTCTCCTTAGCTACTGAAAAGATGTTGCGGTTGTTTTAAGGAATAACTTAAATTTTGTAGAACTCTTGATAATTTGGAAAGAAATCCTTCTGGATTTCACTGAATAAAAATCTGTAACTTTTTTAGTGAAAAAGGAATTCTAAATTTACTTAAGGACCCTGCAAAATTTCAGAACTATAAAGACAACAGTTTCCAGTCCAGGAGTTGGATCAAAAACGATACCCCACAATAAAAATAAAACCAATTTTTTCCAAATTGGCAGTTTGTACCTCCGACGACGAATAACCAAATCACTTATCGATCATAACTGAACATGGCAACAGTAGTTTGTTATAGTCTATAGACAAATTCTCTTTCGTAACAAAGATTCAACTATATTGATAAAAATTCATGTTTTTTTTATTGCAAATTTATTTTTCTCACATTTTAAATATTCTAATTTTAGTTCAAAATGTATCTTTTCCACCTGTAAATTTGACGTGTTTGGTATAAAATTAAAATTTCAGATTGAAAATTAATTTTTTTCTAAAAATTCACATATTCTTTTTTTTGTTAAAAACTCATTTCTTCGGTTGAAAATGTGTCTTATTTGGTTATAGAACAGTGCACGGGCAAAGCCCTTTATTACAAATCAACTGATAAACTAATTGAAGAGCAAATTTAAATCTAGATCAGCTGAACGAGCATAATGGCATAATAGTTTGTGCGATGATGAGGTACATGGAAAAGTGTTTTAGATCGAAGAGATTTTACGAGTGCATTTAATTGAATTTTGGAAAGTAAAGTAGGACAGTCAATAAAATTATTTCAGATATTGTAGAGGAATCGTAAATCAGCGAAGAGGAATCTAGAACAAATTTCAGGGATATTAAGTAGCGCTCTAATCCCGTCATAATCGTGATCGCGTCTGTTCATAGTCATGCTCAGCTGTCTAGCCGCGAAACAAAGGAATCGGTTCGGCAAGCGTTCGAGTCTAAACTTATGAACGGCATATTTCGGAGACCAGATGACTGATGCATATTATATAAGTGGTCTTACTAGCGAGAAGTAGAGAACTTTTAGCGCAAATGGGTTTCTGAGTTGAGATGCATTTCTAGTAACGAAACCAAGAGATCTAAGGGATTTGTTTGCAGCAGTTTTCTAAGAGCATCTCAGTTTCTTTTAAATTAATTACCAACAAAATATAAAAATTGGTTTACTCTCAATTCCAAATTTTCTGTTTATCACATTAATATTGTTATCGCACAAACGTATATTGTCCCTACATAAAAATTGACTCAAGGCTGTTGGACTCAAGCTCTAACCTGAAAATTCAATCACCTCTCCCTACTAAATAAATATTAGAACTAAATATTTTTTAGATAACTACAAGAATAAATGTAATATTAACACTCTCCAAAAATTAAAAGTAAACAAATTAACTTCTCACAAGAAGCAGTTTATTTGACAATAATTTGCAGTAAGCACGTAAGATCACAAAATGCACATAAAAATATATACATTAGAAATATTAGTAAATAGTAATATATCATATTAGGGTGTTCCAAAAAAGGCTTAATTTTTTTCTAAAATAGGCCCCCCACGAAGTATATCTGTTGGTATCAAAATCACCCATGAATAAATAAAATAAACCTATCTTTCATTGATGGGCCTCTAAGAACCTCAAGAAATATTTTTTAATTTCGTCAAAATGCAGAGATCTTTTGAAATCAAAAGGAATAATTTTTAGCTAACCCATTTTAGAAAAAATAAAGTCATTCTTGGGCCACCCTATTTTACGATTATTTTACGTTGACATACCTGGACAGAATTAATTGTAGTGAAATAAAACACAGATTTTTGATTGAGTTTAAAAATATTTAGGGGCCGTACAAAAATGTGTTTGCGAGACCCCTAAGTATTTTTTCAAGATTCTGTCAAAAATCCGGGTGATGTACTCCAACAAACATAACATAGTGCAGATATGGTCAAGCAAAATAATTTATTAACAGCGGCAATTAAAATAAGAGAAGCATTATTCGCAAAAAAGAGCTTGGGCGTCCCCTAAATATTTTCTTCGAATTTAAAAAAAAATTCAGGGGTGATTTTGATACCAAAAGATATACTTCGTAGGGGGCCTATTTTAGAAAAAAAATAAAGCCTTTTTTGGAACACCCCAATATGATATATTACTATTTATTAATATTTCTAATGTATATATTTTTATGTGCATTTTGTGATTTTACCTGCTTACTGCAAATTATTGTCAAATAAACTGCTTCTTGTGAGATATTAATTTGTTTAGTTCTAATTTTTGGAGAGTGTTAATATTACATTTATTCTTGTAGTTATCTAAAAAATATTTAATTCTAATATTTATTTAGTAAAAAGAGGTGATTGAATTTCCAGGTTAAAGCTTGAGTCCAACAGTCTTGAGTCAATTTTTATGTAGGGTCAATATATATATGTCTGATAACAATATTAATGTGATAAACAGAAAATCTGGAATTGAGAGTGAACAAGTTTTTATATTTTGTTGGTAATTAATTTAAAAGAAACTAAGATGTTCTTAGAAAACTAAAATGCTCCTGTTTCTTCAATAAAAATGTAAGTACATAATAATATTTATTAATTAATATTTTCGTAAATACAGCTACACACAATTAATTTTCAATTTAATGTTGAAGAGTGACTCTTTAAATTAGGTTAAATAATAATTAAATTTAAAAATTCGTTCACGCAAATCTTTACGACTTGAAGAATATGTGCATAAATTAGAAGATAAGGGTTTTCAAATATTTGAAACAACATTAATGAAAGGCTAAACTGCGAATTTCGTTTCTCGTTTACACATCTTCACCTAATATGCAACACATGATTGAAACCATATAATGTGCATAATAATTTAATTCAAATTTGACCGCTCATGCGCTCGAATGGTGAAAGGATCGAAAAGCCAATTTGAGCGTAGCTGTCATGATGCGCTCGTCTAGAAAGTATCTAGATTTCGGGTAGGGGAGAATTACTGTATCTTCGATCGTCCATTTCTTTGCAACTACACTGCAGTCCCGCTTTATCAGCCGTGTTGGGGGTACCCTCAATGGCCTCGATGATGAATCGTGACTCACTAAACCGTAAACAATCAGGGTCGTGTGAACCATTCCTGTTGGAGTTTTATCCCAAAAAAATATTTTCTTTGTATTTTTGCCATTTTGGTTTTATAATAACATAATGAACGTGAAAATGTTTGTGCTCGAAAATCAAACTTTATGAAATTACTGAGTTATGAGTATATACGTACATATAACAGGGTGGTTATTTTGAATGAAGAAAAAAATTCTCGGTCATTTGCCGGTTTTTCTCGGTTTGCAAACATTTTTCACGGTCGATAAAATAAAAAAATTTGAACTCTGAAGCTAAACATTTTTCCATTGAAAATTGAAAAATTAATTTTTTTTCAACTGTACACTTCGTAAATTAGAAGTTAAATTATTTTCGTTTGAAATAGTTAAAGCATCCTTGAAAAGCTTCAAAATTTCATGTCTTGACAAACGTAACCTGGAACCTGTTCGTTTAAAAGTTTTTTAAATTACAATTTTTTTCCGAACTTCTAAATATTTTAATAAATGTTAACTGATAAATGTTTTTTATCAAAAATGTTCATTCAAAAATGTAATATTAACGTATTATTGCAAGTGTATATTATATAATTTTAAATAGCACCGCGCTTTTTTGGTACACGTGCAGATGAAAATGTCGCATGTTCAACATAACCTTAAAAACTGTCATATTTAAATATTTCATGTGCACTATCTTCCTTTCAAGAATGACTAATATCTATAATTGTAGTTTCTTCAATAAATTTTTCCCAATGCAATATTATTTAATTCGAATTACAAAGTAAAATGTACACCACAAACTTGTGAAATCTTCGTAGTGAGTCAAGACTGAAGTGAAAAAAGGGCTTCATTTGAACCGTTTCAATCCATACTATGGGTTCATTCAGAAACCATTTATCATTTTGGGTTCCTTTTCAGCAAGGGAGATTCCTTTTTGTTGCAGCTCCTTTGGAAACAAAAATTGGTTCTAATAGAAACCCTAGTTTTTTCTGTGCTCTATTGGAACTCATACTTCAAGTTCCTTTGGAACAATTTATCATTACGGGTTCATTTTTGATGCACTTGGAACCAAAAATCGGATCTGATAGAAATACTAGTTTTTTGTAATAAAACAAAGAATTTAGAAAAAGCCACTTGAAATAATATAGCTAGTTAGTTATGCTACCTTAATAACTTGTTTTCAAGGGTTTTAAAATCTATTCCACATCAAAGTAATAACTGACGATTTAAAGCTAATTTATGGACCTAGGATAAAAAAATAATGTCTCTATATTTGAGAGCAATAGCGATATTATTGTAGGAGCCTGGCAGATATAATTGAAGGGCCCTTGGAGAAGTTTGGCAAAGGAATTTGTAAAACATGTTGGACTTCCCACGTGTTATCGTTAAGTGTTTGCTAAAAATCTCTAGGGATGCCACTCACATCAGTGACGTACGTACGTAGGTACGTACGAGTATAACATATAGAACGTGAAAAGATCAGGGATCTCTGTGACCTGTGATCAATGTTGATTCAGGGTGTGCAACATTACACGTGCCTGATGTAGACGAACGTAAAGCTCCCTCGATCTAAACTTCAGCACGCGTCACGATTACGCGATTACGCGATTACGCGTGTCATCTCGGGCCGAGGTTGGGGCGCAAACTCATCCATGGAAGAAGAGATCCACGGATGGTGTCGGGCACGAGCAATGACGTGGAAGACCCGAGCACACCCTTCTGTCTCAAACCCCTGTCAAGTAATGTGCCCATCTGCCAATGGGAAAAAGAGATGCGACTTTTTCCATCTTTCTAGCCAATTTTTTATAGAAACGCTTTTTACATTGCTTTTCTTTCATGTTATGTTATTTTATATAATGTATCTACCAGAAAATTATCTGCTGGGATCGTTTTTCAACTATAGATTTTTCGAAAATAAATTTGGGATTTTATGCACATTAAATATATATATATATATATATATTTATTAAATGGATTAATGGTACGGTACTCTACATTTGAATTGATCAAAAGTGACTGATTCACAATAAAAGTTTATTGTTTTAAATAATGCTGTTTTGAAAACTCAAAAAATATTCAAATTTGACTGATTACATCAGTTTTTTTTATTCATGAATTCAAAGTTTTTTTGAACGCTTCAATAAATATAAATGATATTGAGAGAATCAGCCAATTTAAAATACAATACGAGTTTATTTCACTGTAGCGTCTAATCTCTAATCAAAAATTGACTATGAAAAATAGTCAATTGTACTGAATGGATCATTGAATTTGTTCGAAGAAATTATTTATCTGTATATGTATATACCTTAGAATATAACCGAAAAATAAGTGAATTATGTTTACTGTAAATCAGTCATTTTAATATGCTAAAATCGATTCAGTAAATAATTTTTATTTTTGAAACAGCCAGTTGTAAGCTCGATTAAAGGGTTTTCTTATATAGTTGTAATAGCTAGGTTATGTCATGAGTTTTAGGTGCCATACAAAATCGAAACTTCACGTACAAATTTTTGGTTTGTACGAAATACGGAGAAGTTCAATAAATTTTATTTAAAGTTTTAAAAAAATGCAAAAGATGAAAAAATAGTTCTGCTAATTATTCCACTTATTTTAATGTTCAATAGGCTGTTAATAATCTGTTTATTGGAAGGTAAACTTTTGAATCAATCATAAATTTCAAACCTCTGTCAAAATTAATCCTATTATTTCATTAGCGCCATGTTCAGAGTTCCGAAATTCTTAATTCAGCTATATATATATAATTATTAATTAATTAATTAATTGTCCTTGTAATTGTAATTGTCCTTGTGATAGGTGCTCTTGGAGGTGCGAAGCTATCACTGGTTCGTAACCTTAAAGCCATACCCGCGTGACAAAAACATGCCACGGCATTTGCGAGATGGATGCCGAAATCTGTCATCCTTGGGTCGCTTCGTGTCTTCAAAACACATGAGGGTTTCGCCGGCCTGCCATTGTGATTTCGTCGTGTCCTGTGACCACCCATCTCACGGTTGTGAGACGTGGCCATGAGTGGGATTTACTGCGGTCCCTAAGTATGTTCTAATCCTGTTACAGAACATGTTCTTTTGTGTTCTAGAACTGTTACATCACATTTATATAACAGTGACCGCTGGGTTACCAGACAGACCGACTTGAAGAAAATCAATCCGGATAAGAGACCGCCCATTAAAAATGATGAAGGAGAACCCAAATGTTAAAACTGCAACAAATATGGGCACATCGCCAAAAATTGTCCTGAGCCTAGAAGAGAAATGGAGTGTACAAATTGCAAAGGAAAAGGACACACTAGAAGACACTGTTCCATCAACACTGAAGCAAAACGAGGACAGATGCTCCAAATTTCTCCGATTACACCATCAAGTCATCAGCGGTATTAAAACACAGTTTTGAGAGGGAAAATGTGACTACAGAACTTAAGTCATTTGGACCTAAAGAATTTAAGGTTGTGTCTATGGCTATTGTTAACGCGGATGTATCAGTGGATGGAGTAAAGGAATTCCCTCACCTTCTACGAAGACACAGAAGCCTTTATCTGCGATTTTGACATTTGCAGATCAAACGAAGGGATCATGACCGAGAAAGTCATGACTCCTCCACATTCCGTAAGTTTTGTTAGTTCTATGAGTGCATCGGAAAAACATTCCTTGCCAGTACTTAATTGGAGTAATGAAGAAAGGATTTATAAAGAAAACTCTCAAATTTTATGTGAAGAATTGAGGGAAACAGCGACTCTAAAATTGGGACCATCGGGAAGAAAAGTCATTGGAAGAAAAGTCATTGGAAGAAAAGAGATGAACATAGGAGAAGATAGACCAGAAGGAGAAGCCGAAGAACTCACAAAATTGATAAATGTCTTTCGAAAATCTTTTGCGACAAATTTTGAAGAACTAGGGTGTACTAAATTGAAAAAAATGAATATCATAGAAAAATCAGGAAGCCTCCCGGTAAGTTGTACACCTCATTCAGCTAGTAATGCCGATCGCGAAGCGTTGAAAAAGATTTTTAAAGATTATAGATCAGTCGGAATTGTTAAAGACACAGACTGCGCGTATGCAAGCCCAGCTTTTTTGATAAAATGCGAGAACAAAGAACCTAGAGCGGTAATAGATTTCCGAAAACTTATTAACAAACCGCAAATGTAAATTATTCTTCAACTAATATCGAAGAATACATAGCTTTAATCGGCGATTGCGAATTATTCATTACATTAGATTTAGCACAAGGCTATCTTCAAATTCCACTTAGCAAAGAAGCCAGACAAACAACAGCGTTCATCACTCCTGATGAAACAGGAGAATTTACGAGAATGTGTTTTGGACTAAAGAATGCTCCGTTTTATTTTTCTAAATCAATTCAAAAAGTTTTAGGCCCTTTGCGGAATAAAGTTGTAATGCTTTATCTGGATGACTTTTTGATTAGGGCAAAGAATTGGCTAGAGATGAAACAAAAACTCGTTTTATTTTTGACAGCGTTAAAAGAAGCAGGACTAACACCAAAACTATCTAAATGTCAGTTTCTTAAAAATAAAGTACAGTATTTAGGGTTCACTCTTTCGAAAGAAGGCCTAGAAGCTTCAGAAGCGAAAATCGAATGTATTCGCGAATTTCCTCAGCCAGTGGATGTTCACGGAATACGCCGATTTCTAGGTTTTTTAGGTATGTTCCGCAGATATGTTCCTGGATTTGCAGAGATCGCAGAACCTTTATCCAATCTGTTGCGAAAAAATACTGAATTCATCTGGAATAAAGATGCAAACGATGCATTCAGAGAATTAATTAATAGAGTCTGTAGTAAACCAATTTTACAGATTTACAACGCTCAAGCTACAACAGAACTACACTGCGATGCTAGTTCTGAAGGACTTGCGGCAATGCTAATGCAAAAAGGCTCTAACGAAAAATTCCTCTTGGTATACGCGATAAGTCGGCGAACTAATGAATGCGAACAATTTTACCGTTCTAGCAAACTGGAATTACTAGCAGTCGTTTGGGCTGTCGCTAGACTGCGCACATTCCTCATAAACATCGTGTTTAAAATCGTTACTGATTGTCAAGCCCTTGTTTATTCAAATTCGAAAAAAATAAAAACCCGCAAGTTATTCGTTGGCAAAATCTGATAAATGAATATACTTTCGAAATTGTACACGGACAAGGCAAAAAAATGGCCCACGTCGATGCGCTCAGCAAGAAAAAGCAGAGATTTTAGGCTACGAACTATCAACGAAATTCTATATAAACGAGAGGATAAAAAAAATGGTACGTTGTTCCTGACTGTTTACGCAAAAGTTTAGTGATACACTTTCACGATTTCAAAAGCCACACTGGTGTAGAATGAACATTGGCTAAACTAAAGGAATACTACTTCTTTCCTAAAATGAGACGTTACGTGAAACAACATATTTACTCATGGCTACAATGCCTCATGATAAAACCCAAAACAGGACGACAAGCAGGGGTACTGAAGCCGTTTAGAAAACGTATACGATGCAGATGCAATCTTATATGGTCCTAACTGGTTTCTAATAGGATTCTTATTTTTGGACCATTATGGGTATATACATGTTTTGAATATGAGGATTTAAATGGAAAGTTGTTAAGACTTATTCATGGTACACATCATGTCGATAATCAGATAGCTATTTCACAATATCGATTTATAACAATGACTAAATTTTTGGAGATGCTACCCGCTGGTGACATCAAACATTTTTGCCAAACTACAAAACAACAAGTAACAATTATTGAGCAAATTATGGAACATTGTTATAGCGTTGGAATATATCAATACATTAGACAATTATCTGGTTTAGTTGCAAATGCCGATGGTGTCGTGATGCTTTTCGTCAATGGACAAACATTTCTAGCCTCTGAAAACTGCTTTTGAAAGACGAGACAAGCGCGTTGCAGTATGTCGACATTGGTCTTACAATATTCAACTAATTCCTTCTGAAAATCAAAACGATAATTGGGTTCAGAATTTTTTTCCTCATACCACTTTGAAAAATTTTCCCTTGCAGATACGGACATCGTATCTGGTGAATAATACTCTAAATCATGTAATGGTCCAACATAGTTTTGATTTTCTGGAATATTGAATAAATGGGGGAATACTCCTTTTTCTTCCCCTACACCTGTAAGACCAAAGGCTGAAGGTAGAGCACTCAACACCATCTGTGTATAATTCAGACTGTCGATAGACCGCATTTTTTTAACATCCATGCCAAGAATTTTCGAGCCATTTAATATAACACTAGGGTCTTTCCATGGACAGTTCTTATTCTCAACCAGGTGTTTGAGGATAAATTGAGAGTCAAAACTTTTAGCGTTATGTGCAATGCAGATGATTTTTTCAAACATTTTTATGTGTCTGAGGGCAAAGTCTAGAAAATCAGCAATACATTTTTCCTCTTTAGACAAGTATTCGCAAATATCGCAGTGTTCACAGGATTTTTTTATGTCTTCCTCCACGAGACAGAACGTACACACTTCATGTACTACACATAAATTTGGTATGTGAACATTTTAATCTCGCCACCTTTAAGTGTTTTATCCTGTTGAGTCTCGAGGTCATAAAATAGAAAAATCACGGGGTCGTCGGCATTTGTTCTTGATTTAATAGGTCGTATGTAGCATCTCTGATTAAACTCGCGGATCTCTTTACAACTATTACAAAATGAAAAAGCACACTTGTGGTCTTTGAATTTTACAATATTTGTTAATTTGGAACAATCCGGGCAAATTTTTTGAACAACACGTACGCTTTTAAATTTAGAAAATGAATCTGGCCGAAGATGTTGATCGAAACAGGTTTGGTTATAAAATTTCCGCAAAGATTTCATAAATTTTTTGTATGGATCAACAACATGGTCATGCATGTTATTAATATTATTTAATATACAGGGCGATGTTTAATAACATGCAAGACACTTTTTTGCACACTTATGCTCACTGTTATATCGGTACCCTTTATTGCACTCGAGGCAAAATAACCGATTTGAACATGCTCCTGTCAAATTTGAAATGACATCGTAATGGCCACTCTCTCTGTAGTGTAAAATATGAATAATGGTTTGGACCACCCCGCCGGTCTCATTAATCATATTTTTACCATTGAAAAATGGTGGTTCACTGTCTTTGGCAAAAGTGTCGACTTCAAAAATTACAAGAGCTATATGGTACTGCGCGAGATAGCGTTGGAAAAGGGTTATCTCCTCTTTGCCACTACCTTCCGGCGAAATTGTGCCTCCGGCTTTCCGCACAAGCTCTTCGGCCGCATGTTTCTGACGACCAGCTGTTTTTTTTGCGTATTTCATCCCATTTTTTTATAATCACGAACGTTGCTCTGCCCGCGTTCCCCATACACCCGCTCAACAAGTATGGCTTGCGGAAGACACAAATTGTCCGCCTCACCGATCGTACACATGGATTTTTTCCCGATATTATCATGTGTTAAATCGGCATGACCTGTTCCAATCGGGATATCCGCGTGATCGACCACAATGCGAAAAGTGTCATCTAACGTAAATTTTTTTCCGCTCTGAGTAATACAAAAAACCATGTCCCATATAGCTTCAAAGCTCAAATCCTTTACATAGCGGAGAGCGTGACAAGCCGCGCCTTGAGTCATACCATCCGCATAAAATTTGATACCAATTTTATCAGTCGCAGGATAGGTTTTCACCAAGTATATGTACATATCCTTAAAAACATTTTCGAGCCAATCAGCAGGACATACGTTCTCATCAGGGATTTTTATTTTAAATGTTAACTCACGCATGTTGAATCTGAAAAACGGGTACACGGAAAGAAATTGAGGACAGCTGTTGCGTTTGATGTAGTAGGGCAACGCAACCACGATTTTAACGCCACAGCAGCGCCATTTTGCGTGAAGCGGCAGCCTTAAAATGTGGTGCAAATCTGCTCTCTTATGTTTGGGAACACTGCTGTCCCGAACAAGAGAACGTAAAGGTACTACAGTAGTCGACCCGACTTCGACTGAAATGAAAAATTTTAACTTTGAAAAAGTTAGGCTAAAAGCTTTTATAATTGTACAAGGAGCGCTTCCTCAAACGCTGCTTGAACAAGCTGCAGACGAAGAGGAGGAAGCGACATAAAGACCAACCAAGGAAAGCTGATACTTTCTGAGAGATAATAGCGATTCCAGGACAAGGAGGACCATTGACATACAGGTTCCTCCTAAGCCCGAAGATCTGGTTAAAATGGATGCCTTCCTACGTGAGTATATCTCGAAGGAGTCCGACCTCTGGACCATCAATTGTTCAGTTTATGGTGCTGGGAGAGCTTGGGCTGATTCAAATCGAAGGTTAAAAGCGACGATGGATCAAAAGACCAAAAGACGCTTGTATCAACTGAACAAGAAGATCGGATGGGCAAGACAAAATGCGTCCCTTATTCAGTGTGTGATTGACTACATAAAATCTGGCAGGCCGTTTACGGAAAGGGTTCGAAAGTTCGCTCAAGAATTAAGGATCTCCAATCATACACTGAACAAATCAAAGCTGCTGACAATCAAGCAGCACATTGTTGACAAAATATGGGTGTTATCTGATGCAAGGAAGAGAATACAGGAGAGGAAAAGATGGATCAGAAACAATCAACAGTTTCTCGTTGACCCATCTCGTCTCTTCAGTGATCAGCCTCTTTCTGTCAAAAATACACTCAAGCCCAACGAGGTAGAGACTTTTTGGAGAGAAGTATACAAGATCCCAAAAATACTGGAGTTAAACGAAGATACTGATAATATCATCTGCTTCAAGGAGTTTTGCGACAACCTCATAACATCTGAGGAGGAATGTCCATTAATCACGGTCGAGGAGGTGAAAAAAGCATTTAGAGGCACGCAGAACTTTTCCGCTGCAGGACCAGATGGTATCAAGAACTTCTGGTGGAAGAAGTTTACTTCTACACACCATCATTTGGCCCGCATATTCACCTCATATTTAAAGTCGGAAACGCCCATTGCGCTGTGACTGGTATTAGGACGCACTATACTCCTACCGAAAAAAGGAAACTTGGCCAAGCCAGAGAATTACAGGCCAATAACTTGTTTGAACACACTGTATAAGATCTTTACGGCTATCCTGAACAACAGGATTGTACGAAGAATTGAGCCTGTTTGACGAGAGATGTACGAACAGCGCGGCTCGAGAAATGGTGTAGCAGGATGTCAAGAGGACCTGCTGGTTGACAGCTGCGTCTGTAAAGAGGCTGCAGCCCATCAGCGCGTTCTGTCAATGGCCTGGATTGACTACCGGAAAGCTTTCGGTTCAACATCTCATAGACTTATCATCTGTCTGTTGGAAATCTTGAAGGTGCACCCACACATAGTGAGATGCATAGAGAGATTGATGCCCCTTTGGAAAACTAGATTTATTATCTCATCTGGAAATTATCTAGTGACAACGAACAACGTTACCTTCCAGAGGGGCGTCTTTCAAGGCGATACCATGAGCCCTTTCCTTTTTTGCATCACATTTCTGCCTCTACATCTCGAACTGCAAAATTCTTCTGAATACCTCTGTGTCCACACTAACCATCGTGAGCTTGAAGTCTTTTATGTATTTTATATGGATGACCTGAAGATCTATGCTCTGGTAAAATCAAACTTCAAACTGCTATAAATATCGTCAAGAAATACACAGGACTAACATGCTTACCGTCCCCGTTTTACTCTACTAGTTACGGTGGTTCACTGGACGAAGCACAAACTTATGGCACTTGATATAAGTAAGATCATGCATATGTATAAAAGCCTGCGTATCAATTCGTTTGTTCCGCGATTATACATGTCACGCCGTCAAGGTGGCCGCGGACTTTTGAATCTCCAATGTCTGCATAATCCAATTGTTCTGAGTACAACTTACATCGTTGCAAATGGAAAAGATCCTTTCCTAAAATTGGTCAGGAATCACGAGATCATTTGCAAAGGAGCGTTCCTTTACAAAGCCGCGGGGCAGGCTGCTGAGACCCTTGGCCTGAATGTTAACATTATAAGTGAGGAATATGCATTTCTCCATCTTGATGCTCCGCTGCTGGAAGCCGAAGTGAAGAAAACAGAAGTCAAAACATTTCACCAAGAGCTACTCGACATGAAAATGCACGAACATTTTGACAGGAATGTAGAAAAACAGTGCTTGTCGGAAGAGCAAACTTTTTCTTTTCTTAGATCATCGTGGCTTTCATTCTCGTGGATTTCATTTTCGCATGCCAGGACGGTGTCATTTCCACCTTAGTGTATCGTGACCGCATTTTATTTCGAGAAGTTCCCAACGATAGGTGCAGAGCATATCATGCACACACAGAGTACCTAGAACACATACTATCTGAGTGCTGCGAGCCTGCCCTGCTGAACGCTCCAAGGTAGATAGAGTCAATTATCCAAAACGCCAAGTGCCAAATTTTCTGGAACTACGACTTACGGACAGCAGTCTCCGTTGCTCACTCGAGTCCTGACAATGTTCTTCATGACTTCGAGAAACAAACCATATACGTGATCGAATTCTCGGCTCCGGCCGACTACAACATCACAGCCAAAAAAAAATATTCGTAATTTTTAGAGCTTCTATATTGTTTTCATTTTCAGAACTCCATACAAAAAATCAATTTTACCCATATGAAGTCAAATAAAAAATCTGCAAATTTTATAAATTGGGCATATTATGCAGATTAAGAAACAAAAGTAACATTAGCGATTTTTCCAAAACTTTGCGATCAACAAATTTGTCTATTTTATTCCGACGAAGCCAAAGCATAAGATATATACGTTATAAGGGCCACGAAAGGAAATTTTTCAGGGTTAATTTGTTTTCGAATTATACAAAAATTTTATATACATGAATACACAAATACACATACCTGAATATACAAATATACATGCATGAATGTCGTAGGCGTGAATTATAAAATCGACTGTGTGATGATCTTATGAGTTTCTGAGTATTATTACTGATTGATTTAATACTTTTTTTATATTCCAATTTCATACAATTTAAAAAATATGTAGTAGTCAAGGCGATTCAAGTAGTTACGCACTTTCGGATTTTGTAATGTCCCGACAAATATATTTTATTTGCCAAACGTAGAAATTAGATGCCAACAAATTTTTAAATTCTACTTTGAATTATAAAAAATTTAATTAGTGTTAAATTCTTCTAACTCCAAATGACTTGAAAATATACGTATCTTTTTACCTTTCTATTTCATATGTTCTATTTTTATAATTGGCAAAATAAATTTTTAATAAGAACAAAATGACATACTAATATAGAGAAGTTAAATGTTTGAAACAATGAAAAAATAGTCGTGTTTGATATCAAATTAATCATCAATGGACAAAAAAGTATAATATGTAATCATACTTCGACTTTAACTATTCATTAAAGAACGCCAATTAGGATTAGCGCGTCAGAGTAGCAAAATAACGCTCCCGCGAGCTGTCTGCTCCACTAGCGCACATCTGTAGCATTCCTCGGAAATCCCGAGGCGAGAGCGAGGAAGGACGGGACGGGGCGAGAAAGAATTTGACGAGACAACCCGAGGAATGGGCCCGGGAAAACGAGACGGAACCGATGAATGAACGAGGCGAAAGCGAGCCATGCTCGGTATTTCTCGTCTCGGACGGTAACACTATTAGACTGCACCTCAAAAGAAAACATCGTTGAGGAGTAGCCTCAGCTATGCGGCGATTAGTGCTTGAAAATTGTTTTAAAAGTATCTTCGTGTTTTTCCCATGCTCCTGCCCAGCAGACACGTTCTGTAAATGTTAAATAACAATAAGGGAACATTTATACATAACATTGTTACAATCGTGTGTCATAACAATAACAGAACATAAAGGTCGCACTGTTCTGTAACGCAGTTCCTGTAAGGATACGTAACAGTTCTGGAATTCTGTAATGTAAACAATATAGAATAGAGTGATAGAACTTTTATGTCACTAGAATGTCACACGTGTTCCTAGAAAGGAACATAAAGGTCACACTGTTCTGTAATGCTGTTACTGTAAGGATATGTAACAGTTCTGCAATCCTGTAATGTAACTAATATAGACCAGAGTGACAGAACTGTTATATCTCTAGAACGTCACACGTGTTCCAAGAACAGAACTTAAAGGTCACACTATTCTGTAACGCTGTTACTATAAGGATATGTAGCAGTTCTGGAATTATGTAATGTAACCAATATAGAACAGAGTGATAGAACTTTTATGTCACTAGCATGTCACACGTGTTCCAGAATCGGAACATAAAGGTCACACTGTTTTGTAACATACAATCAAAACAATTTTTTCCCTTAATTTGAAACCGTTAGCCGCCATATTGGATGAGATATGGGGGGGGAGTTACGTCAATTTTATTTTTTATTTTTTGCTCTGTTTCTATCGTTAGAAAAAATCTTTAAAAAGTTCACAGGACTTCTTTCAATCATTCTCAACGTCCATGATTATCCAAAAATATTTTGGCGGGAAATTCAAACTCGAAAAAAATTTTCAAATTTTTTGATGAATTTGTTTGTGTGATAAAATTCGAGTACTATCTCAGTTTTTTACCACAGAATTTTAACTCACAACAGTAACCCACAGATGACCTCCTATCAGTTTCAGTTTTTTCCATTAGAATAGTAAATCACAACACGTGTTGAAGTTAAGAAACAGAATCTGCGAAATTATCGGCGATCACCGCTTGCGCGGCCGACAGCAGTACTCGCTGACTGGAAATTGAAGTTTGATACTTGGACATTTTGAGACGTAGCTCAGGAACCCGTGGAGATTTTTCAAGTTTTATTGACTTAAATTAAAGATAAGACCTTAAGACCTAAGCCGTGTCACAAGTAAATTAGAGATATAAGATTCGAGAAATTCTTGCATTTTTTTAAAATTCTCAAGTGGTATATTCTCTTCAAAATGTCACAAATATCTTTATTACGAATTATTCGACGCGTAATTTAATAAGCTTTTTAACGGGTTTCAAAAAAAATTTCTCGCTCATTTTGGTAACGAGTAATCACGTTTCAAAGTCAGCAGAGATTTTTAATAGTACTTTACACGCAAAAGCTCTTTCTCAAGGAACGGCAAAATATCCAATTACAAGGGTCGAAGTCAAGACGCTCACTCTACACGATGGAATTCACGGCGATACTCTAGACAACGTGACTCTCGGACAGCTACCTAAAAGAGTAATCATCGGTTTTGTAGAGAATAGAGCATTTAACGGCAATAAGGACCTAAACCCATTTAATTTTAAAAATTATAAAATTAACTTTTTATCTCTTTACGTTGATGGCACGCAAATTCCCTCAAAACCATTAAAACCAGATTTGACGAAAGAGCTTCTTCACGTTGACGGTTATCACACTCATTTTCTCGAACTAAATCTCTACAAGAGTCGGTGACATTGCGGACGGGTGTGGACAACATTGAGAGATCAGTGGACGAAATCAATGAGCAATCTACATCACGTGAAGTAAATCAGTTATTACGAAATTTACCATCGTTTGCCAATCCAGAAAAAAAGAATGAACAGTTTGAAAGTTCTTCAAGCAATTCGGACTATACCAGCATGTACAAGTGGGGTGTTTGCAGTGGATCGAATTCCAAAAATCTGGATGAGACCAGCCTGTATAGTTGCAAACTTCGGCGGTGCAAAGAAACCTGGATCGCACTGGATTGCCATTAATGTGAGTAAAAATGGCCGAGGAACGTTCTTTAACAGCTGTGGATTGCCGCCTCTTATCCCTCAACATCTTTATCGTTTGCGAGGAAATTGCACCTTTTTCATGTGGAATACAACACGATTACAAAGTTCGTCTTCGGATGTGTATGGTCACTTTTGTGTTAAGTTTCTTCATCATATGTGTGATGGTTATTCTTTGTGCGAGTTTAACAAACTTTTTACGGGTAATTTATTAGCAAATGAACGCATTGTCGTGAATTTTCACAAAAACCTATTAAGTAAATGTAAAATTAAGTCTAGCACTTAGCGACAACCAAAAGACGTGCTTCAAGGGGGGTATTATGATAGTGGGGTAATTAATACACATCTTGGATCTTGCGTTCAACCTTGTTCATCACAACTCGCTACATTATATCTTTTATAAGTAAGGTATGTGTGTTTTATATCGATAGTTTTACGAGTCATTCGTCTGCTCGCATCGTTTCTCTTTTCGTCGCTCTCTCTCGCTGTTTTAGAATCGTCTTAGTTTATTATATATGATAAACCATATACGTGTTTGTATGTATGAGTGTGTATGTGTGTTTGTGTGGAAGAAGGAATTGGAAATTTCAATTTGAAAATTATCGGTATCCCAGATTACGAAAACGTAATGAGTAATAAAATAATCTTTAGTTTTTATGTATGCGTATTTAACTCTAAGACAGGATTAGCTTTTTCTGAAATATAAAACAGTTTTAGTAGGTCTATTTCGATGTAAGGTTTTTTTTTGACAAAAATCGAACGCCCATAACGGCGCCCCATAGTTGTCCTATACTACTGATGCTGATTCGGATTATTTCAGCATCAAAATTCTTTATGGATACTCTGACTATTTTTTTGGTAAATCTTCTAGGAGGGCCCTGATCGGATACTAGCCGGGTTCTAGTTGAACTCTGGTTATTATGCACTTGACTTTATTAAATTTCTCTAAAAAATATATGAATAGGTAAAGTTTCATATACCATATTCTTACTAAATATTAATACGGTATATATTTGTGATTAGGAGTGTTGGATAATTGGAAATAACTGGGCGAATAGCATAACATAATACATATACATATAGTATAATACATATAGACATACATATACAGTAACAGTTTTTGTATGTAATTGTATATCTCACAAAATAAATGAATCATTTCTTCTTGATTTACATTTGAAAGTATGCCATTTAGAACATTGGGATCGAAATAATAATTATAAGTTATCATAATTATGAGAAATGTTTTTAATACCCGTTTTGAATTTCACGCCAATAGCGAAGTCCGGCGCACGCACATCTCGCTACACATGGCCGCATTCTCTAAACGTCTCGCACCTCTCCTCGAAATCCCTATACAGTCTGACCAAAGATATTATAGTTCGAGGAACTAATTGTAGACGGCGTTCCCGGCGAAAATTGTCCAATCCCCCCATTCCTCTCAACCCGTAGAATGCGCCCACCAACTCTCTTGACCCCGCACTCTTTACCCCCCAAACGAGTCAATCGAATAGCCGATACTCAGTCGGTGCATACTTAAAAATTTAAATTCAAAATTTTACATATAATATTTTTTTAATTATTACTTTTAATTTTTCGAATAAATTTTGCATTAAGGGAATGTATAAATATCTGTGTCGAGGCGCACTGCTGGTAACTTAGCTCGGACAAGAACCATTCAAATTGAAAATAAATTACCAATTGAAACCTTTTTACATTTATAATAAACGTAAAATATCAACGCTTTGCAAAACAGGGTTATTTTGATAAATGCCAAAGGTAAAAGTCCATGTATAATTTATATTACTGTTTCATATATTTCTAATAATTCTACATTTATTTCTTATAATTTACATTACTCTGGCATGGGGACACTATAGAATTAAGGAATTAGAAGATAAGAGTATGGATGTGGATAGTGAATAAATTGTAAACAGAGAATGAATCTGTGTGTATATAGATTGTAAATATATTGATGGTATTGGAATAAATAACAACATAATATGTGCATATAGTCTTCTTTATTTTTCAAAAACCTTACATCTAGTTCATACATAAGTTTAATATTAGGTTAAATTTATTTAACTATAGTTTAATGTTCAATTACCAATAGCTCAACTATAACTTAACTGAAGTTTAATGTTAAATTAACTATAACTTAACTATACTTTAACTATACTTTATTAATACTTTAACTATAACTTAACTATACTTTAACTATAACTTTACTATGCTTGAACTATACTTTAACTATACTTCAACTATAACTTAACTATACTTTAACTATAACTTAACTATAACTTAACTATACTTTAACTATACTTCAACTATACTTTAACTATAACTTAACTATACGCTCACTATAATTTACCTATAGTTTAACGCTAATTTACATATCTGACTTTTCTATCCACCTATTGTGTGAAGAATCAAAACCAAGCCATTTTACATAGACTTTGGTATCTCGTTTCGTGAGAACCTTCTTTATGAGATAAATGTCAGGGTACTTGACCTTGAGGAGCTCTTCTTGATAGAAGCCACCAGCAATTGGTCGATTGTGATAGTCATTGAGCTTATACGTAACTGGTTTAGTTGACATGACTTGGTCTACAGTGTATATTTCTGTGGAACAGTTTGCAGTGTATCCCTTTTCAAAAAGGTTTTTCAGTTTGCTCACTTCAACTTTATCCTAAACTTTGAATTTTATTCGTCTCATGGGTATTTTTCTTTGTTTATAAAAATGTTGCATCAATTCTTTCTCATCATCAGCGGTGACATCCTCAGGTTTCCTACCAATGGTTCGATGTTTCGTATCGTTATATTTGGAAACGAGGGTGGACAAGGTGTCCACCCACTTATACTTGCCATGTAAACTAAATTGAGGCCACATCATGTTCTTGAGTGTTCGATCAAATCTTTCAATGATTGATACTTTAAGATTGCTATACGTGGAATACAGTTTGATGTTGTATGATTGCATTAAACTCTCAAATTGTGAGTTGTAAAATTCTTTGCCCTTATCCGTATGCAATTTCTGGGGGATTCGACCTTGAACAAGTATAGATTTCATTGCAACAGTAATATCTTTTCCAGTCTTGCTTTTCACTGGAATAGCCCAGGCGTATTTTGAAAATATATCTATAACAGTAAGCAAGTACTTGAAACCTTTATTCACTTGGGAATATGGGATCATTTCAACCAAATCTGCCTGCTAGGTCTCCTCAATACCACGAATTATCACACGGCGCCGTGAATAATTCCTTCATGCAGCCTCATGCTGCTCTGTGACTACTGTCAGTTTCTTTGCGTCCATTTTCTAGTGCGTTCAATCGCGCGTTCAATTGAGCAATGAGTTCAGCGTTGTGAAGTGATAACTCTTGTTCTGTATCGATTTGTTCTTCAGCGTCTTCAACGTTACAGAGTCTTTTTTGATCAATATCGTAATTATCATCTGAAGTAACCTTGAAACCAACGCCAAGAGATCAAGCAGGTCCACGACTTGCTGAAACAGCTCGGTTCAGAGGATGTCCGAACACGTCAATGCTCATTTTATTACTGATGCCTAAACTCGCCTAATATATGATTTGAGCCTCTCGTAATTCCTCAATTATGGAGATAATTGCATTATTGTGACTAGGATTTCCAGCTGCTTGACACCCCTTGAGCAGTTGAAGACGGTCGACTCACTGATTAGGATCATCCCAGTGGCTATAGTCTGGCCTTGAATCTTGTCTTGCAATCATAAACTGAGGTAGTGAATTCTTACTACTAATTGATTGACTTTTTAATGACCTACCACTGCACGTATAGATTCAGAGTAGCTATAATTTTTCCTATATGCATTGGTTGCTATAAGAATTTCTTTATAGTTACCGAAATCATCAGGATTCACATAAGCTTCGTCAGGTTCTTATTCAAACAAAAGTTCTCACAATCCACTGCTTATCAGATAGCGCTTATCACCAATTGTGACATGGTGATTTCCAAAACTTACCGGAGAATCACCAATCATGAGAGATGCATCCTTAAGCTTACGGACTCCATAGATCATATCCAAAAATTGTTTACTATTGTGATTTAACAAAAAAAGAAACTTTTTTGCTAGATTTTCATAATATGGAGTAGGTTTATCATCATAATCATCTTCGTGAACCATAGTTGCATTATGCTCTTGATCATCCCCATTAGGAGTCGTGAAAGATATTTCATCATTTTCTTCATCATCATCATTTTCACCGTCTTTTTTAATTTCTTTCTCAAATTCATGCTTGATCGACATGTTTACCAAGTTTTTGAGTGGTGTAACTATAGGTTTGAAGGTTTCATTCAATATACTTTCAGCAGCTTCTTTTCCTAATTTGAACAGCCAGCAACACGCGTCCACACCCTTCTTTGAGTACCCCTACTCTCACACGCTCACTAAATAGGGGTTACATCAATTTATTGTTTAAAAATTCAACTGTTTTGTAGAAAATTATTTTTTTTTGCCTAAAAATTCAACAATTTTGTAGAAAATTAAACTGTTTTGTAGAAATTCTTTTTTTTTATTGAAAAGTAATTCATATAAATCGAAATTTAAGTATTCCACTTTTAGTTACAAATTGATATTTTTTAGTTTAAAATTCAACTATTTATTAAAAAATGTATGTAATTTGTTGAAAATTCATATTTTTGGGTTGAAAATTCTACTGTTTTGTAAGAAATTCGTATTTTTTGCCTAAAAATTCAACAATTTGGTACAAAATTCAACTGTTTTGTAGAAAATTATTTTGTTTTGCATAAAAATTCAACAATTTGTTAGAAAATTAGTTTTTTTTAATGAAAAGTAATTTATATAAATCGCAATTTAAGTATCCCACTTTTGGTTACAAATTGGTATTTTTTAGTTTAAAAATTCAACTGTTTTGTAGAAAATTTTTTTTTTTTTGCCTAAAAATTCAACAATTTGGTAGAAAATTAAACTGTTTTGTACAAAATTCGTTTCTTTTTAATCAAAAATTATTTTTTGTAAATCGAAATTCAATTATTCTACTTTTCGTTAGAAATAGATTTTTTTCAGTTTAAAAATTCAGTTATTTGTTTAAAAATGTATGAAATTTGTTGAAAATTCATATTTTTGGGTTGAAAATTCTACTGTTTTGTATGAAATTCGTCTTTTTTGCTTAAAAATTCAACAATTTGCTGGAAAATTCAACTCTTTTGCAGAAGATTATTTTTTTTTGCCTAAAAATTCAACAATTTGGTAGAAAATTAAACTGTTTTGTAGAAAATTAGTTTTTTTCAATTGAAAAGTAATTTATATAAATCGAAATTTAAGTATTCCACTTTTGGTTAAAAAATTGGTATTTTGTAGTTTAAAAATTCAACTTTTTTGTAGAAAATTATTTTTTTTCCTAAAAGTTCCACAGTTTGGTAGAAAATTAAACTGTTTTGTAGAAAACTAGGTTTTTTATTGGAAAGTAATTTATATAAATCATAATTTAAGTATCCCACTTTTGGTCACAAATTGGTATTTTTTAGTTTAAAAATTCAACTTTTTTGTAAAAAATTATTTTTTTTTTGCCTAAAAATTCAACAATTTGGTAGAAAATTCAACTGTTTTGTAGAAAATTATTTTTTTTATTGAAAATTAATTTATATAAATCCTAATTCAAGTATTCCACTTTTGGTTACAAATTGGTATTTTAATTCAACTGTTTTGTAGACAATTTTTTTTTTTGCCTAAAAATTCAACAATTTGGTAGAAAATTATTTTTTTGCCTAAAAATTCAACAGTTTGGTAGAAAATTAAACTGTTTTGTAGAAAATTAGTTTTTTTATTGAAAATTAATTTACATAAATCGAAATTTAAGTATACCACTTTTGGTTACAAATTGATTTTTTTTAGTTTGAAAATTCAACTATTTGTTTTAAAATTTATGTAATTTGTTGAAAATTCATATTTTTGGGTTGAAAATTAAACCGTTTTGTAAGAAATTCGTCTTCTTTGCTTAAGAATTCAACAATTTAGTACAAAATTAAACTGTTTTGTAGAAAATTCGTTTTTTTATCAAAAATTTTTTTTTGTAAATAGAAATTCAACTATTCTACTTTTCGTTAGAAATAGATTTTTTTTAGTTTAAAAATTCAGTTATTTGTTTAAAATGTATGTAATTTTTTTGAAAATTCATATTTTTGGGTTGAAAATTCTACTGTTTTGTATGAAATTCGTATTTTTTGCCTAAAAATTAAACAATTTGGTAGAAAATTAAACTGTTTTGTAGAAAATTAGTTTTTTTATTGGAAAGTAATTTATATAAATCGTAATTTAGGAATTCCACTTTTAGTTACAAATTGGTAATTTTTAGTTTAAAAATTTAGATATTTGTTTAAAAATTTATTTAATTTGTTTTTAATTCATATTTTTGCGTTGAAGATTGAACTGTTTTCCAAGAAATTCATCTTTTTTGCTCAAGAATTCAACAATTCAGTAGAAAATTCAACTGTTTTGCAGAAAATTATTTTTTTTTTTACTAAAAATTCAACAATTTGGTAGAAAATTAAACTGTTTTGTAGAAAATTTGTTTTTTTAAATTGAAAAGTAATTTATATAAATCGTAATTTAAGTATTCAACTTTTGATTACAAATTGGTATTTTTTAGTTTAAAAAGTCAACTTTTTGTAGAAAAATTTTTTTTGCCTAAAAATTCAACAATTTGGTGAAAAATTAATTTTTTTGCCTAAAAATTCAACAGTTTGGTAGAAAATTAAACTGTTTTGCAGAACAATAGTTTTTTTATTGAAAAATAATTTATATAAATCGAAATTTAACTATTCCACTTTTGGTTGGAAATGGATCTTTTTTTGTTTAAAAATTCAGTTATTTGTTTTAAAAATTCAAAATCTATCCATTCCATTTTTTATTACAACTTTATCTTATTTGGTAGAAAGCTGTAATATTTGGTTAAAAATGCATGCATTTTGTTGAAAATTAAACTTTTTCGGTAGAAAATTAATCTTCTTGGTTACAAATTCATGCTTTTGGTTGAAAATTCAACTATTTGGATGTTAATTATTCATTTTTTTTTAAATTCATCTCTTTGGTTGAAAATTTAACTATTTTCTTGAAAATTCATTTTGTTTGGGTAAAAAATTAATTACTGAAATTCAAAATCTAACCATTCATTTTTGATTAAAAATTTATCTGTTTTAGTTGAAAATACAAATATTGGGTTGGAAATTCGTCTTTTACGGTAGAGAATTAATCTTCTTGGTTAAAAATTCATTTTCTCAGTTGAAAATGTAACTATTTGTTCGAAAATTTAAAAGTATTTAAGTAGCTTCTTAAAAATTGTTTTTTAAAATTAATTTTTAAACTGAAAATTTAACTATTCCATTTTTGGTTAAAAATTGATCTTTTTTATTTTAAAATTAAACTTTTTGGTTGAAAATTTATCTTTCATAGTTAAAAATTCAACTATTTTGTTGAAAATTCATGTATTTTGTTGAAAATTAATCTTTTTCGGTAGAAAATTAACTTTCTCGGTTGAAAATTTAACTATTTGTTTAGAAAGTCATACTTTTGGTTGAAAATTTGCGTGAGTCAAGTTAAGGCGGAGAAATCCACCATAATTTTATGAAATCCAGGGTAATCCTATGAAATCCGGCATAATCCACCTCCGCCCGACCTCATTTTTAGGATTTGTTTCCCCGTCGTTTAAAAATAAGGGGCCGTGCATAAATTATGTAAAGTATTTTTCTGAAATTTTCAAACAATTAGTAGAAATTTTAACCAATAAAGATGAATTCTCAAGACAAAATTTAATAGTTGATATCTCAACCCAAAAAATATTTTCATTTTAAATCAAAAAGTTGAATTGAACCAAAAAAGACGAATTTTCAACTAAAACAGATTTATTTTCAACCAACAGTTACATTTTTAACAAAGAAAGTTGACATTTCTACCAAAAGACATGAATTTTCAAATCAAAAAAACGAATTTTCAACAAGAGTTGAACTTTTACCCAACAAATTTTTTTTTAGTCAATAAAGAAAACCAATTTCATCCCAAATATTAAATTCTCAAGCCAAAAAGACAAGCTTTTTATAAAGCTGTTGAATTTTCAACAAAAAATAATTATTTTCTACTAAAAAAGATGAATTCAAGCCAAAAGGATAAGCTTTTTTACAAAGCAGTTGAATTTTTAACGAAATAATTGAATCTTAAGCTAAAAAGTTAAATTTTAAAACAAGAAGATTAATTTTCATTTAAAAAATGCTAATTTTCAATAAAATAAAAACGTTTTTTCTAGAAAAAAAGTTGAATGTTCTAACAAATAGTTTAAATTCTTACCAAATGGTTGAGTTCTCTAGCCATAAAGACGAATTTTCTACAAAACAT
Source organism: Andricus grossulariae (assembly GCA_011634705.1). Classification (NCBI taxonomy): domain Eukaryota; kingdom Metazoa; phylum Arthropoda; class Insecta; order Hymenoptera; family Cynipidae; genus Andricus; species Andricus grossulariae. The sequence continues at coordinate 91,558,664 of JAABKJ010075445.1, read as the reverse complement.
TTAAATTTTCAATAAAGAAATATGAATTTTCAACGAAAAAGTTCATTTTCAAGCAAACAGTTGAATATTCAACCAAATCCTTAAACTCTCAACCAAATAGTTAAATTTTCAGTTAAGAAAATTAGTTTTTAACAACAACAAAAATTTCCTCAAAGCAGTTCAACTTTAAAGCAAAGAGAGGAATTTTTACTTAAAATATGAATCTTACACGAAAAAATTAACAAACAAAAAAACCCAAAAACGAATATTTTCATAATCCATGAATTTTCATCCAAATAATTCAACTTTTAACTAAAAAAGATAAATTTTCAACCGAAAATGGAATAATTAAATTTTGAGTTAAAAACAAATGTAATTTCAACCAAAAAGGAAAAACAAGATAGTTCAATTTTAGACCAAAGAAGTAAATTTTCCAATAAAGTGATAAACCTTCAACCGAAAAAATGGTTTTTAACAAAGTAGTTCAAACTTATACCAAATAGTTTAATATTTTACCAAATTGATTAATTTTTGAGAGAACATATGAATTTTCAATAAAAAAAATTTATTTTTGACCGTAACAGGTTATTTTTTTAAACAACAGTTTCATTTTAACCAAAAATGATGAAATTTCTATAAAAAAAAAGATCAGTCATGGCAAAAAAATGGAATAGTTGAATTATCAGTTAAAAAATTTATTTTCAGCATAAAAAAAAAATAATTTTCAACCAAAAAGCTAAACTTACAATGAAGTGGAATGATTTTCTGCCAAAAAATATTAATTTTCAACAAAATACATAAATTTTCAAACCAATATTTGAATTTCTCAAGGAATTTTCAACCAAATAGTTGAATTTTCATCTAAAAAAGATCAATTTCTAACAGAAATGGAATAGTTAAATTTGCAATAAAATATAAAAACGAATTTTCAAGCAAATAGATCAATTATCAACCAAAGAAATTAATTTTTACTAAAATGATGAATCTTCAACTAAAAAAAAAATTATTTTGAACAAAGTAGTTCTTTTTGGACCACCCTAGTGTACATCAGATTTCAAAAGGATAGAAAATATTTCTAAAGATGTGAAAAGATTTCAAAATGTTTCCAAGATTTTCAAATATTTAAAAGGATTTTCAACATTTCACAAAGATTTCATTTATTGCAGAGATTTACAAAAGGCGTAAACACCAGATTTCACAACAATTTCACAAAGATTAACAATTTTTTTAAACATTTACAGGATTTCAAAGATTTGAAACGATTTCAAAACTTTTTGGAAGATTTCGAAAGATTTCAAATATTTCAATGATTCCAAATCAATACAAAATGTTTCGAAAATATGTCATAAATTGCACAAATATGTCATAAAAATTTCAGAAAGATTTCAAAAGAATACAAGAATTTCGAAGATTAAAAAAAGGATACAGTACACCAGATTTAAAAAATGTCGAAACATTTAAAAGATTTTAAACGATTAAAAAATTTTGTAGATTTCAAAAGATTTCGAATATTTTGATGATTTTAAATTAATACAGAAGATTTCAGAAAAATTTTACAAATATTTCAAAAATGTTAAACGATTTCAAAAAGTTTCAACATATTTGAGAAGATTTCAAAAGATTTTAAACGTAAACAAAAGATTTCACCCACTCAGATTAAAGAAAGATTTTACAAATATTTCAAAAATGTCATGCAGATTTAAAAACATTTCAAAAAATGATAAATTTAAAGCTTTTTCGGGTTTCAATCGTGTGCAAAACTACAAAACTTTTTGACATCAAAAAATGTTTGCAAAGATTTTAAAAATTTCAAGGATTTCAAAGATTGTTCAAGAATTTTGAAAGATTCTAAAAGATTTTTTAAGATACAAAAGATTTCACAAAGATTTCCATGATTTCATAAAAATTTCTTAAAGATTTCAAAATAATAATAGAATTTCAAAGATTTCAAAAAGGGTACAGTATACCAAATTTCAAGTATTTCCAAACATTTCAAAGATTTGAAACGATTTCACAAAAATTATTAATATTTCAATGATTTCAAATGAATACAAAAAATTTCAGAAATATTTCACAAATATTTCAAAGAATTTATAAGGATTTCAAAAGATTTGAACATGGGTGCAGTACATCAGATTTAAAAAATTGCATAATATTTCAACGATTTTAAACGTCTTCAAAATTTTTTAGAAGATTTAAAAAATGTTCATAAAGATTAAAAATATTCCAGCGATTTAAAACAAATATAAAATATTTCAGAATGATTTCTCAAATATTTCAAAGAATTCATAAGGATTTCAAAACATTTCAAAGATTTGAAACGATTTAAAACCTTTTTGGAAGATTTCAAAAGATTTCAAATATTTCAATGATTTTAAATTAATGCAAAATGTTTCACAAATATTTCATAAATTGCACAAATATTTCACAAAAATTTCAGAAAGATTTCAAAAGAATACAAGAATTTCGAAGATTAAAAAAAGAATACAGTACACCAGATTTAAAAAATGTCAAAATATTTAAAAGATTTTAAACGATTTTTCAATTTTGTAGAAGATTTCAAAAGATTTCACGAAGATTTCAAATATTTCAATAATTTTAAATTAATACGGAAAATTTCAGAAAGATTTCACAAATATTTCAAAGATTTTAAACGTTTTCAAAAAGTTTCAACAAATTTGAGAAGATTTCAAAAAGTTTCAAACGAACACAAAAGATTTCACCCACAAAGATTAAAGGAAAATTTCACAAATATTTCAAAAAATTTTACAAAGATTTCAAAGATTTCAAGGATTTCAAAGATTGTTCAAAAATTTTGAAAGATTCTAAAAGATTTTTGAAGATCCAAAATATTTCAGAAAGATTGCACAAATATTTCAAAGATTTCAAAAAGGGTACAGTACACCAGATTTCAAAGATTTCAAAACATTTCAAAGATTTGAAACGATTTCAAATTTTTGTAGAAGATTTCAAAAGATTTCACGAAAATTTTTAATATTTCAATAATTTCAAGTGAATACAAAAGATTTCAGAATTATTTCAAAGAATTCATAAGGATTTCAACATGGGTACAGTACATCTGATTTAAAAGATTTTCATACATTTCAATGATTTTAAACGTTTTCAAATTTTTTTAGAAGATTTCAAAAGATTTCACAAAGATTTAAATTATTCCAGCGATTTCAAATAAATACCAAGGATTTCAGAATGATTTCTCAAATATTTCAAAAAATTCATGATGATTTCAAAAGATTTGAAAGATTTTAAATGATTTCAAAAAGTTTCAACAAATTTGAGAAGATTTCAGACAGATTTCACAAATAGTTCAAAGATTTTAAACGATTTTAAAAAGTTTCAACAAATTTGAGAAGATTTCAAAAGATTTCAAAAATTTCAAACGAACACAAAAGATTTCACCCACAAAGATTAAACAAAGATTTCACAAATATTTCAAAAATTTTATAAAAATGTTATAAAGGTTCAAAAATATTAAAAAAAAACAAACTATAAAAAGATTTCAAAGATTTCAAAGAGTCTTATAGAATTTTTGGTTGAAATTATTAAAACCGATTCAATGTGAAGGCATCATGGAACCAGACAAAAATATTATTGAGAATGAATTTGGGAAACTTACATTCTCAAGATGTGCGAAATTGATGTATTATAAAAACTATTTCTTTCCGTGAGCAATCTGAATTGCTGCACTACTAAGATAACTTTGAAAATATATTTATCGCGATTGTCTGAAGTTTGACACTAATGGTTTCTAAATTTATAAAATCAAATTCTCATGAATGTAAGAAGGTGTGCAGCTACTCAGATAAAAAGAGGGTAGCCCATCCGACAGTCGATAACAATCCATAGAGTAGATAAGCATTAATCATAAGCACAAATATAAGGGAAATAATCAATTCTTATTTTAATAGTTTGAAAGGCATTGTGTCTTGACTATTTTTAAATTTTTAGGTTCAACTACTTAAATTACCCAATTAGCTCAGTAAATTAAGGAAGTTACTACATTTAGGAAGAAGTTAAAGTTGTTTTATGATTTATTACAAAACAAAACTATTCATACTACAAAAAATTAGTGAGAGATCTCCAATCGAGGAAAAAAATTCCCTGTCATTTTTCGGTTCACAAAGATTTTTCACTGTTCATGAAAATTAAAAAATTCGGACTCATAAAAATTAAAAAAATTTCAATTAAAGCAATCAAAATTGAACTGAAATCTAAATTAAAACTAATCCCTCTTCCAATACAAATTTTTCAAACTTGAATAATCTTGAATGAAGCAGGCTACAAATTTGCACAAAAATTTCAGCACATTAAATCGAAAAGCTTCATATTCTTTGAACAGTTATAAGTTTAACATTAGAACATACGAAATGGAATAACGTCTGATTAGAGATTTGTGAATTAATAGGTGCTTTTTAAGAATTTTACATAAATTATATTTCAATACACGCATAAGTATGTCGCCCATGCAAAATTTAAAAGACTAAAAATTAAATAATTGGAAGGGCCCTTACCTAAGACTTAGCTAACTAAAAATCTTATTCGATAGAATAAATCAATGTATGAAATATTGTATTATTACAAAGTATTCTCTGAGCCTATATAATTTGATAGTTGACGAAACTGGGAATTTTCTGTACCATGTCGCTCAAATTCTATTTGATGAGACTTCTGATATTTATTCACCAATTATATTCAATAAACAGATTTCGAATTCATCCTTGAAAGCTGGACCATCCTCCAAATTTTTTTTCCATCGGAAAAGATATTTTTTTTTATGAAAAAATTTTTTTCTTAGGAATTGAAATTACTTTCTAAATATTTTTATATTTATCTTTTAAATCTTTTACCCTCAATTGAAACGTGGTTTTTGAAAAATTGAAAAAGTTTGTGAAAAATTAGAATCTTGAGTCTCCCAACGTGCTCGGAGAAATTTTTTTAACTTTGGAAGTCTTTAATGATATGATCTCATCACAATATTAACTCCTATGACTTTATAAATTGTTTGTAATTATTCAATTTATGCCAAATATTTTGTTACTTATTACAGCTTCAATGATAATAAGTCAGGACTATTTTATTACGAAATCATTTTTGTCTACAACAAAATGATACGTTATATTATTTGTTTAAATAAATGGTATGTAACAATGAAGTTAAAAGTTGAATAAAATTTATATGTTTCTTAGAATGGCTTCTTTTGACGCTGTAAACTGATTTATTATCGTGACCTTAGTCCCAGTAATCTTGACATCAATTGAGGCGCTGAATGCGAAAAGGAGATATGGAATTATTTCATTGAAGTGTGGAGACCCCTGAGCACTTGAGAATAAAGTTAGAATTTCAATTTTTAAAACGCCTTTTATTTTAACTTTTAATATAGCTTTTTTATATTTTACAATGAAATTCATAAGAAGTACGCAGTATTATGTTTTGCAATCGATGAAGTTAGCGAAAATTCAAATGTTTTTTTCCAAAAAAAGAGTTGATCATTTTCTTCCGAGACGTTACATAATTCTTAGACAAACAACATTTATCATTTCACAGAAAAACGCGGGTGTTAAATTTTTGGCAGCTCAAATGGCAGTGGTGTCAAAATGAGAATTTTTATTCTAATATTTGTACCCTTGAACATAGTTTACCTGTGAAAACAACTCTTATTTTGCGATATTTGAACTGAACAAATAGTAATAAGCAGATTAATTACAACAATATCCACCTAATTTTTGATGTTCCCTGATTTGATAGCACTTATTAGTAATTGGGAAATTCATTATAATTATTTCTTTGAAAAAATCAATGAATGCAAATTGTTATTATTACTTTTAAGAGGGTTTATGTACGACAAGTAGGGGTGTGCAACATTTTTAAAAACCCCAACCCAATTGGTTGAGTCGGTATTTTTTCTAGTAATTTCCGGTAACTTTGACTGTGATTTATAGCAAGTCAGCATAAATTATTCGAAAGTTCTGGAAAATTTTTTAATTTTTCAATTCAACTTTCGGGCTGGTTTGAGTTTTCAAGCGACTGCTTTGTTGAAAATTAGTCGTTTTGGGTTGAGCGAATAATATTATTTTGGTAGAAAATTCAACTATTTAGTTGAATTTTTTTTTTTTTTCTACTTTTTGGTTGAAAATGTATATTTTCAGGTAAAAAATTCAATTATTTTGTATAAAATTCGCCTTCTTGGCTTGAAAAAATGTATTAGTTGAATTTGCAGTTAAAAAAATTAATTTGCGGAAAAAAAATGTTCAATTAAGTAGATAGATTTTCAAAAACAAAAAATTAATTTTGAACTTACAAGATGACTCGGCGAACAAAAAAAATTTTGAACCAAAAGGTTTCCATTATATAGGAAAAATATTAAATATCAGAAAGAAAAAAATGAATATGCAAATTAAAAAGATGGATTTTTAACAAAAATATTTAATTTTCAACCAAGAAAGATTGTTCAGTCACAATAGAAAAAAAATTTAACGAAAATGTTGAATTTTAGAGAATTTTTAACAACAAAGGTATTTTATAGGTTATTTAACAATAATAATTATTGTGTTTTCATATTTTGTAATAAAATATTATTCTTGAGATGAAAAAAAATTATCCCACTGACAAAAAAGTTATTTTTACTATAATACAACATGAGCAAATTTTCTCATAATTATTGTTCAATAATAATTTAAGAAAGTAACTGAATTTTCTGAAAAGAATAATTGGCTATGTTAAAAAATCGGTAAGAAATGAAAACTTTCGTTAAAAAAAGTGCTTCGTAGCTTCCCCTTACTTTCTGTTCTACCGCTTCCTTATTTTACTCTACTTTCCCTCCACTCATTTCTCCTTATTCCCCTCTCCACTTCCACCCAACTTCCTTTCACTTTATTTTTCAACTTCTCCTACTTCCCCACTACTCACTTCCTGTTACTTCCCCATCTACAAATTCCCATACTGCCCCACCAAATATTTCCCCTCACTTCCCTTCCTCTTATTTCCCATACATTAAAACTCCTCATTCACCTTCACTGTCACTTGCCTCATTTCCCCTCTCCGACTTCCACTCAGATTATATCACTTACTTCCCTTTCCAATTACCCACCACTTTCTCGGCTTACACTCCCCTCACTGCTTCTACACCCCCACTCCTTACTTCACCTATCTCCCTTTTCCGTTACTTCTCATACTTCCGTACTCTTCATTCCCCCTACTTTTATGACCGTGAATATCTCCATTTTCTATGCCTTCACTTGTCCTGCTTGACCTCCCCTCACTTCTGTTCTACCCTTTTCCTAATTCACCATACGTCCCCTTCCCTCATTTCTCCTAAGTTTTGTCTCCTAATCCCCCTACTTCCTCTCATTTCATTTTTTACTCTCTCTTACTTCCTTTTCTCTCACTTTCCGTTCCACCTCTTCCTTAATTTAACCTACTTCCCCTTTCCTCATTTCTCTTAATTCATTTCTTATCATCCCCTACGTCCTCCCACTTCATTTTTTAGGTTCTCCTACTCCACTTTCCTTCACATCCCGTTCTACCCCTTCATTAATTTACCCTATTTCCGCTCACCTAATTTTTCCTTATTTCCCTCTCCTCATCTCTCTACTTCCTCTTACTTAGTTTGTTAATTTCTCCTACTTCACCTTCCCTCACTTCCCGTTTTACCACTTTCTTAATTGACCCGACTTCTCCTCGCCAAGTATTTCCTAATTTTCCTCTCCTCATCCTTCCACTTCCTCTTGATTAATTTTTTAATTTCTCCTACTTCACTTCCACTCGCTTCCCGCGCTACCCCTTCCATAATTTGCCCTCCTTCCCCTCTCCTTATTTCTCCTACTTCCCCTCTCCTCATCCTCATACTTCCTCTTACTTCATTTTTAATTTCTCCTACTTAACTTCCACTCACTTCCCGTTCTATCACCTTCTTAATTTACCCTACTTCCCCTCTCCTCATTTCTCCTAATTCCCCTCTTATCATCCCCATACTTCATCTTACTTCATTTTTAATTTCAGTACTTCACTTCCCCTCACTTCCCGTTCTAGCCCTTTCCTAATTTACCCTACTGCCCCTCCAATCGTTTCTACTAATATCCCTTTCCCCACCCCCCTCCACTTCCTCACACTTTATTTTCTAACTTAAATAACAAATTAATGTAATTTCGTTCTTGAAATCGGCCTTGGCTTATTTATAGAAAATTACTTTGCTTCAATTTGGGAAAAGAAATGTTAAAATCAGATAATAAATACGACCTCAGAAATTCGCTGCTTAACCATTTGATGCCCGATTCGAAAAATTCAAAATCGCGGATCCAATATGGCCGACGAGTTAAAAAAAAATCAATGGTTTTTCATGAAACTTGGCATCTGGGTTTTTTAGGGGTCTCTGATCACAAATCTAAAATCGATTTTTGAAAATTTGAAATGGCGGATCCAATATGGCGGACGAGATTTCAAAAAATTAATTAATTTTCATGAAACTTGGCATCTGGGAGTTCCTGGAGCCTCTGATGAAACTTAGCATCTGGGTTTTTTCGGGGCCTCTGGTAACCTTGAAAAATAAATAGTTATTCGAAATTTGTATTTTGTATACAAAAATATTTTTTTTCTTAGGTTATAATTTTGTTGAAATTTTCCTTTTTTCTTCACCGAAAAATTTCTTAGATTTGAAAATGTATTATTTTGGTTGAAAATTCATTCTTTTAAAGTTGATTTTAACTGTTTTTAATTAAAAATTAGAATTTTTTCATTGAAATAGCAAATATTACATTTTTCGTTGAAAACTCAGCTTTTTTGGTTGAAAATTCAACTTTTTTTGGTTGGAAATTCGACTGTTTGTATAAAACTTTTTGTTGTTGTGGTAATTTTGATTGATATATAGAAATATTAAAAAATCTTTGAAACTTTTCTTAAGAATCTTATGAAAATTATATTTATATAAACTTGAAAATAAATAAACCTAAAAAACAAATAGTTATTCAGCAATTTTCTTTTGTATTAAAAATGATTTTTTGCCTCAAATTATAATTTGTTTGAAAGTTTCCTTCTTTCTTTGCTAAAAATCATTTTTACTTGAAAATTTATTTATGTTGTTGAAAATTCATTTTTCTTAAGTTAAATTCGACCATTTTTTATTTAAAATAATTTTTTTTTTTTAAATTGAAATAGCAATTATCACAATTTTCGTTGAGAAATAACCTTTTTTGCCTGAATATTAAACTATTAGGTTGAAAATGTTTTTTTTTCTTCAAATTTTGATTTGAAATAAAAGTTTCTGAAAACTTATATTTATATTTTTTTTACAATTTTATTTTAAGTGTAAAATGATTTTTATTGGAAATTAATTGTAAATAATTGTAAAATAAATTTAAAGAAATTTATTTTATAAAGAAATATCCCATGTTTTTAAATATGTACATATTTTTCCTTGATTCTGACCTAGATTCAAACACGGTACAAAAAACTGTCGTGAAATTTCAAACATAAACTGTACTCTGTGTAAATTAATTTTAAAAATGAAAAATATGAATACTTTTTTATAAATATTCGTAAATTGTATTTGAATATGATACACATTGATTTTTATTAAAAAAATTACTGTAAATAGTTGATAATTTTTTTTAATTTTACGACATTTTTGTACCATGTTTGACCTTAGAGATTAGATGTCAGGAATGAAATTATGAAAAGATATGGGTTTAATATTTTGGACCAGTTAAAGAAATAGATATTTTCTGTATCGTTTTTCAGGATCTGATTTAACCAAACAGTCGAATTAAAAAAAAAAATGAATTTTCAAGCAAAAAAGCTAAATTTTCAACGAAAAATATAATCATTGTTATTTCAATGCCAAAATTCTAATTTTTAATTAAAAACAGTTAAAATCAACTTTAAAAGAATGAATTTTCAACAAAATAAATTTCAATACAAAAAAAAATTTTAGTGAAGAAAAAAGGAAAATTTCAACAAAATTATAATTTAAGGCACAAAATATTTTTGTATACAAAATAATAATTTCGAATAACTATTTATTTTTTGAGTTTATTTATTTTTAAGTTTATATACATATAATTTTCGTAAGATTCTTGAGAAGATTTGCAAATTTTTTTTTTATATTTCTGTATGTCAATCAAAATTTCAACAACAAAAAAAGTTTTAACCGAACATTCGAATTTTCATCCGAAAAAAAGATGAATTCTCGACCAAAAAAGCTGAATTTTCAGCGAAAAATGTAATAATTGCTATTTCAATTAATATTTAAATTTTTAATTAAAAACAGTTAAAACAAATTTAAAGGAATGAATTTTCAACCAAAATAATAAATTTTCGAATCAAAGAAATTTTTCAGTGAAGAAAAAAAGAAAATTTCAACAAAATTATAATTTAAGGCGAAAAATATTTATGTATAAAAAATAAAAATTTCGAATAACTATTTATTTTTAAGTTCATATATATATTTTTTTTTCTTAAGATTATTAAGAAAATTTTCAAAGATTTTTAAAAATTTCTGTATGTGAATCAAAATTTCAACAACAAAAAAAGTTTTAACCGAACATTTCAATTTTCAACCGAAAAAAAGATGAATTCTCGACCAAAAAAGTTGAATTTTCAAAGACAAATGTAATAATTGTTATTTCAATGAAAATTTCTGATTTTCAATTAAAAACAGTAAAAACAAATTTAAAGGAATGCATTTTCAACAAAATAAATAAATCTTCAATTCAAAAAAATTGTTTAGTGAAGAAAAAAGGAAATTTTCAACAAAATTATAATTCAAGGCGAAATATATCTTTTTTTCAAAATAAAAATTTCGAATAACTATTTATTTTTTAAGTTTTTGTTTTGGCTTATTTTAAGGTTATATAAATATAATTTTCACAGATTTCTTGACAAAATTCCACAACATTTTTGAACATTTCAGATATGACAAATATAAATTTCAACAAAAAAAGATAATTTTCAATCAAACACTAATTAATGGAGATATTTTTACATTCTCATTCATGAGAGTGTAATGTAATCGTCCAAATTTGCGATATCTGGTTTTTAACGGATCTTTACATTATCTGCGTGGAGGGGACTTGGCCTATTTACCCGTGTCGCAATTGCCATATAATTGTTTCAATAAAGCTGAAAATGTTAAATAAATGTCCTCACTGATATTAAATAATAAACCTGGGTTTCAAAATGTCGAGAAGAAATATTCGAATGGAAGAATCTGCTTTTCATTGAAGTGATTTGAAAATTAAACACATATTTTCTGCGAATTTAGACACGAGGCATAAATGAAGCAAACAATAACAGATTTAGAGTGTAAATAATTCAATGTCACCACTTTGTAGAAGAATTGCGTATTTGCAAGTAACTTTCACAGAACAAAAATTTAAAAAAAAAGACTAATTTATACCCATATAAAAATAAGGGTTGCAATCCCTGGGGATCGAAATGTTGCGCATAATATCGGCTTTCGGTAATAAACAATCTCGAATTGGTTTTTAGAAAATGCATGGGAACAGAGATATCTGGAAAAAACTGTTTTTGAAGCTGAACTTTATGGATAATTTTCACTAATTTGAAATGCTTTTTAACAGAAAAAAGTAAGTGGCTTGTTGTTTTTTGTCCTCTATGATATAGCGAAGACGTATTAAAATCGGTGACTGTCACTTTGATAACACTCCCTGTCAAACCTAAATTATGATTTTAACAATTGCAATATTCGAATCAATGAGAAGGTATTGGTTTTATGTGAAAAATGACTTTTGCGGATTTCATCAATTCAATTCATTTCATCAATTTCATCAATTAGCTTAGTTTTTGTTTTATTCTTAAACTAATATTGGAAATAAAATAAAAAGAATCAATTTTTGGACACGCGACACAAGCTACGGAAAGAAATGAACAGACAACAGTTGTTCAACCAAAAAAGATATAAAAATTTGTTATGAACTTTTTTTATGAAACACCTTTGAAAGAAAAAATTAACTTTTCAAAAAAACGATACAAGCTATAATAACATTTTATTTAACAACATTTTTGGCGTAGATTATATCCACAAATTTCTTTAAAACCACTTTACGCTCAGATGCATATTTTTGGTGTAAGTCGTAAAGAAGAACCTTGAAAATAAACCAAATTAAAGTTATGGAAAAATGACACTATTATTATTATCTATTCATTGACATCTAATCGTTTCTGATTGAGAAAGTATTGGAACTATCCGAAATTTGACAACACAGTTTTTCAAAAAATCTCCACGTTTGGAGACCTATAATTTTTCCTTCAACCTGAAAATTTTGTTGTAACCATTTATGGATAGTATTTTTCATTTTGATTTTATTTATTGAAAATACTATGGGAAAATCCAAAATTCAAATTTTGAAGCAAACGAAGCAAATACGAGAAAAAGTCCTACAGAGAAATCATATGTTTAAAAAAGGCCTAAAAAATTTCTGCTAACCATTTTTTGGTGGGGTTTGTGATTGTAATTATTCTAATTCTTCAGCGAGATTAATTGCTTCAAATCTGAATTGTAATTGTTTTTCAAAAGTTTCTTGCTTCAAGTCCGACTGATGTGGCATAATTCTTCCAGAATATTCCCTAAGCTACTCACAATTATAAGTGTTTTCAAAAATTTCCTGCTTCAAGTCAGAATAGTAATTCACATGTTGTTATCTGTGATTATTCTGAAGGCGCCAATGGCATTAAACTTAGCAAATAGGGAAATCTTCTAGGTCTTACATCCGCAATCTTCCACCTTCCCCTCCTTTTATTTTGAAGAATAAATAAAATATAAATAGCTGACGAAATTCTTGAATGATCACTTCATTTTATTCTTTCTAGGTTATTTTGACAATTAGAAAAAATGATTCCAAATTAAAAAATGATTCACGTTCTATTCCTCACATGCGTGTGGTTCCTGCCTGATCACTGTAAGTGTAACATAATATTATATCAATATCGTTATATTTCACGTCTTTCCAAAATTTGAAAAAATAAAGAATTTTGTACATGGACTTCACCTCGTGTCATAACCTAGGATGTTTGCCCATGTGTGTGTATATCTGTGTGTAACTTTTTTCTGTTCACATCTCGAAACGTAAAAGAACAATCATCGTGAATTTGGGACTACTTGTAGCTCTAATTGATTGTCAAGTCTGATATGATTTTAGCTATATCAGACAATATGGTGTATTTTTTTTGCATTTAAAAAAAGAAAACTGTTTACATTTTCAATATGTGTAAAGTTTTCTTAATATTCGAAATGCAGCAGTACTATATTTGGTGTAACTGTTCGCGTCATCGGGCCGCATTCAATGACCTATTTCAGAACGTTTCATGTCCTCTTATAATCTAGAAACACCTATTCATACTTTTTTATATATATGTCTTATCTTGTTTGTATGAGGAAAACTTTTATATTTCTGGGAATACAAGAGGACTGCATATTGTGTACTTGTTCGCATTTTTGAGATGTTCTGATTTTGACCTACTGAAGAACCTTGAATGTCATGAAAATAATTTTATAAACTTGTTGAAATCTATCAAACATCACAATTATAATTTACGGAAAAGCCTCCTTATTGGCTAAACTTCATTGAAGGATATCTCTGCGAAGAAAAATGATATCTTTAATTTTAAAAAAGCTTGTTAAAGCTTGAAAGTTGTACTTTTATATGGCATGATCTGATTTTATAAAAAAAATTCGGATTCGGATTCTACGCAGAAAATTACATCGGAAATGACCCTTATTGGCCAACAACAATCGCAATCCATTTTTTGCAGATCTGTGTAATTATCTAATACAAAAAAAATCTCTTTTTGGTCACAGTAAAATAGATTTTAAACTTGAGAAATTTAATTAGAAATATTTATATTTTATTTAAAATGAATGTTTAATAAATCAAATTTAAACAAGTTTATTTTTTCCATAATTCAACAAATTTAAACTTGGAAAAAATAAGTTGTTAGATAGGAATTTCCGTCCTGACATTTTATTCATGAAACCATTTTTCAAATTAAAATTTGAAATACACTTTTACATTGAGATGGATTTTTAATTACTATTATTTAAACTTAATTTTATGCTGAAACAAATTAAAGATGTAACTTATTTATCATAAATTAGAAATCAATAATTAATGCAAGTTAACAAACTTAATTATTTAAACAATTCATTGTGGTTTATAACTATCTTCTCTTACGACTTAGAGTAAAGCTATGGTAGCCCTTGACTTTTTAGTTCGGAAAAAATAATAAATATTAATATTTATTTATACGGAAACGCTCTATTTTGTTTCCTCATAATTTGTTCATAACTAGAAAGCCAAAGCAAAGTAAAAAATTGTAGAAAAAAACACAACTTTCAAGAAATTATTCAAGAGAAGATAGTTATGAACAATAATAACTTGTTTGAATAATTATTTTTGTTAAATTTTATTAATTTTTACTGTACTCCAAGTTCTAAAAGAAAAGTTGACGAAAAGTGGAAAATTTCAGAAAAAGTCGCAGCTATCTAGCATTCTCCTAAGAGAATATTATTATAAATGATGATAAATTGTTCAAACAATTATTTCCGGCAAATTTAATTGATTATTGCTTGGAGCTAATTGAAAAGTTAAAAATAAGTTTAAAAATCCGGGGAAATCGTGACTTTCTACATTCACTCTTAGAGAAAATCGCTAAAAAATAATAAATTGTTTAAACAATTATTTTTGTACAATTTTATTAATTATTACTACACTCTGAGTGAAAACTAGACAAAACTGTAAAAGTTTCAGAAGAACCGCAACTTTCTAGCATTATTCCAAAAGAATTTGATTAAAATTAATAATTACATTGTTTAAAAAATCATGTTTCTTAACTAAAATTTATGAAAAATTGTTTAAACAATTTATGAAAAAATAAAAGGGGCCCACCAGTGCTGAGGTCAAATACTGACCACTGGCTCAATTCTAGCGCATCCTTATTTCCCGCTGATTTGAAAATATAGTGAAAAATTTAAGGACTAATAAAACTCTAAAGCTAAACTACATGTTGAGCTTGGGGACCCTTTTTCGAAGAAAAATATAAATGTAAATTAAAGTTCTGACCTGTCCAAATCCTCATACAAACATCTCGAATAATATCTTCGCTGACTTTTTTTCCTGGAAGACCTTGAAGACCAGGCTCGCCAGATTTTCCTGGAAAACCTCTTTCCCCCGCTTTCCCCGGTATTCCATTTCTTCCAGGAATTCCTGGAGGACCTCTTGGCCCTTCAGGACCAGCCGGACCAGTTTGTCCTTTCTGAAAAATTTTCAAAGATTTTTATTCAGGAAATTATTGTTTGAAGCAGCAAAAATAGCGCGCTTTGCGCGCTTATTACACGTTCCTTATTCTGATTCTCGAATTATCAAATTAAAATATATGCTTCAATTTTAAAGACTATACAATACAATTAAATAAAACTAATAATCATACATTAAAAAAATATTGAAATAGCTAGATGGTGTTTTTAAATATTTAATTTCAATTCCACTTCCATGTACAATTCCAATTTCAATTACAAAATTTTAATTTCAATATCAAAATTTCAGTCTCAATTTCAGTTCCCAATTTAATTTCAAGATTTAAATTTAATTTTCAATTTCAAAATTTCGATTTCATAGTTTCAATTTTAAAATTTCAATTTTAATTTCAAATTAAAAATTGTAATTTCAAAATTGTAAGTTCAATTTCAAAATTTCAATTTAAATTAAAAAATTTCAATTTCAAAATTCAAATTTGAATTAAAAAATTTCAATTTCAATTTAGATTTCGAAATTTCAACTTGAAAATTTCAATTTCCATTTTAATTTCAAAATTAAAATTTCAATTTTAATTTCAAATTTTAATTCAAGTTTCAATTTCAAAATTTCATTTAAAAAATTTCAAATTAAAAATATTAATTTCAAAATTTCAAGTTCAATTTTAAAATTTCAATTTCAAAATTTGAATTTAAAATTAAAAATTTCGATTTCAAAATTTTAATTCTTCTTTATTCATAATGTGTCCCCTAAGGGTTTACATGACTTCCATTTCTTACAATACTTCTGTCTACATAACTATTTTGTTAAAGTTCGTCTTTATTGGTAGAAAACTAATATTTTTGGTTGAAATTAATATTTTCTGGTTGTAAATGCAAATTTTTCAAAAAAAAATTCGTCTTTGGCTTGAAAATTGAACAATTTAGATCACATTTTTGTGCTGTCTTGACTGAAAAATCTTTATTTGTTGAAAATTCGTATTTTTGATTTAAAAATTTGAATTTTGGGTTGAAAGTTGAACTACTTTGTTAAAAATTCTTTTTTTTTGTAAGTTTCATAATTTTAATTGGAAATTTATCTCTCTGTGTGAAAACTGGTCTTTTTTGGTTAAAAGTTTACCTGCTTTGTTAAAAATTCATTTTTTTTATTGCAGATTTATAATTTTAGTTGAAAATTCAACTTTTCGGCTGAAAATTCAGCTACTTTTTTAAAAACTCTTCCTTTTCGGTTGAAAATTTAATTGTTTTGTTGAACATTTGTCTGTTTGGACAAGAAATACGTCCTTTTGGATTTAAAATTAACCTTTTTTGTTAAGAATTAAGCTGTCTTCTAAAAATTCAATTATTTCGTTGAAAATTCAACTGTTTTTGGTGGAAATTAATCTTTTTTGTTGATAATTCATCTTTGTAAGTTGAAAATTCAAGAATTTGGTTAGAAATTCAACTATTTTGTTAAAGTTCGTCTTTATTGGTAGAAAACTAATATTTTTGGTTGAAATTAATATTTTCTGGTTGTAAATACAAATTTTTCAAAAAAAAATTCGTCTTTGGCTTGAAATTTGAACAATTTAGATGACATTTTTTTAGTCTTCACTAAAAAAGCTTTATTTGTTGAAAATTCGTCTTTTTGATTAAAAATGTTCAATTTCGTTTGAAATTAATCTTTTTTTGTATAAAACTCGATCATTTGGTTGAAAATTCATCTTTATAAGTTAAATATTCAACAATTTGGTTAAAAATCCAACCATTTTGTGAAGAATTTAATGATTTTATTTGAAATTAAATTTAAATTAGCTTAAAATTAGATAACTCAGTCAAATTTTAACCAGTTATATTTTTTTTAATTGTTAAAGTTAAGAAAATGAGAATGTTCGAAATATTTTCGATTGAAAAATTAATTTTTTGTCCTGGAAAATCTGGAAAAGTCCTGGATTTTTGTTTTATAGAAGGTAATATTCTAAGAAACGGAGGTCATGCGATCCCTGAAGGAATAGATTATGACTCTGATGATCTTAATTTAGAAGGTCTTGAATTGTGTTTGTTAACTATAAGATTTTCATTTGTTTTTCTCTAAAATTCTAGTTTGTACTCTAGGGACTTGGACCAAGCTTGTATGGAAGCGGTGGGAGCTTTATTGAGAGGATTGCCTCTTCAGCCCGAGGAATCAGATCGAGGAGATTTGATGGAAGCGAAATCTCAACTCTTCCTCAAGTACTTCACACTTTTCATGAACCTATTAAATGATTGCAACGACGTGGCAGCTGAAGAGAAGGAAGTGGTTTCGAGGCAAAGACTGACAACTGGAAAGCTTTCTACTCTTCGCAATGCTACGATCCAAGCGATGAGCAATCTCTTGAGTGCGAATATAGACAGTGGTCTTATGCACTCGATCGGTGAGCTACTTTCTACTTATTCAGGGTGTTCAGCGTCCTGGAAATCCTTGAAAACCTGGAAAAGTCCTTGAATTCTTATTTACCTGGAAAACCTGGAAAATTCCTGGAATTTTTATTCCCTTAAAGAAAAAGTAGGGTTTTAAACTTGTTCTCTGCTGAACGAAAAAAGACTACAGAAACGTTTCTTGATAGTTTTTATTTGATTTCTATTTTTTTGCTTTGTTTGAAAGTAGAAAAAACACACATTTTAAACATCTTGTTCATTTTATCGCGGTCAAAATCGCAAAGCTACAATCAAAAATATTTTAAAGTTTCATATTTATTCCTGATTTTTTTTTTACTTTGACAATAATTTCATTAACATTTTTCAAATCTAATTATTTTTCTCTGTCAATATATTGAATGTAAGTTCGGGGAAATCCTGGAAATCAGGATCAGTAGTTGTTCTCATGCATTCAATGAGATTTTATTGCAATATTTGGTTGAAAATAATTTTTTTAAACTGAAAATTAAACTATGCCTGTTGAAAATTGAATTATTTAGTTGCAAATTACTTTTTTTCGTTGAAAATTAATTTTTTTAGTTTAAAATTATCTAATCCAGTGAATTATTCCATTATTTTAGTTAGAAATTAATTTCTTTAGTTGAACATTACATTTTTTTAGCTTTAAGTTTGCCCATTGAATTTTCGGTTCAAAATCGATCTTTTATAGTTTAAAATTCGTATTTTTTTTTGTAAAAACTTAATCTTCTTGGTCTATAATTCATCATTTTGGTTTAAAATTAAACTATTCCTGTTAAAGATTCACGATTTTAATTGAAAATTCTTCTCTTTGGTTGAAAATTGAACAATGTTGTTAAAAATTCGTTTTTTGTTGTTGTTGAAAATCAAGTTTTTTAACTGAGAATATAACTTCTCTGAAATTCGAAAAAAGTCAATACAAATTTGAAATTCGTTAATATCTTCTGTTCTGTTTTTTATGGGGAAACACTTATAGCACATTATTTGTTAGCCCAATTTCAAGTATTCGACACATAAAATAAAAATAGAAATTTGTAGTAATAAATAAAAAAGTCCTTTAAAATTATCTAAAAATTCCAACCTAATTCATTTTTTATTTCATAAATAATGGCACCTATGACAAGCCAGCGTTTAAAAAGCACATAAACAAGTGTGCTTCAAACAAAATCTGATTCATTTTTTATAGAATTATGCAATTTTCATTACAACACCAATTTTATGATATAAGCATTTATTCATTCAAATTTCATTTGCAAGGATTAAAGTATACTTTTCACTCATATTTTACTTTGTGTAGTTGTACACTTCAAATTTTTTGGTTCATAATAATATAATTTATAATGGCAAAAACTGTTCTTTCGATTGCCCTTATGTGTCCTAGAAAATAATAATCTATAATATTTTGTCAGGTATAGAGCTCGAAATCTTTTACACGGAGAAAAGTGGTTGTTTAAATGTAACATCTAGATGTTCAGGTTTAACATCTTTTATATTTAACTATAGGACAGCAATCTAGATGTTCAAAGTTAGTATCTGTAGATATTGAAAAGTGAGCTGGTACTCTGTAACATCCAAAATGTTCAACTGAAATATCCGAAATATTACATGTATGGTTATGTTAAATAACGGCTGTAAATATTTGAGGAGTTTACTTATTTCTGATCATTTAAGGAATTAATTGATAACTTATTTGTGAATTTCAGATTAAACTTGAATGTTTGTACATGCACGAAGAACAGATAAAGGGTATGAAATGTCGATCAGATGATACATTCAGTCAAGTTGAGGTTACGTTTAATATTTATAATTCAAAATCAGCCCCGTGGCACTCTGAAATGAAAGTGACGGAAATGTAGAGTACGGCCGAGGGTGGCACTGGCTGTACTTTTAGGCCGAAAATTATTCAAATGCATGGGAAAGTGTCAAAAATGTGAAATGTTGTGCTTTTTATATTATAAAAACGAACATTTCGCCGAACATTTTGTTTGAGAATTTAGAAGATTTCAAGAAAATAAAAGGGGTTTCTTAAAATTCCTGGTAAAATTTAAATAACGTTTTATTTGGTAAATTAATTTTAAGAGAATATTAAAAAATGATTCTCTAAGATTTCAAAAAATAATGCAGGAAATTTTAAAGCAAATTTTTTCAATTCTGCACGTTTACAACATTTTACTAAAAATTCGTTTAGTTTAAGAAATAATAAGAAGTTTCGCAAAGATTGAATAAAATTTAAAACAAAATGGCGATTTCATAAAATTAAAAAAAAATCGACTTTTAGAGATTGCCAAGAAAAAAATTTAGAATCTTTTCAAGAATGAAAGGTTTCAAGAGAATGAAAAACTTGTTGAGATAAAATTTAACAAGATTTCAAAACATTTCGAAAGATTTCCAAAATTGGCAGAAAAGTATGTGGAAGATTTTAAGGCAATTTTTTCAATTAAAACTTTTTTTTAGGAAAAATGCTACTCATTTTAAAAGATATTGTGACATTTTGAAAAAAATTCAAAAATAATTACACCTTGAAACGATTTCAAGAAATTTAAAACAAAATGTAGATTCTTGAAGATTTCGAAAAAAGATGCTTTTTAGTAATTTTGAAAGGTTTCAAGAGAATAAAAGTTTTCTTTTAAAGATTTCAAAAGGTTTAAAAAATTGTCGAAAAAAAGTGGAATATTTTGAAGCAATTTTTAAAATTTTTCAGTTAAAAAAAAAATAAGAAAAATTCGAATCACTTTAAAAGATATTAAAAAGTTTTGAAAAAATTTCAAAAAATGATTTCAAAAAAAGAATGTAGAAGATTTTAAGGCAAAATGTTTGAATTTTGCAAGATTACAAATTTTTTAAATTTTTCAAAAATTGATATTTTATTTTGAAAAATTCATTGGAAGATAAAATTGAAAATTATTAAAAATATATCCGAATTTGAATCCGGAAGATTTCAAGGCATTTTTATGCATTTTGCAGAAGTTTGAAAAAAGTTTAGAAAAAATCTAACACATTTTAAACTATATTTAGCAATTTTGAATAATTTCCAAAATAATTTCAAGAAATATAAAAACAAAATGTAGATTTGTGAAGACTTCAAAAAAAGGGAGATTTTTAAGAGTTTTGAAAGCTTTCAAGACAATAAAAAAGTTTTCTTTTAAAGATTCCTGTAAAAACTGTATATGATTTTTTATTTAAAAATATTAATTTCAAGGGAAAATTGAAAAAGAATTTTCACAATTTCAAAAGGTTTCCAACATTGTCGAAAAAATATCTGGAAGATATTAAAGCAATTTTTTTTTTGCTAGATTAAAAAAAAAATTATTTTTGAAAAGATTTCGAAAAAAAAAACGTTTTTAAAGCTTTCGAAGGGTTCCAAGAGAATAAAAAAAATTTCTTAAAATTCCTGGGAAGATATCTTAACATTCCTCATATATTATTGTTGCAAAATATTGAAAAATACATTCTCATTGACGTATATCACACATTATATGGTCAAATAGCTCAGAAATTTACCGTGAATCTAAGAAAATAGCGAAAAAGTAGACTTTTTTGGATTTTTTGAAACTTCAAAGTCAATTAGGGAGGGAAAAAAATATTTTAATGAAATTATTGCTATACAGGTATAAATCGAGTTGCTTTGAACTATTTTTATTGACAATTTAAATCTCAAAAAAAAAATTTAGGTGTTCAAATTTGAAGAAGTGCTTCATTTTTTGTGATTTTTAGCTATATCTACGATGCGGAGACAGAAGGAATTTTTTTTATGAAACTTTAGTGAAGTGTTTTTGACTCCCAAAAGAAAGTTTTCATTGCTATTTGAACTTCGCGCAAACGAATTTTTTTCGATACGCCTTCATATATATATTATTATTTATTTTTTTGCGGGTATCTTTTTTTAAATAAAAATATACTAACCTACATCGTGAATTTTTTCTTTCTCGAGACTTCAGCGATTTAAAGTAAAATCCTGATGGAAAACAGGCATGAAGTTCAAAATTCATGTGAGAATCTGTCCCTTCGTACACGATACGTAGGCACGAGAAACCGAACTTCACACGCAGTTGTTTCACAAATCAAATTTCGAGGAAATCCTTTCAACACAACGTTTATTTCATTTTTAATAATTTTTTCAATGAGAAATCCAGATTTTCGGCAAAAATGTTGGTTATTTAACTTTGTTCTGCAACCCTTCAGTTAAAAATAAATGGAATATTTTGATTTTCTTTTTCCACAACCCTATATTTTCAGGATGCACACTAGTTATCTAGTTTAAAAATTACCCTTGTTAAGAAGGATTCATAAAATCGGGAAAAATATTCCCATCGTTAATTGTAACTAATTCTAAAAAAGGACTAAAGGCAAACTTTAGAAAAAAATGTTTCAGGGTAAAATTGTTTATGTAACAATAGTTATTTACAGTCTACAGTTTTTGGTTTCTGTTTAGGTAAATGTTGCAATTCGTATTAAATCTTTATGTTGTAGGACTCATTTTATTCCTTAAAAAATTTTGTTTTTTATTTTTTTTTTTTTTTAATGGGGGGGGGGGGGTCGAGAAGTGTTAGGTAGCATTTTTTTAAATTCAATAATTTTTGTTTGTTTCAAATTAATTAATCTCAATTGTAAATTTGTGCACTCTAATATATGTGCTTTCCCTAATTTTTTATCACTAGGGAAAAGGATTTCGTATAATTGATATGGATAACAAATGAATATAACATTTATTAAATTCGAAGGACAAGAATACAATATTTTATCGACGGAAGTTCTTTCCAGACTGACCTATTCAGCGGTCTCAGACCTCACACTCAGCCCTAAAGTGGGGCTAATATACACAAAGTTTATCGTCCAATATACTATGACGAAAAGAAGTAAGGAATATAATATCGAGAGTAAAAAATATGTATATACGTAGTCTATTTGATCCTACATAAGACGTGCATGCCGGTCAAAAATTGAATTTATATCAAGTAAAATTACTTCTATTATACATACTCCCCCCGTTGAGAGAGAAAGCGATCAACATTCATGTTTCATTAATTAGGTCGTTGATAGGTAGGATACCAATTTTTTTTACAAGTCTTTTTAGAAGAATATTAACAGTCTTTACGGTTACAATTCTAACAATACCATCGTTTTCAGGATGCAACTGGTGAATACTTGCTAAAGGCCATTGCATGCAAGGAATATTATCGTCCTTCACAATCACAAGCATTCCTTCTTTCAGATTGACAGTATTAACGTTCCATTTTTGACGTACGGTTAATTCGTTTAGATATTCGATGCTTCATCTTTTCCAAAAATTTTGTCGAATTTTAGAAATTAATTGGCATGCAAACAATCGATTCGAAGGTAAAGGATGAAAATTAGGTTCAGGTAAAGCAGTCAATGAATCACCGACTGAAAAGTGTCCTGGTGTCAAAGCAGAAATATCGTTAACATCTGATGAAATAGGAGTCATTGGTCTTGAATTCAAAATCGATTCTATTTCGACAGAAAGCGTGTTCAATTCTTCGAAAGTAAGGAGTGCATTTGAAGCCACTCGCTTGAATTGATTCTTATAAGATTTCACGCCATCCTCCCACAGTCCACCGAAATGTGGAGAGGAGGGTGGAATGAAATGAAAATCAATGTTGTTGTTCGCAAAGTTAAAAACGTTATTTTTGAGCCCATTGCCGAAGATTAAGACAAGCTTGACTCAAAATTTGGGTCATCTGATCGTAAATTTCTCGTGCCTCTTTCAATGTAGAAGCGCTGGTTATCAAATTGTCGACGTACAAATCTTTTCTTAAAAGCTTAGCCGCTAGAGGAAAAGCATGACCCTCCTCATCGGCCAACTGATGTAAACATCGAATAGCGAGAAAAGCTGCTGGGGCAAAACCAAACGTTACCGTATTCAAATAATATTCGTTTATTTGATTGTTTTAAACTATTATACTCTTTTACCTCTTAATCAGTAGCATTTCATTTTCATTGATATTTTAAATTTCCCGGTTCCTTTTTAGGATTAACACCGACAGGACTCAACCAATAAAATAAATTCCGCGTCTATGATATGCGCGGCTCGTAACAGAACCAGAAATCACGCGATCACTTCAATTCAGGCGCCAAACGTAAAATATTCAAACTGATTATTTCTGCTTATGCGTATAGCTAAGTGGCAGTTTCGACTGACAAAATCATTTCTTCGATTTAAAGAAATAGTTTTTTTCATTCAAAGTGCTGAACTCAAATAGATTACTTGTTTGATTTCCGTCTGAAATTTCTTTAAATGAAACACATATTTATTGAAATTAAAGAAAAACTGTTACAGAAATAATAATAATAATAGAAATAATAATAATAGTAGCGACGTGATTTTTCACCGACATAGCAGAAGAATCACCAAGAAATGGGTTTTTGATCCTAACATCAAATTTTTGAGGCATGTCTCGTGAAAATGATCTTTTTAATGTAAAAAAAATGTACCTTGAAAAATTGATTTTTTTGTCTTATACTTATACTTTTAAAAATGAATTATTTCGTGATATTTAGAGGAAGAATTTTTTTTTTATTTACATAACAAAAGATTTGTCAAATTTTAATGTACTCGCACAGTCAGCCGGCATTTTACCGGACCGCCGTCATGCAGTTCGCCAGACCGCGTCGCTCCCGCCTGTCGGGCTG
This sequence comes from Andricus grossulariae, assembly GCA_011634705.1. Classification (NCBI taxonomy): domain Eukaryota; kingdom Metazoa; phylum Arthropoda; class Insecta; order Hymenoptera; family Cynipidae; genus Andricus; species Andricus grossulariae. The sequence continues at coordinate 91,534,339 of JAABKJ010075445.1, read as the reverse complement.
GCTATATAGCCATCAATGGTGTGCACATTTTCCAATTTTTGTATTCCTTCCAAATAATAGGTTTTCTCAGGGCCCTCAAAATAGGCTTTTGTTTCGGTGATGACCTCTTCATTCGACCTTTAAATTCAATTCTGCAATTCATTAGGCTCTATTCGGCCGGTTCTATTTTATGAAATGAAGGGAAATTATAAGTTTTTCAGGGTAGCAATAAGTATAACTATGAAAAATAAAGTTTCCTAAATACATTCGTGCGGTTTGGGCGAGCGATATTAATTATTTAACTGAATGAAGTGATATTAACCAAATTTTGACTCCAATTCGGCAAATACACATGATTTGAAAGACTCAATTCTGCAAGTTGCAGGGCGATGGACTCGGTGGGTTACTGGTAACTTCATTGCCGACAGTTGGTGTTGAATGTTTTTACTATTTAAAAATGTTTAAAAATCTACAAAATAGAGTTGAAAAGTTTTTTTTTCTGTAATTGGCAACAATTAAACAGTTTTTACTAAAAGTAGAGCAAGAAAGCGCGCGCTACATAGCCTTGCCCAACTTTTCCAGTGCTCTTCTATGCCCTGGTAAAAATACCCGTTAGGAATCGTTAGAATCTTTTTTAATGAAATTTATAAAGAAACTAAAATTTTATTTTTCAATCATATAATTTAATTCTCTCCCAAAAAGTTATCTTTTGAAGCCAAGAAAACGAATTTTCTACAAATTAGTTGAATTTCGTACCCGAAAACATGTAGTTTTCAAGAAAAAAGATAATTTACAATAAAATAGTTGAACTTTCAACTAAAATCATGAATTAGTTTTTTTTTATCGGTGTAATGCCCGTTTTTGATCTACTAGTCTGAAAACCAAAAAAATTTTATTCTTAGATACATGTGAAAAAATCCCTTTCTAGCTCCGCTGGGATTCGAACTCAAGTATTCATATTGCCGATCTAGTAGATCAAAAGCCGGTCTTCCATCGACAAAAAACTATATTACTACCCTAGTCAAAAAAGATAAAAAATCTATCTTAACTCATGAATCTTTAAGACAAAAAAAAGGATATTTTTTGTTTCACAAAGTAATTGTAGCCAAGTAGCTAATTTTTCATGTATTTTTATCCAAAAAAGATGAAATTTCCATGAAGTGATGAATCTTAAATAAATAAAAAACGAATTTTCAACAGAAGCGTTCAACATCCCACCCAATATAGTTCAATGATTAATCAAAAAGATGATTTTTCAACCAAGAAGATTAATGTTGTACCAAAAAGTACGAATGATCAATAAAATACAGGAATATTTAACCAAATATTTGAATTTTCAATTAAAAAGATAATTTTTCAACCAGATAGTTAAATCTTTGACAAAAAATATGACTTTTTAACAAAATAGTTGCATTTTAAACAAAATAATAAAAATTTTAAATAAACAGTCGAATTTTTAACCAAACTATCTAAACTATTGCTCTTTGAAAGTTATTTGTTTTTAACTGAAAAGTCTACTATTATATTTTTGCTTCAGAATTATTCATCTCTATTGGTAAAAAATACTACTTCTTGGTTGAAGATTAAACTATTTTTTTTTTAATTAGTTTTTTTAGTTGAAATAGTATATTGTGTATCGAGGGCGTAAAGAAGGCAAAATAGCCTTGTTTACGCCCTTGATACACACCATACTTTTTGTCCCCCTCCTTGAAAACAAGCATGTGAAGCAGATAGATGATGTTTGATGTACTTGACAATTTTAGATTACAGGTGAAATGAAGAAATAGCGAAAATATGACTCGAGGCGAGGCGACCACGCTTTTCCGCTATTCTCGTACGTCCTTCGCAGGTGGATCCTTGTTTACTTGTGTTTCAATTTGCCTCACGTCACTTCTCTCTCTGGTCTTTCGATAAATCATTTGAAGAGCTCACTTCTATTGCTTTGAATTTGGCTGGGTTTCCAAGTACACATTTCTTGTGGTGAGCTTGTTTTAAAGAAACTAGTAGGGGTTTTGATCCTTCGTTCCTACCAAGCCATTTGGTGAATTCAATTTCATCTTATCCGATATTCGTAACAGTTTTTAAGAAAATATCAATTGCTGCACAGAATGGATCCTCGATTTTGCGTTCACTCACACAGTAAAACACCAGATTTTTCGCTTGTTCTTTATTTTGTAGAAATTCCAAAGACTTTTCAGTTTTTTCTAATCTTTGTTCAAGTACCACATTTTTTATTTCTAGACGGTCACACTTTTTCTTGCATTGCACTCGGTCTTTCAAAATATTTTCACTCAACTGCTTCAGGTCTGTTGCATTAGCCACAACGATATCCAAAGTTTTTTTTGAATTCACCACATCCTCTTGCATTTTCAAAGGGAGAGACTTAAGGTCTACGTTAGTTGTCATCCTGCTAGATTTGGTTCGTCCTTATCCCTAACAAATAATAATACACCATACAACCACTGTCAAAACGAAACTCAAACACGTTCGATCGGCACGAAGGACGACGCAAAACTCCCATCTGGGGAAGTTATACAATAAGCCGAGTCCTAGATTTAATAATGTTTAGTTCCGTTCAGTTTAGTTCCCTCGAGTTCAGTTCAGTTTAGTTTAGTTCAAATTCTTTTCATTTCCTTACAAAAGTGTAATTGTAAGAGGCGAGGGGTCTCACATCAAAAAGCACCCAGAAAACGAATTTGAATAAAAACAAATAATTTATGCAAGTTTCGATCGCCACATTGGATCCGCTATTTTAAATTTGGAAGTTTTGATGATGGATTTGGAATTAGCGACCCAAAAAACAACTAGGAAATGAATTTTATGAAAAATAAATAATTCTGAAAAAAGTTTGTCATCACACTGGATCCGCCATTTTGAATTTCGAAGGTTGGATAATAAATTTGGAATCACCGACCAAAAAGTCAACTAGAAAATTATTTTTATAAGAAAAAATTAATTTTCTAAAAATGGTGTCACCATATTGGATCCGCCATTTTGAATTTTGAAGTTTTGATGATGGATTTAGAATAAGCGTTTCAAGAAACGACTATAAAATGATATTTATAAATTTTTTGTAATGTGGTCGCCATATTGGATTCGCTATTTTTAATTTAGAAGTTTTGATGATAGATTTAGAATCAGTGAACCAAAAAACAACTGAAAAATGAGATTGATAAAGAATAAATAATTTCAAAAAAAATGATGTCGCCATATTGGATCTGCCATTCTGAATTTCGAAGTTTTGACGCTGAAGTTGGAATCAGAGACACAAAAAACAACTATAAAATGAGATTCATGCAAAATAAATAATTTAAAAAAAATATCGTCGCCATATTGGATACGCCATTTTGAATACGTCATTTTGAATTTTGAAGTTTTGTTAATGGATTTTGAATCAGTGACCCAAAAAGCAACTAGAAAATGACACGCAGGAGGTTGGAATAGAATTTGGGTTAGCAAAATGCGCCTAGCCTTATTTGAAGCGAGGAAAACTTAACGGCATCCCCGAAGACCCTGAGCTCGTCGACAGAAGCGCTTTACGACAAATCAGTGCTGGAGAGACCTATACCTATACCTTTGCGTGCCACAAAGCCGCATTCAGGACGTGACATCTCTAAAGGATACTCTCCGAAGCAGATACAAACGTCACACCCGCAGATTTGGTCTTCCGAACTCTCGGCAAGGAATAAAATATCTGCAACCAACATGCTTGCCGCCCCGGTAGTACTCTAATCATTTGGAGTGGTTCCATGGACAAAGGACGAGTTCAGATCCCTTGATATAAAGTCACGAAAGGTCATGCATATGGAAAAAATCATGCACCTTAAGTTTTTAGTTTCGCGACTCTACATTTCACCCCGTAAAGGTGGTCACGGAATACTGAATCTTGAATGTCTTCACAACAGGATTATTCTGGGTGCACCACATATAGTTGCAAATTGACGAGACCCTCTTCTTGAAATGGTCAGGAAGCACGAAGAAGTGGACAAAGGAGCGTTTCTGTACAAAGCAGCGGGGGAGGCTGCTTAAACACTCTGCCTTGACTTCAATATCAAGGGAGAGCAATATGCATCAAATCTTATTCATCTCGAGTATTCACTCCTGAAGGCCCGAATTAAGAAAACACAGGAGAAAAACTTCCGTGAACAGCTCCTCGAGAAGAAGATGCACGGCATCTTCCACGGAAATGTGGAGGATCTGTCGATGTCGTATGAGCTAACGTTTGCTTTTCTTAAATCACCCGGATTGAAGTCGGGCACGGAGGGTTTCATTTTGGCATGTCAAGACGGTGTCATTTCCTCCCTCTCCCTCTCCCTCTCCCTCTCCCTCATAACGTAGACATTTGACAAAAACGGAGGGGTCAACTTTTTCAGAAATCTAATACCTTCTCCAGATGAGAATGTAAAAAAAATAAATATAAATTTTTTCCAGCACAAAAAGGTTGAAAGCTTTCAAACTTTGAAAAATTCAATGAAAAATATATTCATATTTTCAAAAAAAGTAATTGTTAATTAAGTAAGATTTTTTTTAATACCAAAAAAAGTTACGTTTTTTTTGTATTTGGTTAATAGGATACTCATTCACAATTTTTTTCAAAGTATTTTTAATAGAATCTGTTCTGTTCGAACGAAAGAATACACCACTATTTTTTAAACGTGAAATTTTGGTTCAACTTTATTCTCAGGCTTTCTTTATTCTCAAAATAGTAAAAAATGCAAAATTAGCATCAATAGAAATTGTACAGTTTCTGTAAACAAAACAAGAAAATATATGTGGAAGATATTTTTTTTTAATTTGAAATAAGTGTTCCATTAACGAAGTCCAAAAATGTAATATTTTTGTTCAAATTAAAAAAATTCTAATTTGATAAAAAATGATTTTGTCTGAAATATGATTTTATATTATTTTCTTTTATCGAAAACTGTACACATAAAAATTGGCGATATTTTTTGAACAAATCTATTGTTACGGTGTGATTACAAGGGAGAGGGAGGGTAAAAATCGTGCGAAAAAGCGTTACGTAACATTTGGACGACCCCTTACCGTACTTTCCCTAATTTTCATGTTTACGAAATTCATTTGACCGAATTTTTACATTCTCATCAAAGAAGGTATTAGATTTGTGTAAAATTTTACTCCCTCCGTGTTTGTCAAATGTCTACGTTTTGAGCTCCCCCTGAACCCGAAAAGCAAGTTTTTACGAATGTGTCTGTATGTCTGTACGACTGTTTGTGAGCACGATAACTTTCGGAAGAATTGACAGATTGGATTTGCCTTTAATATGCTCTTTTACTGTCCCAAAATGAAGGTCAATTTTGTTAGCCAGTTATTTTGGATCAAAATTCAAAAAGGTGTACCATTTTCAAAATTTTTGAGACCACTTTTTTTTAGGATTTGGAAATTCTATGTACGGCTGTTCGTAGTATTGAGAAAGATGAAAAATTTATTTGCATGACTTTTTTCAATAAAAAACAAATTACCAGAGTTACAGCATTTAAAAAATTCAAATAAACAAACGCAAATTAAGATTTAAAGCCAAACAAGGCAGGATATGAAAAAAAGTCAAGAGAAGAAAAACATTGCTTTTCGAACACCCTACAAAATCGTCATAAAAACTTTTCGAATTTCGTTGAAAAATAAAAAATTCCATTTTTCGGTCAAACTATACGAGATACGAAAAAAGATGAATCAACAAAAATTGTGCATTCAAAAAAGATCTGAAATTTGTTGAAAATCACTTTTTGATAGGACACTCAGTTTTGATTTAAAATCGTAAAAAACAGGATCACAAATTTTACACATGCTACGAAAAAAAATTATGAGACAAAAGTTATTCTCTTAAAAGGGGCCTACAAATTTGTTATTAATTATTTTTTGATAGGATGCGTGGTTTTTGTTTCATTCGTAAAAAACAAACTTAGAAAAAAATTTAAACTTTTGGAAAAACGACACAAGAGACGAGAAAAAATGTAAAGGCAAAAGTTGTTCAACCAAAAAAAATCAGTAAAGATTAAAGTAATCATGATAAATAAAAGTTGTTCTTTATATTGGAATATCTGACTTAGCAATCATAGACCGAGGTACATAAATGAATGTAATATACATTTGATGTAAAAGTGAACATCATGGAGAAAAGTTCACATTTTGGACAAAATCGGGTGCAAAGCACGAGATACGTGATGGGAATGTGTTCCTTAAAACCGAAGGAGCTTTAATAAAAGAAAATTCACAATCATTTTGTTATGGTTGTCGATACTTTGACCTTTAATTTTAAAAGGTCTCTGCACAAGTATGGAAGAAATACAATGACCGAGCGCGTAGCGCGAGGTAAATACATTATCGTGCGCGAAGCGCGAGATAAATATAATATCGAGCGCGAGGCACGAGAGCCACACAGTCCCGCCCTAGGCGCGCTCAATTTCCGAGTGAAGCGAACCGTGCGCGCAGCATGCGCGAGCAGATTTTCTCATTTATCTTTTTACCTAATTTTTATTTTTTAATTATCTTTGGCCCTAACTTTAATCATTCCAAATTGCTATTTGACATAATTATAACTTTTTTGAATCACTATTTGACCTATCCAGCATGAAATGACCCTGCGAAATGAAAATTAAAAATTCTAATTGCCTGAATTTGAATTTCGCACCCTTATTTTATCCCGGATTCAGTTTCGGTATAATGACGGTAATTCCGACGGTAATTCCGAAAAATAAGAATTTTGGCATATGTAAACTGCGACATAGAACATAATGAATTAGAAAACCCAGTTGAGAAAGTCTGTGTCAATGAAGTTAGAGATATAATTAACCATGAAGAGTCCCACTATAATCCAATATTGCAAAAACGTCACTACTGGATGTTGATAATACAATATATTCTTGGTTTGGACTAAGCTCATAGTTTGTATGATCTATTCGGATTTGAATTGGTTCATGGGCAGGAAAAAAGTATCTTCGAAGTTCAAAGCGCTGGTTCTGGTGTGTGGAAGAAATGAGTCGAACATAGCCAAGTTCTTCTATTGCACATCCAAGTACTCGAGCAGAAAGAGGCCTACCCGAAGAGGACCTGGACGTTGCACGACGAGCAGGCTCCTGAGGTGAAGTCCGGTCAGGTAAATGTTGTCTATCATGAGAAGAAGAACCAGGGTTGTGTTCCATATGAGAATTCCATTGAGTCTGTAGTGAATCGGAATTTGCTGAAGCTTTAATAAAACTTTGGGGAAAGATTGGATACCTTCTGCCTACTGGACAATCTCGAAATTCATCTGCGGTCAAATTGTCAAAAGCGCCGCTCATCATATTTATTTTAATTCTTTCATGAGTTCTAAGTGTCGTATATATTCCACGGAGAAGCCCGCGCGAATCTAATATTGCAAAAACCTCACCATTGGGTGCTGATAATACAATCTGTTCTTCGTTTGGCACGGGAATATATTTATTTTTTTCTGATCGCATTCTAATTGGATAACCAGAAGGAAAAACATATCTTCGAAATTCAAATTGTATGTTCTGATTTGTGTGAGGAATTAGCCGAATGTATCCAAGTTGTCGAAGTGTATATCCAAGTACTTTATCTGTAGGCGACAACCCAAGGGTCGACCGGGCTTCGACATAAAGAGGAGGCTCCTGCGGAGAAGTTCGTTCAGGTGAATGTTGTCTGTCAGAAGAAGGAGAACCAGGGTTGCGTTCGCTATTTGGAATGAATTTGGACTGTAGTGAATCTTCATTTGATAAAACTTTAATAAAATTGTAGGGAAAGATTGGATGATTTCTTCCTACTGGACAATATCGCATTTCGTCTGGGGTCAAATTATCAACTTGGCCACTTATCATATTTATTTTCAATCTCGGATGAGACCTCATTGTTGAATATATTCCACGAAGGTACGCGCTATGCTCTAATATTGCAAAAATGTCACCATTGGATAGTGATAAAACAATATGTTCTTGGGCTGGCACGGGAGTAAAATTACTTCTTTCTGTTCGCAATCTAATTGCATAAGCAGCAGGAAAAACGTATTTTCGCAATTCGAATTGAAGATTCAGATTTGTAAGGGGAATAAGCCGAATGTATCCAAGTTGCTCGAGTGGGTATCCAAATACTTCAGAAAGACTAGGCCTATCAGTAGGCGACCTGTCCCTGGCACGAACTGGATGCTCCTCAGGAGCCTGATGTATAGGACTGGAAGAAGGAGAGCGACAGCGAGACGGGCGTGGAGTGTCAAGGCTATCTCTGCTTGACTGCAAACTAAACGCTGCGAAAAGAAATAGAGGATTCATGTTTCTTGTTAAACAAACTTCAAAAACAGCTTGATACTCTATTCCCGTATTTGGTATAATATACTTTAAAATCATAATTAAAGAGCCTATAAAGAAAAAATTCGTCATAAACATGTCAGATTAGGAACGGTTGACGCTTACAACCATTCGAATTCAATACAACTCATCGTTTTGTCTCCATTTTTGGAATTCATTCTGAATTCGTTAAAAGTCACCAGGAGTTTTTATATGCTTTATGCAATTATTTTAAATTCTTTCAAATTCAAAAGAACATAAGTCCGATCATTGAAACTAGTTAGTCACTTGTAGATAATTTCAGTACCATTTTGATACAGAAATTATTATGATTTCAAAGAACTGTATTTAAAAACAAAATCTCATTTACAAATCGCTTCTTCTTTTCTTGAAAATGCAACTATTTCGTGGAGAAAATTAATTATTTTATTTAAAATTTTTCTCTCGTTGTTGCGAATTCAACACTTTGTTTATAAGACAAATTCAACTATTCGATTGAAAATTCTATTGTACTGCCAAAAAGTAATTTCTACGTTGTAAGTTAATAGTCTATTATGCACAAAGGGGCAAGAGAGGAACAATATTGATATATGTATGTTGTCAGTGAGAGCCGTAGGAGCTGACCTCAAGAGCCGCTTTTTAAATTCGTAGGTATATAATGTCCTTTATATCTATGGCGTCATGATGCCATCCTAGACGAGGAATATCAAGCCTGGTTCGCTTTCGCCTCGTTCATTCTTCGGTTCTGTCTCCTTTTTTCGGTCCTTGGGTTTTCCGAGGAGTGCGAGAGATTGTGCGCTTGTGGAGCGGAGAACTTGCGGGAGCTTTTATTTTGCCACTCTGACCCACTAATGCAATAAACTTGGAAACATCTGGTTAAAGCATGGATGACGGCTGGATCTTAGCATGGCTAAAGCCTTGCTCTTGTCCGTCTCCCATGCTTGGGACACGCTAAACAGTGATAAATATTTATAAGAGCATGCACGTGATAGAGAACATAAGACCGCATTGAAAATTAAAATGGACAGGCGATCGCGGTTGTGGGCTGTTTCCCACCTTCTCCGCCACAGGCGTGCGGTCTCCTTGTAGTACTTCGTGGAGTAGACAAACTCAAAGTGATAAACCATGAATGACTGATAAATTACCATAAATTACCGATCAATTACCGGAAATTTCCGAAAAATTTGTTTTTATTTATTCTCAAATTTAATTTTTCTGCATTTATTACAAAAAATATCGTGTGCAACAGGTGCTGAAAGTAGACAGTTGCAACTCTCGTAAAGTTTACTGTACTTGCTATCGGCTCATCTTCAGGTCGTTTCCGGCTCCCTTCGATTCACCTCTGGCTCGTACAGCAAACTTTATACTCGTGTGGAAGTGCCTACTTTCTGCACTAGTAACACAATATATTATTTTTCCTCCACTGGCACCCTTACAAAGTTTTTCTTCTTCAAAGTGTCAAAATGACCCCTAGTTTGTGGCAGAAAAAGTTTGTTATTTTATTTAAGGTAGGAGTTCCCCAAGTCAATTTTTGAAAATAAAATATTTATTTTATTTAAATAATCGCTGCTAATCGAATTTTTTTAGTTCGACAGGCATACAACATACTTTTTTTACTCAAATGTTCATATAAAGAATCAAGTTACGATTATTCCGCATGAAAAATCAGGTTAGTGTTACTCTGTATACGCAATCTACAGAATCAAGTTCATTTTTATCTTTTCTGGCATTTGTACATTTGGAGATAAAATAAACAAAACAAGGCTGCTCTACAGCACGTGCTAAAATTTTCGGGAATTCGCGTCAATATTTACCATTATATAGAATTTGATAATGTTTTATTACATGCAGCAGAATGGTCGCCTTGTTTATTTCATTGCAAAATATCGAACTGTCAAAAAATTAACTTGATTCCATTTACAGATTTTAGGGGTGTACAAGAACTCCACCCGCGCTAACCGAGCTTTTTGTGTGCTGGTCGGGTCGAGCCGCGAGACAAGAAAACGCTCGCGGACCGACAAAAGCTCGCGAAGCTTGCAAAATAAATAAGGAATATTAACATAATTAATATTATTATTAGACGAAATTTATACTTCAAAGATAATTATACCTTTCAATTTCCATTCTATTTGAAAAGTTTTTTCTCGAAACTGAAAGAACGTTAATTGAAAAGAGACCTCTCGAAGCAAATTTTTTTATTTATTTTTTTCATCAAATGTTAAAATGATAAAAAGTCGTGTTTTACAAGAAAATTTGTTCTTCTGTATATTAGCAACTTGGACACATTAAAAGTCAGCTTAAATCAATACAGCAATATACGATCGAGCAGAGGGATCGAATATATTTGTCAAGCTTTTGTCGATCCACGAGCTTCTTTCAGTCCTCAAGCTTTTATAGATCCACGATATTTTTTCAGTCCTCAAGCTTTTTTTCTGTCTGCGAGCTTTTTATCAGGCTGCGAGTTTTTTTGGCTTACGAATTGCGAACCGCATATGAAAAGCTCAGTTAGCGCAGGTGGCGTTCTTGTACACCCATAAAATCTGTTTATGGAATCAAGTTTATTTTTTGACAGTTCGATATTTTGCGATGAAACAAACACGGTGACCATGCTGATGCATGTAATAAAATATTATCAAATTCTATGCAATAGTAAATATTGCCAAGAATTCCTGAAAATTTTAGTAAGTGCTGTAGAGCAGCCTGGTTTTGTTTACTTTATCTCCAAATGTCCAAGTGCCAAAAAAAGTAAAAATGAACTTGATTCTATAGATTTCGTATACAGAGTAAAACTAACCTGATTTTTCATGCGGAATAACCGTAACTTGATTCTTTATACATTTGCATTTGAGTAGAAAAAGTATGTTGTATATACTTTTTTTAAATTCTGCTAAAACTCTGAGTGATGTATTTAACACAGTACGATAAAGTAAAAATACGTAAACAGCGATTATTTACATAAAAAAAACATTTATTTACAAAACCCGATTTAGGGGATCCCTAAATATTTTTTTTTAATCAGGGGTATTAGTACATCAAAAGGAACACTTCGCAGGAGTGGCAATTCACAAAAAATCAGCCTTTTTTGGAACAACCTAATATTTACCCATCACCCCAGACACTTATTGAAGTTCCCATAAGATTAACATATATGGGAAAAATTGTGCAGAAACGTTTAATTAATGCAACTTTTTCATTTTTTATTCAAATCAATCGCTCACATACGACAATATAATCTTTATATATTGCTTAAAATATATAAATACAGTCCAAACTCCGAGAATTGCTGCCCCAAGCATTGCCACTTGTCCGGTCTCTCGCTCGAGCGTTACCCCCACTTTAGCGTCGCTCGCGAGGACCTATGCATTTCATAGCTAACGCTCCGAGGATTGCCGGGAGCAAAACGGCCGAATCTGAAGGTTTTTTTCGGCCAAAATCTTGAAGCTTTTCAGTCAAGCAAATTTTTCGTTTTGTTATACATATAAGAAATCAATATGAATCACTTTTGTACACATGTATGTACACTAGGGTGGTTGATCATCTCTCAGAAGGTGCCTGCTTTCCGCGGTTGGTATTAATGTCGCTTCCTCATCTTCGGCTGCAGCTTGATCGAGCAGCGTTTGGGGATGCGCTCTGCGAACATATCCATTTTTCGAGAGGTGGGCACGTTGATTTCGCAAGGATTGAAGCGAAATGTGCTGAAGCTCCAGGTGTTTTTGACACCACAGAGTATACATACGTTTCATAAAGCCTCGGTGGACAGAGATAATGCTCGCATCGTAGCAGTCAAGCAAGTCATCCTTGAGTCATCCAACTCTATGATGGTCAGCATTGTTTGCCGACCCATTGTCGGGTGCTCTGCGCGTTCGATCGTTTTTAACCGCATCTACAACTTTTTGGTGTTTTGGTGGTGCCACTGTTGTTCCCACGATCAGCTAGGGAAAGGGTTGGTCCATCCTTATAGAGCCTCGCGTGCGCGGATAAGGCTGCACACTCTGAGAGGTCGCCCGGTTTCCCAGAGTCACCGTTTAAGACACATCACCTAGGTGCCATTGAGCTTTCGGCACGGTTGCTACGCCTCCGCTTAGGGGTTATTCCTTCGAGACCATCCCTGGACAATTGTCCGCGACTCCTTATTAATTATTGTAACCATATTCAGTAGAAACCCTTTGTACAGGGACCCTCTATCCGCAACCCGATTACGCGTTCGGTGGCTTTGTCATGGGCCCTTCAGTTCTATTCCAAAGGAATAGAAACCGAAACCGAAACGAAATATATATATATATATATATATATATAACCATGGTTGAAAATTACAGTGTATACAAATAAGGGTGTTATCTACATAACGGAGGTAGAATAGTATTCTGATGGATTCGTTTTTGACTATATCTTCTCCCATATCTTGCATAACCAGTTCAGATGGAACTGATGATATTGATGAACCCACAGGTGTGCTGCATTTTATGTATGACTTATGTAGTCGAAGGATAGCTATGCATTTCCTATTACACAATCTTATTACTTCATTAAACTGTGCAAAAGTCGACCTGATGTGTTGTCAAATTAAATTCAATTTATTAGATAATAAAGTATATACTAAGTTGGGGTCGATATTAGAAAATATAGAAAGGGCATCTGAAGAACAAACTGTATAATCCTTTGATATATTGAGTTCTTTCATTTTATTGATAAATTCCTAACTATTTTTTAGGACAAATTCTGAATTATTTTTAATCTTGCTAATGATAGATTTGGAAAATTCTCAACGATTGTAAAATGGTGAACCGATAAAAGAAGTTACTGGTCTGAGAGGTTAATTAGCGTATGTAAATTAATCAACCTATAGATATGTGGTGAAAACCCTTTTCTGTACAAACTCTTTTTTAAAATATTGGAGTTTTTGTAACTAATGAGAAACGTCACATGTTGTATGTGTCCTATTTGTAAATTCGTAATTAGAATAGCTACGATGATACAAATGTACATTATCTGTATTTGAGTCCTGATAAGGCCATGATATCAAGGTGAACTGGATAGACAATTTTCTGCAGAACTACTTGTGAGTGGGACTTCCGTTTCCGGCGTGAAGGAGTTTGCTGGCAGTGATTGGTTGTTGCTGAATTTGGTAAATTACAGTGATTGAGGTGAGGTAATAAACAGGGTGTCAAGGGAGGGTTTTTGGAGTGAATGATTAAATGTTCAAAATAATAGAAGTGGAAAAGTGATTGATATTTTGAGCGTTTGAGTCAGGTTTGGGGTGGCCTAAGAGGTTAGTTTGTGTGACATGTGGAGCAGGGTGGGGAGACTGGTGCAGCCCGATAGCAGAGCCAGGACAGGATAGGTAGGGAAAAGCACGGATGAAGACAGGTAGCAGGGTGGGGAAGTAGAGTGGCGACAGAAGTTACGCAAGTTACGTAGGGCGATACACGAGGATTATTAAAATTAGTTTGGTGGATAGCGGGAACTGTGACTCAATCGAGAGGTTTGTGAATAGGAAGAGGGGTGGGGCGGAGAGAGGAAGTAGTGAAGATAAGGTAGAAGTAGGATCCACCCTAAAAAATCAGAAAATGTGCAGAACGCCAACGGGAAAAGACCCAAATGAAGCGGGGGAGGAAGACAAGAGGAAAGATGGAGACAAAGTTGAACATATAGGGCCAATAGAAGAAAATTTACAGTTAGATGACATGCGTAGGATTATGATAGAAGTAATGGGGATGTATGAGGGAAAGAAGGAAAAACGGGGAGAGAAAATAAGGAAAGAAATTAGATGGGAAATGGGTGAACTTAGAAAAGAAATGAGGAGATGGGAAGAAGTCAGGGAAAAGTTAGAGAAAAGGATGCAGATGTTGGAGTAGGGATAGAAGAAAGGCGAAGTATAGGAAAGAAACACGAAATGTACACTGAGAGACCTTCTATTCGAATAAATGATAAAAATGAATCAAAGTTTAGTATACTTGTGTAAAAAAACACGGAAAAATATTGAACTATTCGAGTTATTCATATTAAAGTATTGAAATTTGACATTTTCATAATAGTCTTTCAGCATTTGCACCACACGCGCGGTGGCGCTGCTCTACTACTGCTAGTGCAGCCGCTTACCCAAACTTCTTTCCGTGCTGGTTTTTGATATTCAACAACATATACGTATGCAAGTACATCGGCGAATAACTTTTTCTTCCCAATGGTATTAATAAGTTCATCTTTTTTTATTTTAAAAACGCGCGATATAATGTCGGGTCTGTCTGATACTGTTTGATTGTTCAATAAATTGTCTTTTACTGCACGCCAATTTGGATTGCATATCATAGTTATGAATAGATCTGGCTTGCCAAATCTTCTTGCAATTGCCATTGCATCTTGATAATGCTGCAACATATTACGTGGTGATCCTGTGAAGGATGATGGTAGGATGACCATTTTACCCCACATTACTGTTTGTATCATCTGCTGTTCGTTGTAAATGATCGATTAATCCTTGATAAGTATCAGCACGAATTTGTTTTTTATTCATTCTACAAAAATGCATCCGATCTTTTTCAATTTTTACGTAGCTGTCAACAATCCATTGCTGGAATAATCGTCCTGCCAATAAAAATACATTATTATCTCGAGTTGCGATTCTGTATTTGGTGTATGCAGCTCGTGATTCATGTTTATCTCTGTTCACGCAGAGAATATTTTTATGCCAACCTCTTGTACCATGTGCATAAAATAACGGGTAAATCCAAGGTTCAAAGTTAGGGTCCATGGAGCTAACATATTCAAGCTCTTTTTTATCTTTATTATTTATGGTTACGTAAGATTCTGGAATATCACCGTCAGCAGTTGTGGTAAAAACAGCGGCAATTTATTAATTTTTTGTAAATTGTTACGTCTACTATCCATTGCAGGTTTTAATGAAAATAATAATTGCATTTCAGGTTCAGTTTGTACATTATCGTTCCCCATTGTTTGTTCTATATCTTGATGCATCATACGGTACGATTGCGCAAATATATTACAGCTGCGAAGAGCAGTCTCAATTGCATCAACAATTTCCCTATTCAACGTAGAAATTTGATTGCATCGAATATTCGTAGCTTCATTTGGATCTACGATAAATAGTTGACCATAGGAAGGAGTTTCATTTGCATCGGGAAACAAAGATGTATTAATTTGATAATAAACCTGGTCATATATTTCTAAGCAGAATGGTCCGGACGTCTGTTATTGAATTTCACTAAATTAGCATTAAAAGATGCAAAGGCAAAAGAATTGTTATAGCACCGTATACGTTCGTGAAAATGAATTGATTGTTCGTGTGTACTATCAAATAAACTCTTTATAATTGGTAGTGGATTCGGCGATGGTTCAAGAATGTCTTTGCCATGACTGCAACAATCATTGAAAGAATTTTTCTTATTAGCCACTTGTTCAGCTTGAAAGTGTTTCGCTTTGCAATGTGTACACAAAATATTCATTCCACCACAGCAGTGTTCAATTATATATGTACTTTGACTATTTTCACACGTATTTTCTATATGAGAAAAAGCCATATTGCTTGTATAAACATTTTCATTTGTATGAGATGCGCTATTTGTTTCATTTTGTAAAGTCTGAACGATCTCAGTCTTATTTATTCTCGCCAAAGTTGCCGGGATATCACTTAGACTGTCATGATTAAACATTTTGCGATGAAGACGACATAATCGTTGTTTAGTAGCGTTTTTCTCTCGGATTTGTTTTGATGCCTCTTCTTCGGTGAGAATCTGTTCAATTTGAGGAGCTGTATGTGAATCTTCTGCCATTTTACCATCATTATTTGGTACTATATTATTTTTTAATACTGCGGGCGTCTTAGTAAATGTATTTAATGCCGATTATGTAATTTGGGAAGTTACATTATGAGTTTCCTGTGTACTAATATCATCATTTCGCATTTTTTCAATGTTAATGATATCTTGCTCATTACGCTTTGCACGTATTTTTTGACGTTGAGCGTGTTGCGTAGCAACATTTTATTGTCGTTTCAAAAGCTGATTTTGTTCTTCAGCTTGAGTGCGTTCGATTTATCTTTTTGGCATTTTAGTATAAAAAAATTAGTACAAAAATGCAATTTGTCTGTAGGTATTTTATATTCTCGTTATGGTATGTTATATAATAGTCTTGGTATTTTGATGCATGGTATCTAGGAAATGAATGGTATCTGGTAAAAATATCTGTGTATTACCTTATATTTTTGTATATAAAAATGAGTATTTCATTTTTATGCTTTTATTTAAATTAGAATTTAAAGAATGGTAAATATGAAAGTAATTTTATTGACTGGAAGTATATGATAGATTTTATTAAAATAAAATGAATTAAATATTAGTTACACAAAATTATCAATTTTATTATTTTGAAGTGACATGAAATTATATTTCTTGGCTAGAAGGGCATGTGATACTTCGTCGTGTGGTAAATTGGGTTCAGTTCCCCCGGGGTTTTGTCCACAAAAATTAAAAAATTTAAAAACTGTATTTGGAGATGCTATAAAATAGAACAACAGACGTCCCCAAACTCTTTTTTCTACTGCCGCGTAAAAAAGATTTCTTCTTAAGTTTTCAGGACAACTACCACTTGCCGAGTTTAAGTCATATCGTCTTGCGGCTAATTCAAATTTTTCAACAAAACTAAAAGCTGTTTCTTTATTTTTATCAAACCTCAAGGCAACTAATTTTCTGAAGGCAGTGTTCTCATTCATACTGGTTTCATCTTGTTTTACTCTGTTAATTTCATTTAATATTTCACGAGGACATGTCAGATGTGCAAATTTCTCATTATATTCAGCACTCCGTCTATTCAAGATTACGTCTTTAACTCTGTTTTCGTCTGATTTAAGTTTTTCAAAGTCAACTTTATTCCTTTCTTCATCTACTAAGACATAGTCCACCCTTCTAGATTTTAATTCAGTGAGTAACCAGTTTTGAAACGTCTCAAAGCGAGTGTTATTATCGAGAACATAACGTCGATCTAGATTACTGTCATTATGTGAAAATTCGATATTTAAGCGACTACCGTCATGGGAGGTGGAGAAACCATTGATTGATTTATTCTTAAGAAGTATATTTCTAACTTGATCTGCTATAGCAAAAGATTGATCTTGCACCTCACTTATATTATCGTGAGAGCGTATACGCTGTCGACTTTCACTGCTATTTATTAGATCAGGTTTGTTCACCTGGTGAAGGGGAGTCGAGGTCGTCAAGCCGCTAGCTGGATCGTTGTGACCGGGCCAACGAGGGCGTCCACTTCCGTTTGCGGACAGATCAATGTCCATATTTGCCAACGCCATATTGTCAAGTGTGTCGGTGTCAACAATTTCATCCTCTTCCACCTCGTTACTAACATTGGCTCGAGCACCAGCTTTTGCACTCTCCGAGTTGATGGTAGCCGAGAGGGTCTCTACTCTCATCGTAATGCGCGGTTTATTTGGCGCACCTTGACTCGTAATAGTGCCTGCCGTCAGAGCCGCGACAATCTTGTCCCCAACGGCCTCTATTTTCGACCCGAGGTCGCCAATTTTGTTGCTCAAGCTTTCAAATTGAGCCATGTTCTCGGCTTTCGTCTGACGTACCTCAGAAAGCATTCGCTTCAGAAGGTCTGTTACCTACATCTTTGGGGGTTCCTGTATCGTCTTAGCCCTCAACTGGATGCATTTTCCCGTTGTTCCCTCAAGGCGTGAATCCATCCCACTTGTGGGTCACTCAACACATCAGCATCTGGTGAAAATTCAAAGAAATTAGTGATGTTAACAACCACTTGGTTGATAAAAGCAACTGGTTTGGTGCAAATTTGCAGCGCTGCTGCGACACCCGTCAGACTATGAGGTGATCAGCATCAAGTCTTCCGCTGACATCACAATGTCACGCAAGCGTCAAAGTAGACAAAGGTATTGTCGCTTTCGTCTGTGCAAGTTTAGCGTTGCACACGTCACGTCAGTGCAAGTCCAATACTGCACTCGTCACGTCCACTGTGAGATCGGCCAGGAATCACACATCGTCATTAGCAGCGAATCGGCACAGACTCACAACTCATAAACAGTATGTACGTCACTCCGCGCCGACTCCGCCACCAAAATGCATGCGCATGTTCGTCAAAAAAAAAAAAAAAAAACGTCAAAGAACCTTTTAAACTTACCGACACTGATAACGTCTTGAGCCTGGTTTGAGAAGACCAGGCAAAAACCCTTATTGTTTGATCTTTCAACGAGGTAGATTGCCTCCGCAGGATGGACGTTCGCAAGTTGATACTTCCTCCATAACTCAAACCTGATTTCGTCAAGTATCGTTTGGCCTGTGTTATTTGAGGCTGTGCCTGCTCCGGCTGCCTTGCTTCCCGAAGCATCGATCATGCTCACGTCCTCATCCATGGCCCTCCTCACTGTTGATAAGAGACGAGCCGCAGGAACAAAGGCGCGTGAGAAAACACCTGATTTCGTCGAGGGCACAAAGACACAACACGGCACACGATAAGACTCGTCGTCGAATTTCCACACTACTTGCGCTGCTGGAAGCGTGTTGAGCCCATAACCTGATAGGTTATAAAAGGGCAGAGCCAAGACAGGTGTAGTATGAAAAGTGAATCTTTATTGTAACGTCGGAGAGACTGAACAAAACTCTGCTCAGCACGAGCGACCAACAAGAACTGAGAGAAGCGGCGTCGCAGCGTCGAACACACAGTTAAGAGTCTGCGCACGCGCGCAATCGCAACAATGTGAATACGAGTCGCACAATGCCACACAGGTACCTACATTCTGTCACTAACCATGCAGTTTGGAAATCTTGACTTTTCTATTCACCACTAAAATACAATGAGTTCTCGCCTACAAATCTCCGAATGCAGCTCATAAATGTCAGCGATGAAACATTAAAGAGGGTGGCATAATGACCAGTCCCTTGGACTCAAGGAACAGCACCCCCAGGTACAGTCCAAACTCCGAGCAATGCTGTTTTATTAAATATTGGATTATTTCGTTATAAACCCGAGCTTAAAGGTATGTAAAACATAAAAATCGATCATTAGCTATGGTATGTTACATGCTCCCATGTTTCCTCTTCCCATTCACAAATTCTGCACTTCCTGTTCTCTTTCTTTTCCCAATACATACCTGCGCTTACCTCGTTTCCCAATCTAAACCTTGCTATTCTGGACCAGCTCTTCTCTCCCCATCCCTTTTCTAAATACTTTGGTATTCCTTCCTTTTTTATCATCTTGTACCATTTATTATATTTTTATTCCTCAATCATCCTCTATCTTTCTAATAATTGTCTTTCCTCCTCCCTTTTTTTCACTTCTTTATAGTTTACTCCAGCTCTGTGTTCTATATCTCTAGCCTTATAGAATTCCCTCCTGTCTTCTTCACATCTCGTTAAATCTATCGCACACCCTCTCCTTTCTTCTACCTCTATCAAACACTTTCTTGCTAACTCCCCTCCCTTTCCCTTCCATATATCCCGGCGTCCTCCAGTCTACCCCTAACGTCCACCTTATATACCTTTATTGTAAGCAATCCATCTCTTTCCTTTCTTTCCATTCCCATATCAGGCTCCTTAACCTAATACTGGCCATACCAGCGTATCAAAGAACCACATTCTCCTTCTCCAATTTTTTTAACCTTCTTTTCCCTATTCCCCATATCTGTTTTACTATCCCTGCTGCTTTTTTTATCCTTTCTCTTATATGAGCTTTATGATCTCTGTTTGTTTGCAAGGTATATCCCAAATACTTAAACTTTTTAACTTCTTCTAATTTTATTCCTTTCCATCTCCTTGTCCATTCTTTCTTTCTTCCCCCGCCTTTTCTAAACCTCATTATCTTTGTCTTTTCTACATTTAAATTTAACTTTTTTCCAACCAAGTATTTCTCTAATCCAGTAATGAAGCCCGCCATCCCTTTCCCCATCCTCTGCCACCAGCACTATATCATCCGTGTATGCCAGTGTATATATCTTTTCGTTCCCTATCCTAACTCCTCCCCACCCTTTTCTCTTTATTTCTTCTTTTAATTTTGATATCAATATATTAAATAAAAGTGGGCTCAGAGGACATCCTTGCCTTACTCCTCTTACCAACCAGAAACTATCTCCTACCTGCTCTCCTACCTTTACCTCGCTTTTTCTCTCTCTAAAAATTTCCTATACTTTCTTTATTAATCCCTCTCGTATCGCTTTTTTCATCATAACTTTTTCTATCTCGCCTCGGTCCAATGAGTCAAACGCCGCCTTAAGTCCGAGAACATTGCTATCATTGCCCCTTTCTCCCTTTTAATCCTCCTAATTACTTGATAGTTCAGAACATATATGTTGTCCATCACCCCCATCCCTTTTATAAACCCTGTCTGATTTGGAGGCTCTATCTTTTTTTTCCTCAACTTCTTTCTTTAACCTCTCCGATAAAACAGTCACATATACTTTATACAACGTTGGCATTAGTGTCACCCCTCTATAATCTTTAACCTTCTTCCCTTTGCCATTCTTCACTATTGGTACCACTATACCTTCTTTCCATTACTCTGGCCACCCCTCTCCTCTCCAAACCCTAATAACTTGACAATTTCCTGCCTTGAAATGTCCTCCTCCTCATCTGTTTCTCTACCATCTTTTGCTCCTTTCCTAACTTTCCTCTCTACCCCTCCTAGTAATTCCATAAAATATTCTTCCCATTCTACCATCTCAATATCCTGGTTCACTCTTTTTCTTCTTCTTCTCTCTCTATTTACCACTTTCCAAACCTCTTCTTCCGTCCTAGCTTTCTCCACTTCTTCTTCAAACCTTTAATTTTCCTTCCCGTTTTTTCGATCACACAACTCAGTATACTCCTTTTTTTCTCCTATATTCTTCTCCACTACTTGTCTCTTTTCTCCATTTTCTTAATTCCCTTCTTACTACCTTCTGTTTCTGTTTACATTCCTCATCCCATCCACTTCTATCACCTCCTTCACTAACTTTACCTGCCATTGACCAATCCCCTCATTCTGCTCTTTTTACTTTTGCTTCCTTTTTAGCCTAAGTGTTAATACTCATTTCTCCCTCTACTGTCACTATTATGGGAAAGTGATTCGAATCTATAAAATTCCCTACTTCTAGTTTCTGAACTTTCTCTCTTACCTCGTGGTCCACTACCACATAATTAATTACCGTTCCCCTCGTTCCTCCTGAACGTATATATTCCCCTTCCTCATCCCCCTCTATACTTCTATTTAGAATAAACCATCCCATCTCACCTAGACTCTTTAACCATTTCTTTCCCTTCCGATTCAGTATCTTGTCTTTGGATTTTCTTCCTCGCTCTCCACCCCATTCCCTTTCTCCTCTATCTCCTGTTCTCACATTAAAATCTCCTTCTATTATGAGCCTAATTTCTTGCTTATTTTATTCCATCAGTTCCCTCATATCCTCTGATTTCTCCTGCATATCACCGTTCACATAAACCCCCACTATCTCTCATCTCTCCTCCCATATTTACTTCTTCTACTATTATTCCTTCTTTTTGCTCTTTTCTCTCTTTCTTATCCTTTCCTGTTATACATTCGTTCCTTACTCCCAAAAATTTAGCACGGACACGAACCACTACAGCTAGAATCTTCTCGATGTCGGTAAGGTAGGAATTTGTATCCAGAAACCCCCCTATACATCTACTAATCTTTGTAAAATATTTTTTATTTTGTCTTTTGGAACACATAACAGAGTGTCATCAATGTATCTGAAATAAAATATAACCGGATTAACTTATTTTAAGATTTTCTGTTCAATATTTTCCATAACTAAGTTAGCTAGAGCTGCTGATATGGATGATCCCATTGGTAGGCCATTTTGTTGGTAGTATTTATCATGGAATTGGCAATAAGATGATTCTAGACATATTTTTAAAGGTTTATCAAAATCCTTTTTTGTAAGAAAAGTGTGTGGTTTAAGATCTTTCCATCTCTTCATAACGGTACTTCTAATTGAATTCCAAGATATGTTAGTGTGCACAATCATTTGTAATACAAATTTTGTCTATTCTATTTTTAAAATCCCAACTATCTTTTATGTGGTTATTAGTACGTCCACAATTTTTTGCAAAGATTTTGATAAAACTTTTGAGAGATTATTCAACGGCATCCATAAAAGCGTGGAGCTGTACCACTAGTACAATTAAGATAGTTGTAGGTGTTATCATTTATTATGTTATTGTTTTTGAAACTAGTTAAAATTTGTGTTAATTTAGTTTGACATTTATTTGTAGGATCTTTTTTTTAAATGTTGTATGTTGAATTATCATTTAATAATTGTAGAACTTTATTGTAGTAGTCTGTTTTATTCAATATGACACTTTTGTTACTTTTATCAGCTGAGGTTATTATGTCATTATTATTTTTTATAAATTCTTTTGTTTTGTTGAATTTTTGACGTAAAGTATAATTATTGACAGTGAAGTTGTTAATATTATATATCGAATTTTGAGTCTAGTAAACGATATCACTTCTTACTATATTTTTAAAATCTAGTGTTATGTTTTTCATATTGTATTCAACATTAGTTATTAACTGTGCAATAGACAAATTTTTCTTATTGCACGGTACAGCTCCACGCTTTTAGGGACTACCAAAATTTTAATTAGAAGTACCGTTATGAAGAGATGGAAAGATATTGAACCACACACTTTTCTTACAAAAAAGGATTTTGATAAAGCTTTAAAAATGTGTCTGGAATCATCTTATTGCCAATTAAATGACAAATACTATCAACAAATTTATGGCCTACCAATGGGATCACCCATATTAGCAGCTCTAGCTAACTTAGCTATGGAAAATATTGAACAGAAAATCTTAAAATCAGTTAAATATCCGGTTATATTTTATTTCAGATACATTGATGACCCTCTTTTATGTGTCCCTAAAAGACAAAATTAAAAATAGTTTACATAGATTCAAGTAATCAGATCACAAATTAAAATTTACCATAGAATTGGCAAAAGATGAAAGTATTAACTTTCTTTATTTATATCTCACAATAGAAAACACCAAAATTCTAACAAATTGGTTCAGCAAATCAATTTGGTCAGTTCGTTTTTTGAACTATGAATCTTGTCATCCTATTTATCATAATATCGGAGTAATATACGGATTAGTAGACAGAGCTATCAAATGGGCTGATACAAGATACCATAAGGAAAACCTTAATTTAGTACGAAATACTCTTTTAAAAAGTGGCTACCCACTGGAATTGTTAAAAAATTAAAATCGCTGAACGTTATGAGAAAATCAAAAAGATTAATCAAAATATAGAGTTTAATAACAATTTAAACTTAAACTCAGAAAAGAAAAAATTAATAGTTTTACCATATATTGCAGGTTATGATGAATGTCTTTTTAGAATTAAAAAAAAATGTAACATCCAATTAGTTTTTTCAGTTGAAAAAAAATTTAATAAAATATTATTTGAAAGTACTAAAAATAAAATAGAAAAAAGAAAAAAATGCAACTGTGTATACAGACATACTTGTAAAAATGGTAAAAAAAACTATATTGGCCAAACTGGAAGACCATTATATCTAAGAAATAGAGAAAACGAAAGATCGGTTGATAATAATATGCAAAATACGGCTTTAGCAAAATATGCTCATCAGCACTCACATATTTTCGATTTTGATATTAACAATGTTTTAATTCTTGAATCTGAACCAAATTGAGACAAACGCCATCTTTTAGAAATGATATATATTCACGTGACAATAATACAGTTAATTTTAGAACAGATATCCAAGTTCTTGGCAATATTTATAATAAACTTATTTCTAATATTTACATTCCAAAATAAAAATAATGATACAACTTAATTTGAATTTACGCGGTCTTTCTCTAGTATATATATATGCTATAACGATTCGGTTCGGTTTTGACTTCTTAGGAATCAAACTGAAGGGCCTATGACAAAGCCACCGAACGCGTCCTCGGGTTGCGGATAGAGAGTCCCTGTACCAAGGGTATCTGCTCAATATGGTTACAATAATTAATAAGCAGTCGCGGACAATTGTCCAGGGATGTTCCCGAAGGAATAACCCCTAAGCGGAGCTGCTTGCTGCACACTACATAATATATTGGAAACTCGTAAGGAGAGATATGAAAAAAAGTAGGAGCAACGACTAAAAAGCAACGAAATGCTATATCCTTAACCTGAGATAGATGACGGAAAGGACATGGAGGATTGAAAAGTAATCTGGAGTGCGTTAATCGGTATTGTTTTGAGATAACCCATATGAAGAATGCGCTATTTAAGCAAGCTTGACTTAACTTCAAACACAAAACAAACTACATATTGCGGCACTTATTTCTAAAATTTGTAATTTCCGAAGATTCAAGTTTAGAGTTCCAAATTGCTCCATTTCTTTCTAATGTTATTCTAGTTTTTTCGCTACTTAATTTCCAATTGTGCATTCTGAAATTTGTTGTGTACACATAATTTGAAAATCTTCAAATTTGGAGGATATTTAGTACACATATTTCGAACTTCAATAATGTATTATTACAAATCGTTGACCATTACCACGTTTTAGCATAGTTTCTACATTTTTTACTAAGGAGAATTTATAAAAGTATTACATTCTAACTGAGAATAACATTGTAGTAAGTTTAGCTCCATTTCAATTCTCGAGGCATTGTTTTAAAACTTCAAAAAACACAGAAGCTAATAAGCGATAAAAAAACCTCTCACGAACTAGCATTATGAGAAAAATACAATACAAAAATACAAATAAAATACAAATACAAATACAGAAATAAAATTCTCTGTATACTTTCTTAACATTTATTCAATCTGAAATATAAGTTTTATTCAAACTGAACCAAAGCAACAGAATAATATACATTTTTATATCCTATTCATATTTTATATCAATATTTCAGAAATTCATTGCTAAAGAAAAAACTGACCCAAAAAGAAAAAAGAATTGGACATAGATGGAATGCCAGGCACGCTAAAACCGCCTGGCATTGATTCGCCTTAATATTTAAAAGTTTTCGAATTTGAAACAAACGGTGGAGCGCAAGAAGCTGCTGTAGTCTGTTCTGAAAACCAAAATAGATTGGCCGGATATAAGAAAGAAGATGAAACTCCAATCGATGTACCTGTTTCTTGAGAAGAGTTAAATTGAGGTGTATTTTGATTTAAGCTGAATTGAGGAGGTTGATTTTGGGATGTACTGCAATGTAAAGTTTAATTTTGGGTAGTACTGCGATTTTGAGGTGGATTTTGGGAAGTGCTGCAATGTGGTTGTAGGTTTTGCGTGAAATTCCATTGAGAAGGCTTTTATGCAGAATTCTGTGCCACAAAAAACGCCTGGATAATGAACAATGCAATTTTTCGCATTGCCTGATCCAATTCAAAAATGCCTTGAGCTTGTACTTTCTTTTGTAACTCTTGTAACATTCGTATACTTTCCACACGCTTCGCGTCAAAAGATTGTAGAATTTCCTTGGAATTTTCTTCCAAATTTTTTCGATGTTTTTTCGTTTTATGTTTCTCAGATTCTTCTTCAGCTTCAGTTTTTTTATCTTTTGCAGGTTCTATTTCGATTTCTTCTTTCTCCTCTTTTTAAATCTCTTCGTTGTTTTCAGTTGAATCAGCTAACTTTTCTGTAGCGGTGTTTTCTGCAAAACTTACAGCAGACTTTGCCAAATTGTCTGACAGGTCATCTATGCCTCCTGGCATTGTATCAGGAGCTTGAAAAATTTCAAAGATTCATCTCTTAGAGGGCAATGGGCCAAATGGCATCTGATTTACACTTGCCTATTCCAACTCATCGCCACGCCTTTACGATTCGCAGATGGTCTGCAATCATAAAGATCATGCATACCCACATAATATTTCCATCTGACTATTTTGCAGCCGCTTGTTCCTAATCGATGTTATTAACAACTTTTTACAGAATAAGTCATAAAATTATTTCATTCCCGATGCGAAGTTGATTTACTTTAGCATCTTCTATTACATTAGTCGTTTTATTCAATTTGACACAATTGCGGTTTCTAATCTTTACTTCTATTCTTAAATTTCGCGCGCAAAATGCTATTCAGAGTGCACGTCAAGTAGCCTTGATTTATAGGAATTGTGTTGTTTTTCCAATTTTTGTCGCTGGAAGACAATTGTTGCATTAACTCTGGGGTCATCTAACTTCAAATTTAATGCAGAAAAATAATTGCACCAATTCCAATGTATTGTCTGCTGCTCTTATTCACTTCTTGCCTAATATCGGTAAGGTGATAGAAAGTTCACGGAAAAGTCACGGTACTACTACACTTTTCCGTTCGCGGGTTCCGCTAGAGTAAGCTATTGTGTACTATTTTTCGAAAGTTCAAACAAAAAATTTGAAATAGAAGTCTGGTGAATGAATTACATTTTGGAAAAGAAAATAGCAATTAAACTAGGCAATATTCCAATTTTACGCTTAAATTCGTATCATTAATTGACAGGCTCGCAAAATAAAAATAAGTGAAATAATTTGATGCCTAAAATAGAAACAAAAGGTTTGGTAAAGTTATGAGCATAACCTCAATAGTCACTTACCTCGCAAAGTTTTTAGTCCTATCAGGGAGCGTCCGCATACGTGAGATTTTGATGAGGAGATGGGGGAGGGGGGGGGGGGGTCTTCTCTAAGGTTATAAAAAAAAAGTATTTGCATTTTCAACCAAATTTTTAACAAGAAATTTTTTTTTGTCTCACAGAAAGACGAATTTTCAACAAAGCATAAATTTTCGAATAAGTAGTTAAATTTTCAACTCAAAAAGATCAGTCTTCAACAAAAAATGAAATGGATATATTTTTAGTTTGAAAAATTACGTTTTAACAAAACGAAAAAATCGAATTATCGACTAGTTGAATTTGATGAAAAGAAAAACAATTTTTAACAAAATAGTTGAATTCTCAACGAAATAAATGAATTTTCAACAAACTAGTTTAGTTTTCTACCAAATTGTTGAATTTACAAATTATTAAAAAAACGATTTCTCTACAAAACAGTTCAATTTTAGACCAAAATTTGAATTTTTAACAACACAATTAATTTACTCACAAATGTAAATTTTCAATTGAAATTTTGATTCTTCAACTAAAAAAAAAAAAAATTTTTTACATAGAAATGCAAATTTAAATCAAATTGTTAATTTTTCAACCAAGAAAATGAATATTCAACGAAACATGTAATAGTTAATATTTTAACCAAAATGGGTTTTAATTTGAAATTAAAGACAATTGAATTTAACCAAAAAAGACGAATTTTTAACGAAATACATGAACTTTTGAACTAGGATAGATCAATTTTCAATTTAAAATAACAATTAGCAATTAAAAATGAAATAGTTACATTTTCAGAAAAAAATAAATTCTCAACAAAAAAATTCAGCAAAATAGTTAAATTTTCAATCTCATATTAGAATTATTAACTAAAAAAGATTAATTTTGCACCAAAAATGGAATAGTTGTTTTTTCAGTAAAAAAATCAATTTCCAACTAAACATAAAACAAATTTCAACAAAATAGTTAAATTGTCCATTTCAACGAAATAATTGAATTTTCAACGATTTATTTACATTTTCAACAAAATAATTGAATTTTCAACTAAATAGTTGAATAAATAACTAGTAAGGTTATGTTTCCACCAAAAATTAAATAGTTCAATTTTGAGTTAAAAATTAATTTTTAACCAGAAATAAAACGAATTTTCAACAAAATAGATGAACTGTCCCCCAAAGAGATGAATCTGCAACCAAATCGATGAATTTTTATCAAAGTAGTTCAAATTTCAAACCAAATAGTTAAATTTTTGAACGAAAAAAAAGAATTTTTAACAAAATAGTTGCAATTTCTACACAATAATTAAATTTTCAACCAAGTTGTTGAATTATTAACTAAAAAAATTAATTTTGCACAAAAACTAGAATAGTTGATTTTTCAGTAAAAAAAATTGATTTTCAACAAAAAATGAAACGAATTTTCAACAAAATAGTTCAGTTGTCAACCAAAGAGATGATTCTTCAACGAAAAAGATGAATTTTTATCAAAGTAGTTCAAATTTATAACCAAATGGTTCAATTTTTTAACAAAAAAGATAAATTGAGAAAAATAGATGCATTTTCAACAAAATAATCAAATTTTCAATTTAATAGAAGAATTATCAGCTGAAAAAGATTAATTTTGCACCAAAAATGGAATAATTGAATTTTCAGTTGAATGATTAATTTTTAACCAAAAATGCAAAGAATTTTTAACAAAATAGTTGGAATTTCAACAAAATGATTAAATTTTCAACCAAGTTGTTGAATTATCAACTTAACAAAATTAATTTTGCACAAAAACTGAAACAGTTGATTTTTCAGTAAAAAAAATTGATTTTCAACAAAATAGTTCAATTGTCCACCAAAGATATTCTTCAAAAGAAAAGATGAATTTTTATCAAAGTAGTTCAAATTTCGAACCAAATGGTTCAATTTTTTTACTAAAAAGATAAATTAAGAAAAAAATAGATGCATTTTCAACAAAATAATAAAATTTTCAAATTAATTTTCAACCAAAAATGAAACGAATTTTCAACAAAATATTAAAATTGTTCATCAAAGAGATGATTCTTCAAGCAAAAAGATGAATTTTTATCAAATTAGTTCAACTTTCAACCAAGTGGTTAAATTTTTGACAAACATAATTAATTTTTAACAAAATAGTTGCATTTTGAGCAAAATAATGAAATTTTCAATTAAATAGTTGAATCAACAACTAAAAAAGATAAACTTCGCACAAAAAATGGAATACTTAATTTTTCAGTACAAAACTTATTTTTCAACAAAAAATGAAACGAATTTTTAACAAAATAGTTCAATTGTACACCAATGAGATGATTTTTCAACGAAAAAGATGAATTTTTATCAAAGTGGTTTAAATTTCAAATCAAACGGTCACATTTCGAATCAAATGGTTAAATTTTTGAACGAAAAAGATGAATTTTTAACAAAATAGTTGCATTTTGAGCAGAATAATTAAAGTTTCAATTAAATAGTTGAATTATCAACTAAAAAAGATTAATTTCGCACAAAAAATAGAATAAAACAAGTCCAAATGGTGAGTCGACGACCCGGGTGCACCAGAGAGCTCATACAATTTCTTGAAACATTAGTATGTCCTAAAACTGAAATATCCTCGCATATCTGAGGTTCCGTTGTAGTGACTTCAACCCAATGGTGCAAAAAACAAGAATGTTTTGTCTTGATTTTTTGTATGGGACGTCTTAAAACTATTCATTTGATAAGAAACAAAATCTCCGCTGCAGCCGCTTTAAAAAAAAGGCAAACATTTTTTATGTCAAAAAATCGAATAGCCCTCTTTCTCTCAGAAGCGAAGCGAGATATGAATAAAAGTTAACAGAAGACAATTATTCCTTGGATAAATTTCTATAAATTAAACCCTTTATCATTTTTAATCCCACTTTGCTTCCTTGAAAAAAACATAGTTTATCGATGTACCTATAATTTTTTTCAAATTTCTTTTACTGGACATAATTATTTCAAGTGGAAAAGCTCGGAATGTAATTATACCTAAACTATTACTAACACTTAACATTTTCATCCTTAGCCGATAACATTCTTTAAATAAAATATATCTTCAGAGAATTTGAATGATAATATTTACATGTTATAATTTTTTGAAATTAAGAATTCACTCAAAAACGGCTCAAATAAAAAGTTCTCGTATAATACGTGCTAAACTACCTGTTGCGCGATCCGGTGCACCTGAATTGTCGGGTCACAATTGGCAGTTATTTTTGCTGTTGTCACAATTTAAATTTCGAAAAAGTACTTGTAGAATACGTGCTAAACAATCTGGTGCACGATTTGGTGCACCCGGATCGTCGAATCACTATTGGTAGTTATTTTGGCTCTTGACACAATTCAAATTTTTTCAAAGTTCTCATAGAATACGTGCTAAAATACCTGGTGCGCGACCCAGTGCACCCGAATCGTTGACTCACTGCGGCTAGTTATTTTGGATGTTGACACAATTTACACTTTTAAAAAGTTCGCGTAAAGTACGTGCTGAACTACCTGGTGCGCGATTCGTTGCACCCAGATCGTCGACTCACCATTGGTAGTTATTTCAGCTTTTGGCACAATTTAAAATAAAAAAAAGTTCTCGTAGAATCCGTGCTAACCGACCTAGTGCGCGACCCGGTGCACCCGGATCATCGAATCACCACAAGTAGTTATTTTGGATGTTGGCACAATTCACGCCTTTAAAAAGATCTCGTAGAGTACGTGCTGAACTACCTGGTGCGCGATTCACTGAACCCAGATCGTCGACTCACCATTATTGACAGCTTTTGCCACAATTCTAATTTAAGAAAATTCCTCGTAGAATACGTGCTGATCGACCTGGTGCGTGACCCGATCCACCCGTATCGTCGACCCGCCACGGGTAGTCATTTGAGTTTTTGAAACTATTTAAATTTAAAAAAAAGCTCCTAGAATACGTGCTAAGCGACCTAGTGCACGACCCGGTGCACCCGGATCATCGAATCACCACGGGTAGTTATTTTGGTTGTTGGCACAATTCACGCATTTGAAAAGATCTCGTAGAGTACGTGCTAATCGTCCTTGTGCGCGACCCGGTGCACCCAGATCGTCGACTCACCACGGGTGGTTATTTTACCTTTTGAAACAATTTGAATTTTAAAAAAGTTCTCGTACAACACGTGCTAATCGACCTAGTGCACGACCCGGTGCACTCAAATCATCGACTCAACACGGGTAATTATTTTGGATGTTGGCACAATTTACGCTTTCAAAAAGATCTCGTAGAGTACGTGCTAATCGACCTGGTGCGCGACCCGGTGCACCCGGCTCGTCGACTCACCATTGGTGGTTATTTTAGCTGTTAGCGCAATTTAAATTTCAAAAAAGTTCTCGTACATGGCGTCTGGAAAGACCTGGTGCGCGATACGGAGCACCCAGAGCATCGACTCACTATTTGGAGTTGTTTGGGCTATCGACATAAATGAAATTTTTCTTAAGTTCTCGCAGATGACGTCTTGAACGACCTGCATAAGAGGAAGGCCTTAGCCATGCTATCCTTCATCCGTGACCCATGCTTTAGCGCGATATTTCCAAGTTTATTGACATACGTGAGCCATGCAAACTTTTTTCACGCAATTCCCGAGAGCCCAGGTCTTCACCAGATGTCAAACTTAGTCAAAAATTAGTTTGTAGAAATCTTTGTAGAATTTCCGTCGAGCGCTTCGCGTGAAATTTTTCACGTAAAATATACTATTGCTGTATTTCGAACATCAAACAAATGTTTTTGTCTTAAATAAGTACATTTTTTTCTAAACGCAAAGAAGCACTACTAAAAAAAGTAGACTTGAACATTTTCGCGCACTGTGATAGCGTGCCAACTGAAACTAGACGCAAACGTG
Source organism: Andricus grossulariae (assembly GCA_011634705.1). Taxonomy (NCBI): domain Eukaryota; kingdom Metazoa; phylum Arthropoda; class Insecta; order Hymenoptera; family Cynipidae; genus Andricus; species Andricus grossulariae. The sequence goes on along the minus strand of JAABKJ010075445.1, from coordinate 91,502,607 downwards.
TTTGGACATGTTTGGTGATATCTCAGAAATCCGTGAAGATTTTGTGAGTTTTCCCGACCTATATAAAAAATCAAATTTGAGAGATTGTATCTTGTAAATTTGAGATTTTGAATCAAACTTTCGTAGATCAAGGCAGAGGATGAGTTTGAAATCTTTAAAACTCGATTTTGTTTCAAATTTTATGAAGTCTTTGCAAAACGTCTTGAAATTTCCATAACTAACACGAAGTTTTTATAAAATTTTGTAATCTTGCAAAATTGAAAAATTTTGTTTTAAAATTTTCCACATTATTTTTCGAAATTTTAGAAAATTATTATATATTCTGCAAAATAAAAATATTTTACCAAAAAATCTTCCAGATTATTGTTCGTCAATTTTCGAAAACTTTTTTAAAAATTTTTAAAAATTCTTCATTTTTCATTAATATTCTTGAAATTGTTTCAAGTTTGAAATTATTTTTGAAATCTTTTTAAAAATAATTTTTTTTCGAATCTAGCAAAAAAATTGCTTCAATATCTTCCAGAAATAATTTTTAGACAATGTTGCAAATCTTTTGAAATTTTTAAAACTCTTTCAATTTTCCCCCTGAAATTAATATTTTTAAATAAAAAATCATAAGCCGTTTTTCCAGGAATCTTGGAATAAAACTTTTTTATTGTCTTGAAAGCTTTCAAAACTCCTAGAAGTCTTCAAAAATGTACATTTTTTTTTAATTTCTTGAAATTATTTTGGAAATTGTTTAGAATTTCTGAATATAGTTTAAAATTTGTTAGATTTTTCCTAATTTTTTTTTTCAAAATTCTGCAAAACTCAAAAAATCTTCCGGAATCAATTTTTGAAATACTTTCAAATAATTTTCAATTTTATTTGAAAATTGATTTTTCAAAGTAAGAAACCATTTTTTGAAAAACTAAAAAAAATTTCTAATCTTGCAAAATAAAAAATTTTTGCTTCAAAATCTTCTACATTCTTTTTCAAAACCATTTTTCGAAATTTTTTCAAAACTTCTCAATATCTTTTAAAGTGATTCGAATTTTTCATATTTTTTTATCTGAAAAATTAAAAAAATACATGATTTTGTAACCAACTATTAAAATTTTGGATGAAATTCTTAACCTAAGAGTAGAATTTTCTGCACAAAAACATAAATTTTCAACAAAGAATAGAATAGTTCAATGTTCAGTTAGAGAAATAAGTTTTTAATAAAATAAAATAAATTTTCCACAAATTGTGACATTTTTAACCAAAAAAATAATTTTTCTACCAATAGGATTAAATTTCTATAACGAAAAATTAAGTTAAATTTTTAGTTTAAAAAATTGATTTTCAATTAGAAAAGCTAATTTTCAACCAGAGAAATTAAATTTCAACCAAAAAGATTAATTTTTTACCAAAAAAGAAATTTTTTTAACAAAATATGCGATTATTTAACCTAATATTTAAATTTTAGATGAAATTATTAACCTAAGAGATGAATTTTCGACCAAAAGGATTAACTTTTTACCAAAAAAGACAAATTTTCAACAAAATGGATGAATTTTAAACTAAGAAAAATTTTCAACAAAGAATATAATAGTTTAATTTTCTACCAAAAAAGATTAAATGTCTATAAAATAAAACAATTGGCAGAAAATTAAGTCAAATTTTTAGTTGAACAAAATAATTTTGAATGCGGAAAAACTAATTTACAACAATAGATGTAATTTTTGAACTAAAAAGATTAATTTTCTAAAAAAAAAAATTTTTAAATATATACAGGAATTTTTAAATAAATTCAACGAAATAGTACACTTTTCGAACAAAGAGATGAATTTTCAACTAAAAAGATTAAATGTCCATAAAAAAATTAAAAAATTCTACAAAAAATGAAATATTCAAACCTTTGGTTAATAAAATTATCTTTTAATAAAAAAACTAATTTCCAACAAAGGAAATAAAATTTCAGCCAAAAATAGTATATTATGCACCTAGGAGGAAAAGAAATTTATAAGAACTTATTCCAAATTATAAAAAATTCAATAAAAAAATTGCCAGATTCAATTTAAATATGCCTGTAAATTTGCTGAAATTTATGGATATTTTTAGTCATTTATGGTAATTTTTCCGGTAAATATGGTAAATTACCATAAATTAACCAATATTCATTTTTGACAATTTCCATAAATTTCTGGAAATTTATAGAAATTTTGGTCATTTATGTTCATTTTGCAGGTAAATATGGTAATTTACCATAAATGATCTAAAATTCATTTTTTGAAATTTTCATAAGTTTCCGGAAATTCAAGAAAATTGTCGATAATTGATGGTAATTTTACCGGTAAATATGGTAACTTACCATAAATTACATAATATCCATTTATAAAAATTTCCATGAATGTCCGGAAATTTATGAAAATTTTCGACCATTTATGGTAATTTTACGGGTAAATATGGTAACTTACCATGAATTACACAATGTTAATTTTTTTAAATTTCCATAAATTTCCGGAATATTATGAAAATTTACGGTAGTTTAATCAGTTATATATTGTAACTTTCCATAAATAACCGCAAAATTCTATTATCTGCAACCAAAATTTTCTCACAGTTTTTATGTTGAGTGGACTGACAATTGTAAAATGCGAGCTCATAGATGTATAATTTTCATTATTCACCTCTACTAGGAAACTCACTGAGAAAGAAGAAGACACCTTGTCAACATATCCAAATGGTTGGTAATGAAGTGAGTTTTTTTAAACATGCTCCTGGTTTCCCATTATTTCATTTTGACATTAGCTTTCTATCTACTAATTTTGTATACATTTTCGAAGTGAAAAGTCACTCTGACAATAACTAAGAGTAGCTTTAGCATCAACATTTTCCATATTATGTTCCGGTATTGGATAATCTGTTCACTTAATTTGTTTATAAGAACAAAGTAGGTTGTACGGAAATCACTTTTCTTTATTGCTGTTTATACGATGAACCATGTTATGCATATTATGTTTGCTGGCCAGATAATGAGAAAAGTCTTATTTTCATCCGTGAGTCTTTGGCGCCCCATGACTGAAGGATAGAGCTTCTGCATTGAATTTAAGGAGACAAAAGAAGACAAAATATTTTTGAATTGCCGGAGGAAAGATCTTTTGTCGAAAGGATAATGGCACGCCTAGGATTCAGTTGTCACTACCGCAAAACGTAAAGCGATTCCAATAGCAGGTTTGATATTATCATTGGTTGGCTATTTGATGCCTGTTGACAAATATGTTTTCAAAATTTTTTATCTCAATATACCTTGTACATATGTATCTTCAGATAGCGAACATGATCTCATTTTCAAGCAGTAGATTTCAATTTTGATACTGGTCTTCCTCAAAGTAATTATATACTATTATGCCCAATTTTGTACATTGGATACCTTTAATATTCTAATTTGTTGCCAATATTCAAAACAATTGGGATATCCGGATATCATTCGACGCAATGATGTCCACTTTTGTTGAGAATTTGTCTAGGGTTCTACGAAACTGTATTCGACATTGTTTATTATTTCTTCAGTATCTTTTTTACTTGTATTCATTGCTGATATTCTAATTTGAATTGTGCCCACTCAGTTTGAGTTGTGCTGATAATGGTTTTTTGTCTGAGTCATTTTTCACGTATGCTGCGTAAGCTTACCATTTTTGAAATGTTTTTTTATAAAATCTTTCACTTAATATATCCATGGATACCTTAAGCATTTGCCATGTGAACGCCCAGCCTCTCTTGGCACATTTTCTAGAATTGAAACATTTCTTCAGTACATCTTCCTACCATATAATAGCTGTTTCTGACTCTTGGTTATCTCCCTATATATCCTCTAGCCTCGTTGCAATTGACAAATATTCGCTCTTTCGAAGAGACAGAGACGAGAGAAGGAATGGTGGAGTTTGTCTTTGTCTGCAAGATAGTCTGAGTGGTACTGTGGTTGGTTTGAGTTCAGTAGCTACTTACCTCACGACCGAATGCCTCCTATGGTACAGAGCTTGAATCAGTGATTTTCTCATTTATTCCTATCTTTAATAACATTATCCTCACTGGAGATTTTGACACTAACCTAAATCTCACTTCCAATCATTCCAAATATCTTACATCTTTCGTACACTCTTCGGGACTCTCGATTGAACCTCATGATTCCACTCACCATACTGATCGTTACACTACTCGTATTGACTTAATGATTGTAGACGATATTGATAAGGTTGTCTCCTGCGAACAACATGCTATCCCTTTTCTCTCTAAGCACGACATAATTAACAATACCTTTATATATATGCTATGTTCTATGTTCTTCAGATGAAAATGACTGAATTTGTACTTGATTCAAAATGAAGAAGGAAATTCCTTCACTTCAGCGTGTATTTCCGCATCTTTCCAATAAATCATAAAATGAGAAAGATTTTTTCCAACTACCTGAAAATGGGAGGAAAAAAAATCTTAGTCGTTTTTGGAACATATAAATGATAAATTGTCAAATAATTTTGAGAACCCACACCTGAGATGAGAGAGAAATTAAATAAGCAAAGTTTTGATCCAAATGTGCCCACTTATCGGGTAGATTTTTTCACTGGTCCTGTTTTTTTACGAATAAAACAAGAACTACACATCCTATCAAAAAGTAACTCATAACAAATTTATAGATCTTTTTTGAGTGCACAATTTTTGCTCAAACAAAATCAAAACTTCTCTTACTGGATGGGAGGGGGGGTGTCAGGACAAGGACTGGAAATCGAGAGAGTCACAAATGGTTAATTTTTTATGCTTAGAAGGTCACCAGCCTTCGGCAGCGTTGTATTAGATAGGAGTGTGTATGTTCCCATCTGCCAATTCCCGGCCTATATCTAAGCATGGATTCAAAAACTTTTTCTTCCAAATTTGAAAAAAATAGTCTCAAAAAATTTCAAAATGCGCTCACTTTTTATATTTTCGTCAAAAATGACTAAGTAACAAGCTGGACCTTCATTTTAGGACACTTAAAGTGTATACTAAAGCCCAATTCAATAGATAATTCTTTTGAAAGTTATCCTGATAAACAAACTGAAAATCTACATACTCACAGACTGACAGACAACCAGACAGACATTTTGTAAAAACCTGTTATTTGGGTTCAGAGGGGTTTCAAAACGTGGACATTGGACAAAAACGTTTCATCTTTTTTGTTTGAAAATCCATTATTTGGTAAAAAAATTAATTATTTTTTGGAAAATTCAATTGTATTGTTGAAAATTTAATTATCTTGTTGAATAAAAAACTGTTTTGTAAAAAGGCATCCTTTTTATTTAAAATTTTAACTGTTTTGTTGAAAATCCAACTATTTTGGTAAAAAAAATTAACTTTTTGTCGAAAATTCATATTTTGATGTTGAAAATTCGTTTTCATTGCATTAATTTCTTTAATTGAAAATGTAACTTTACTATTTTAGGTTAAAAATTGATAGTTTTTAGTTGAAAATTCGTATTTTGTGGTATAAAATTAATCTTTTTTTGTTCGAAAATCCATTATTTGGTAAAAAATTTGATTATTTTGTTGAAAAAGTAATTCTTTTTTGGAAAAGCAAATTGCTTTGTTAAAAAGTCATAATTTTTATTAAACAATTCAACTGTTTTGTCGAAAATTCCACTATTTTGGTAGAAAATTAACTTTTTGTCGGAAATCCCTATTTTGATTTGGAAAATTCAACTAAAATCTTCCTAGGTTGAAAATACAACTGTTTTGTTGAAAATTAGTTTCTTCTGTAATTTTTTTAACTGAAAATGTAGCTTTTCCATTTTTTGTTCAAAATTGATTTTTTGTAGTTCCAAATTCGTCTTTTTTGGTATAAATTTAATCTCTCGTGTTTGAAAATTCAATTTTTTGTTAAAAATTTCAATTATTTATTTGAAAATTTAATTATTTGGTTGAAAATGCAACTTTTTGGGATGAAGTTTAATCTTTCCTGTTTTAAAATTCGACTATTTGGTTCAAAATCAATTTTTTTAATTGAAAATTTATTTGTTCCAATTGTTGTAGAAAATTAATCTTTTTTAATTCATAATTCAACTATTTGTTTGAAAATTTATGTATTCTGTTTAAAATTTGTCTTTTTATTATTATATAAACTTTATTTTTTTAAATTATATTATAATTATATAAACTATTATATTTTTGGTTGAAAAGTTATATTTTTGTTCATTCCTTCATTTATTTTTATTCATTTTTTTGGTAAAAGATTCATTTTAAAGGTAAAAATTAATCTTTTTGATTGAAAATTCAACAATTTGTTACAAAGTTAACTATTTAGTAGAAAATTCAACTATTTCGTGCTAAAAAATATTTTTTATTGAAAGTTTTTTCTTTAGAATGAAAATTTAGTCATTTCGTTAAAAATTCAACTATTTTGTAAAAATCTTGTCATTTTTACTTTAAAATTCAACATCTTTGATGATATTTGTTTCCTATATTGAATGAAAAAGTTGTCGTGATTTATAATTCAACTTTTGTTGAATATCATCTTTTTAATTTGAAAATTCCTCTCTTTTGGTAAAATTTCATCAATTGAACTTTTCAATTAACTTTTTTCAATTCAACTTTGGTTCAGTTTCCATTTTTTGTTTCAAAATTGTAGAAAAAGAACTTTACGTAATTTTTGCAGGGCCCCTAACTTAAACTTGCTTAAAATGATATAATTTTGAAAATTTAGAAATTTGTTAATTGACTCTTAAATTTAGAGGATTGAAAATGATAGCGTGGATTTATATATTTTTAAATCTCTCAACTGTAAAATTTCTAAAAGTTTAACATTTTTATTTTGCAGCTTAGCAGTATTTAATTTAATTGATAAACCTTTTTTTTCACTAGGAGTTCAAGTTTTCACTCTCGAAAGATCGCCAAAAGTTGGATGCGTTAGATCGCCCTGGGCAGTGAAAAAACGAAATAAAAGGATAAACGATCCGAAGTACAGCGAGAGAATCAAAGGCGAAGCTTCAATTCTTCGGAAATTAAATCATCCAAATGTAATTGGCTTCAGGGGTTTTACAAGTGGATCGAGTGGAGAACCTTGTCTCGTTATGGAAAAACTCGACGCATCTCTCGGTAATAATTTATCATAATTTTGTAATAATAATTTTAAAATATAATAATAATCGAGTAATAGTTAATCAGTTATTTACGGACTATCTATAAATTACGTAACACATTTTTTGCCTTTTTTATCGCCTCCCTGCCTGTGTTACGTAATTTTTAAAAAATGTTTTCAGTAAGCTAAAATTGTAAAGTTACGTTTTCAGTTAAAAAAAAATTAATGCAATAAAAACGAATTTTCAACATCAAAATATGAATTTTCGACAAAAAGTTAATTTTTTTACCAAAATAGTTGAATTTTCAAAGAAACAGTTAAATTTTTTAATAGAAAGGATGACTTTTTAAAAAACAGTTTACCATTCAACAGAATAATTAAATTTTCAACTAAACAATTAAATTTTTAACAAAATAATTAAAATTTCAAAACAAAAATTAAATTTTCAACAAAATAATTAAAATTTCAACAAAAAATTAAATTTTCAACAAAATAATTAATTTTTTTACCAAATAATGGATTTTTAAACAAAAAAGATTAGTTTTATACCAAAAAATAAATGAAAAGTTGACTTCTTGACAAAACATTTTACTATTCAACAAAATTAAGCCTACCTGCGAGGGTACTAGAATCACCGAATAAATTAATCGTGGGAAAATTGAATTCTTATGGTGTTTTGTTATACTTATATCAAACAGTATTGTATGGCCGCAAGCCCGTTCAACTACATTTGTACAACATTACTCGAATGTCCCAAGAAGAAATTGGGATTTTACCTTTCAACCGTAAGATTGAGTAAAACTTCCACGAAATAAATAAATTCAAGCAAAAAGGAAATGTAAATATAAAACAATCAAATAATACAAATGCAAAGAAAAATGTGTATGATCACCATCATGTATTTATTTACTTCCACGCAGAGAAAAGTTTATTTTCAGTAAAAAAGTGTGTGTGTCTCGGGACACACGGTAGAAGTGAAACTTCGACAAAATGTTTTGGTACAATATCAGGATTCGAAGGAACTCAATTAATGCCTTGAATTCCGTGAATTCCGTAAATTTCGTGAATTCATTGAATTGTGAGAATTCCGTGAATTCATTAAATTCCATGAATTCCTTGAATTCCATGAATTAAAATTCCTTTCCTCTGCCGCTACGACGACCTTTGCTTGTTGCCTCTTATTTGCGGTGTAGCTCAGAAAATCCCATGCGCCCCGTGGGCCCGCGATGACTCACCATCGTTTCCAAGCACTTTCTATTTTCTAACGAAATTCATCCATTATCAAATTTTCCGTTTTAAATTCTGCCTCAATAAATGATGATGCGCGCATAAACTGATCATTTGTCCGTGACTCTAATTCTTTAAGGCAGAATAATTTTTCTTATTCTAAAAAAAATAAGGAATTCACGTGATCTCATGTACCCAACCAAAAAACATTTTCGTAGACTTATAATGTAATTCTCATGTATTAGTGTCACCATTAGTTTATATTACATATACAGTTGAAAGTTCGTCATAAATACAACCGCGGGATTTCACGTGGAGTGGGTCCCATTCTAAAAAATTGCACCCGCTCCCGGCGAAATCGCGGTACTATTTTAGCCGTAACCACGCCTCACGACTGTGATAGATAGGTGGTTACAGTCTGCGATGGACTCAATATAATGATCCGATAAAAGTCTCGTGCGCCCTAAGTACAGGGAGCGACCCAAGGACGATCACGTTCTGCATTTTCCTCGGCACCCCGAATAGCACCGATGATTAGGACGACTGACTTAACAGAATATACCGGGTATAACCATCGCCTTGACTGTGATGTTTTTGTCCCCTGGTGCCGAAAATTCGATAATGACCATGGATCGTTTCTCGAAGTCAAGAAGAACTATGGCAGGCCTCAAGTGTGCAGCAGAAACCATTGTCGAGAATATGAAGTTCCAGTATATGTGGCACTTCTCATTTTCGACAATTGACTCTATTTCCCTAGGAGCGTTTGGCGGAGTGCTGGAAGGGCTGATGCTGTAAAGGTGACTGAGATTGTAATAAAGTACTCTTAGTGCCACATTGTGCCTTTGGATGTACGTCGTTCCCGCATGAGTTGGACAACTAGATAGTATGTATCCCAAGTGATCAGCGTGTGCATGACACGCTCTGCAGCTGCCATCGAGAATGTCTTGGATCTCTCAATTCACCTCACGTCTATGGGAGGTTGAATCAAAAGCTTTCCGGTTATCAATTCCGGCCATCGATAGGTAGCGCTGGTAGGATGATGCGTCTTTGCAGACATATCTATCGATGAGCAGGTTCTCCCGACGCCTTTTTTTTAGCCGTGTTGTTCGTACATCTCTCGCCGCACAGATCCGATTGTCCTACTAATCCTGTCATTTAGAATAGCTGTGAAGAGCTTATACAGCGTGTTTATACAAGTGATTAGCCTGTAATTTTTGGGGTTAGCTAAGTTGACCATCTTTGGCATAAGCATTGTGCGCCCTTCCACCAACCCTTCCGGAATGTGCTCTTCCGAGCCGTTTTTCAACTATGCAATAGTGATGGGTGGGCATTCATCCTCAGGTTTTATGAGGTCATTGCACAGCTCCTTGAAGCTATTTATGTTTTCTGTGTCTTCTTTCAGTGGATACTGGACTTCGTAAACTTCTCTCCAAAATGCTTCGACCTGCTCTGGTTTGAGCGGATGGTCGACAGTAACTCAAGGATCTTGGAAAAGTCGAGATGGGGGAAAAAAACTGTTCGCTTCCTCTGGCCCTCCTCTCCCTCCACTCTAGACTTCCTCTAACGTCATATAGTACCCATATTTTGTCGACAATATGCTGCCAGATGGTCAGCAGCTTTGACTTGTTAAGTGTGTGATGGCGGATCCGCCGTTCGCGCGCGATCTATCGAACCTTGGTGGTGAAATTCCTGCCAGATGTTATGTAGTTAATCACACAATGAATGCGGGACGCGTACTGTCTATCTTTGTGCTGTGTTGATGCATTCATCTTTTGGTCTTATGATCAGCCGTTGGTTTTGTTTTACGATTTGCATCCGCCAAAACTCTCGTTGCATTATACACACTACAATTGATAATCCAGAGGTCGGATCTCCAGAAAAATGTTCACAGTTTCAATATCAAAACCTTGTTCAGTGAGGAACTGTCTCAGGAGCTAGAAAAAATAAGAGAATATCACAGGAAGATTTTCAGGATGCAAAAAAAAGAAACAAATGAAATATAAATGAACATCAGATGAGAATATTGGATTAATAGAAGGTTCTATTATTTTTGGGACGATTTTTGTCTGATTTTTGAGCATTGCCAAAGTTTTTTAAATCTAATTCCAGCGTAAGTTTGCATACTCCTCGTTATACGTTGGTGGACGTGTATTTAACATATTTTTTCCTATCGAAATCGATCTAGCCGCTTCTGAGAAGAATGTTTTTTTTTTATTATTCTACTCACCCCCATAACTCGCATAAAAATTATTTCTCAGATATCATCTTCCGGGGAATTGAACCCCATATTAGTATCAACTCAAAGTGAAAATGTCAAACAGATTCAACTAGGGGCAGGTCATACATTCATATCCTGCTACGCCCTTTCAGAAATAAATAAAATAGTTGAAATTCTGATTTTTTCAGGATATCTCCAGCAAGGGCTAGTCGAACTGGATGCCTCTCTGATATTTGGGGTATCATCAGGCAAAGGATTGTCATTCTAAGACCTTCCTGAACCCACCCACACAGTAAAACTAAATTCTCGAGAGATAGAAAGATTTGATGAATATTTTCCCTCTATATTCTTTAGAAAAATGACAATTTTTCGGAAAAATGAAAGTAATTGCTCTTCTGATTTTTTGAGGAAGTATAAGAAATGAAAATATTCACCGAATCTTTTCAGCTCTATAGAACTTAGTAGTGCTGCATTAGTGGGTTGAGGGGGGAGGTTTGTGGTGGTATTAGATTGATAAACCATAGCCTGAGGAATCTCTAAAAAAATCAGAGCGGCAGTTACTTTGAATATTCTGGAAAATTGTTCTTTCTCCCAAGGATAAGAAGAGAAAATATTCCGCGAATATTTCCAGCTTCACAGTATTTATTTTGTCCTGCGTGGGTGGTTAAGAAGGGTGTTAGAATGATAGGCCAAAGCCTGAGGACCACCTCCGAAAATCAGATAGGCAATAACTTTGAATATTCTCAAAATTTTTATTTCTCCCAAAGATAAGAAGAGAAAATATTCACCAAATGTCTCCAGCTTAATAAAATTTTTTTGTACTGACTGGGTGGGTTAATGATGTGTTAGAACGAAAAATTATAGTTTGAAGACAACCTCAAAAAATCAGAGAGGCAATAACGTTTCATATTCTCAAAAAGTGTTCCTTCTCCCAAGGATAAAAAGAAAAAATATTCACATTTTACGTTTGGTAAACTATATTTATTTTCGTCTCGTGTTCTTTTTTTGTTTCAAAATTCAAAGTTCTACCATTTTGAAGAGTTACAATTAAAACTTCTTGAGTTTTCAATTCACAACCCAAATTAGAATAGTTAATTTTCCAGACAAAAATTAATTTTCTGATAGAAGAAAATAATTCCCAACACAATAGCTATATCTTCAGTAAATGAAATCAACCTTTAACAATGTAGTTTAACTTTCATTCCAGAATTTGATTTTCCAACCAAAAATGGAATAGTTGGATTTTCTGTTGAAAAAGTAACTGTGAGAAAAAAATGCAAATTTTCAAAAAAAATTGGCTAAATCTTCAAATAAATAGCCAACTTTTTATCAAACAAGGTGAATTATCAATTAAATATCAACAAAAATAGTTTTTGATTCCCGAAATATAGAGTTGCAAAACATTCAATTTGCAAGATCTTTCGTTCAAAGAAGTGGCTAGATTTAGTCTCAGCAAAGATATTCGTGTAGGTTAAAAAAATTCCGGTGAAAATACCCGCCCTGTTTAAGCTCCCAGTGACTCATCAAAAATATTCGTTCCACGCTCAATGAGTTTCGTTTGTGGGAAACTTACCCTGGAAATTTAAACAAAAAATACCTAGATATCGAGTCGACATTTTTGATAGGAATAAATGATGCGTATGGCAGAATGAATCGCAAATTCAATATCCCTTACCTCCCGAAAAATCAATATCTATTTGAGAAGAGGGAATAGAACGCAACTGCATCCTCCGCCCGAATTCGACTGCTTTTCTGACCGCGGCAGAGTGGGCTAGAATCCGAAATTCCTGCACAAAACCCAGAAAGTCGATACTTTCCTCTTAAATTTCATACTAACGGGTTTTTGGGGTCGCTAATTACGAAGAATAACTTTGAAAATTTCAAAAGTCAATATTTAAAATAGTCGATTCAAAATGTCGAACTTATTTATTGAAAAATCAGAGTTTTTCGCTAAGATCGATAATCAGAGGGTTTCTGAGGTCGCTGATCACAAAAATGGGTTTAGAAGATCAAAAAAATCAAAATGTTCTGTAGATTTGTCACCTGCGCTAACTAGGCTCAAAGGCAGATCTGTGTTATGCGTGAGGGACAACACTTGATTATTAAATTTTGTACATACTTCTTGGATCATCCTCCATTTCGCAGATCTATTTCTAAGCATTCAGTAACTGATATATTTGATTTTAAGAATTCAGAGAGATTGAAGAATTCGGAGAATTTGAAGAATTCAGAGAATTTAAAGAATTCAGAGAATTTGAAGAATTCATAGAATTTAAAGAATTAAGAAAATTTAAAGAATTCAGAGAATTTAAAGAATTCAGAGAAGTTAGAAAATAAGAAGTCAAATAATTCATAGAATTCAAAGAATTTAGAGCATTTAGAGAATTCAGAGAATTCAAAGAATTTGAAGAATTCAAAGAATTTACAGGATTTAAAGAACTCAGATAATTTAACGAATTCGAGATTCTCGACTCGAGATCTCGAATTTTTTTATTTGAGATACTAGATCTCCATGTAGTTTTGAGTTCACCTGAACATCTCTCCAGAAAATCTTGAATTTACCCGAAATCGTCTTGAATGCATCACATTTCCTAATTAGAGAAATGAGAGTTTTGCTATATATGGAAGATTATTTAGTTTTTTAACCCCCCTTTCTTCACAGATTTGAAATTCCTTTTAATTCATATTCAGTTCCTCTGAATTCACATTAGATTCCTTTGAATTCATATTACATTAATTTGAATTCATATAAAGAATTCAAAGAATTCAGAGAATTTAAACAACACAGAGAATTAAATGAATTCAGAGAATTTAAAGATTGAGGATCATTTCAAAAATAAGAAGAATTGAGAGGAATTAGAGAATTTATAAAATAACGAGAATAGAAGAAATTCATAGAATTTAAAGAATTCAGACAATTTAAATAATTCAGAGAATTTAAAGAATAAGGAGAATGTAAAGAATTCAGAGAAGTTAGAAAATAAGGAGAAGTCAAATAATTCATAGAATTCAAAGAATTTAGAGCATTCAGAGAATTCGGAGAATTCATAGAATTCAAAGAATTCAAAGAATTCAGAGGATTTACAGAAGTCAGATAATTTAATGAATTCGAGATTCTCGACTCGAGATCATTATTTTAAATTCATTTGAATTTATATTCAGTTCCTCTGAATTCACATCGAATTTCTTTGAATTTATATTACATCAATTTAAATTTATATTGAATTCCTTTGAATTCATATTGAATTCCTTCGAATTCATATTGAATTTCTTCGAATTCATAATGAATTCCTTCGAATTTATATTCAATTCCTTTGAATTTACATTAAATTTCTTTTAAATCTATGTATTTGTTTTAATTCTTTTGGATTTCTGGGGATTTCTTTGAATATACATTGAATTCCTTTGATTTTGCATTGAATTCCTTTTTTATTCTATGTATTTTATTTTATCATTTTGGATTGCTTGAAATGCTTTTAATATTTTTCAAAATTCCTTCAAATTCTCATAACTTTCTTGAAATCTTCTAAATTTTCTGGAATTTTCTAATCTGAAATTCTGACCTGAAATTGTGGAATTTCTTAAATTATCTTGTTTTGTAGAATTCTGGAAATTACATGAATTCGTGGAATCGTCTGTATTATCTACATTCTCTATATTTGTATAATTTCTGAATTATTTCACATTTATTATTTCAAATTTCTGTGAATTAATATTCAGTGCCTCTGAATTGACATTGAATTCCTTTGAATTCATATTAACTTAATTCGAATTTCTATTGAATTTCTTTGAATTAACCTTGAATTCCTTTGAATTCCTTTGAATTTCTTTGAATATACATTGAACTCCTTTGATTTTACATTGAATTCCTTTTAATTCTATGTATTTTATTTAATTATTTTGGATTGCTTGGAATGCTTTTAATATTTTTTAAAATTCCTTCAAATTCTCATAACTTTCTTGAAATCTTATAAATTTTGTTGAATTTTCTAATCTGAAATTCTGAATTATTTCTGAAAATTTCTGAATTATTTCACATTTATTATTTCAAATTTCTGTGAATTAATATTCAGTGCCTCTGAATTCACATTGAATTCCTTTTTATTCATATTAACTTATTTTGAATTTATATTGAATTTCTTTAAATTAATCTTGAATTCCTTTGAATTTCTTTGAATATACATTGAATTCCTTTTACTTTACATTGATTTCCTTCTAATTCTATGTATTTTATTTAATTATTTTGGATTGCTTGGAATGCTTTTAATATTTTTCAAAATTCTTTTAAATTTCTCATATCTTTCTTGGAATCTTCTAAATTTGTTCGAATTTCCTAATTTGTCTAAATTCCTTGCATCATTTTAAAGTCATTGGAGTTCCCGAAATTCTTGGCATTCCTTAAATCATCTTATTTCTTAGAATTCTCTGAATTACGTTAAATCGTAAAAATTGCCTGTATTGTATAAATGCTCTATATTTGTATAATTTCTAAATTATTTTTAATTTATTATTTTAAATTCCTTCGAATTTATATTCATATCCTTTGAATTCACATTGAATTCCTTTGAATTCGTATTACAATAATTTGAAATGATATTGAATTCCTTTGAGTTCACATTGAATAATAGATTATTATATTATTATATAATATTATGTATTATATTACATATTATTTATTATATATTATTATCCAATCCCTGATAGACGATCAGGTGCAGTTTCAGAAGCGTTGTTATTGATCTGCCCATTCGTCCCCTGAACATCTGAAAGTTTGGTAAGTCCAGCACTCAAAGATGGGTATGATTTAGAACGAGAAAGTGATTTTGAAAGACGAGTGGGAACATGAGTTTCCGAATTAAATTGAGTGACTGAGGGTGTGGAGGTCTCCCTTCCCGCTTCATGAGTTGAAGCCAAGTTATTGAACATCAAATCAGGCTGAGTTTCAGAAGAAAGCTTCTGCGTCAATTCAGGTTTAGTTTCAGAAAATGAATTCTGAGTCAATTTAGATGTAGTTTCAGAAGATAACTTCTGAGTCAGTGCAGGTTCAGTTTCAGAGGATAAGTTCTGAGTAGATTTAAGTTTAAAAGTTGAATTTGAAGGGATTGAGTGTGGTATATTACTAATAGCAGAATTTAGGGTCTGCCTTGAAATAAAAGGAGTAGCGTCGACCCTGAGAAGGCCCTCCTTAAACGGTTTCCCTGACAATGAGCAGAATTGCATGTCAGCCTAACTTGGCCGTGTTTGCTACAATTATGGCAAAACTTGGCCGATCGAGTTCTACAGGTTCTCCAACCGTGATCTGCTCCACCACTATTAAAACAGGGTGGTTCGGCTTTTGATTGGACCCTCTTTCTCAGAGGTGGACTACGTCTTGCGAAGTCTGATTTAGCTGAAGTCTGCGCCAAACCCTTCTCACTATGAGTTTTTCCCTTATTGGTGTTGGCACTGTGCTTATTATAATTGAATCTGGTTGGGTTACCATTTTTAAAATTAGGCTTCTCATGTGAGCAGTTGTTGGTGCCTAGCTTATCCACCAGCCTCACCAACGCACTCACCAATGATTCCAGAGAGGAATTGACACCGCTCGATGCGTTTCCACTAGTAGTCTTACCAGCTCCGCGAGAAGCATTTGTGTTTTCGGCATAAGCCAATTCAGGGAAGAAAGAATCTTTCGGGCTAGAAGGTAATCGCTCTCCTTTATCTAAATTCGCCGTTTTTTCCACTTCTACCGCCAGTAGCGTTAATCGATTATAATCGGAAAACTCAAAACAGCGAATAGACCTTTGACGATCAGGTCTGAGATTACGATGGGCCCTGTCCATCTGTTCTTGCATGGTGACAGGCCGTTAAAATTATAAAAACAAACCTTGCAAACATGTCAGAAAATCAGCGGTCCGTTCATCCCGACCCTGATAACGAGTGGCGAATTGTTCTTCCAGACGCCATTGATAGGTGATGTATCCGTACATCATGAGAAAGGCCGTTTTGAAATGTTGCCATGTAGGCCAGGCATGAGAATTATAACGAAACCATTGTAGGGGTAATTTCTCCAAAATAAATGGAATCCCTATCAATAACTCCTCATCAACGAGGCCTGAAACCGCACGCCCCTCTTCAACCCTGGTCAAAAAGTTTTCGGCACTTGTTTCGTTGTCCCCACTGAAAGTGATTCCCCATCTTTTGACAATTGTGTCCACCGTTTCATTCTGGGACCTAGTATGGAAATATTGAATTTGAGGTGATCGTCCCGCTCCCGCCTGATTAGGTTGAGCAAAGATGGACAAATACTGTGGTATGGTGGGGCAAGGCATCTCAATCGAGGCATGCTGAAAAATGGGGCTGAACACCGGGGGGCCATTTACAAATGGCGTAGACGCTGCAAAATTTGCCCCTAGGCCAGGCGATGCCACTGCTGACACGAAGACTGAACTATTGGTCAGAGGAAAATTTTGGTACATAGTACACGTCTGAAAGTTTTCACGAGATGACTGTATTTGTATTTGGTCGCGTTGGGACGATGACGTCAGCGGATTATTTTCCCATCCCCTATCCGGAGTGGTTCGTGTGGGGCTTACCCCCTTAACACGCGCGCGATGATTTATGGATAACCCCGAAGAGGCTCCATGTTGAATATTTAATAGTTGCGACGCGATGTCAACTCCTACCGACACCATTCTTCTTGATGGTGCTTGCGCGGTAATTGTATCTTATGAACAAGGGGGGTATCCTGGAACATGGCCACCATTTACTTCAATATTATTCGGTTGGAGGTACGGAGTCGAGGTCATTACAGGCCTCGTATCCAAAAATACGAAGGAGGTACTAGAGACCGATGTATGGACACTAGTTGCCCCAGAGTGTGAAGGCAGAAAATGTGTTTCAAGGGACCTATTACCTAATTGCCCCTCAATACTATAAGCGGAAGATTGGAATAATCTCCGGGCAGCTCTTATACTATTTTCGTATAAGTCTGCCTCACTACCATTGCGCGATGGGGCGGTTTCCGTGTGAAGTAACACTCGGCTTACTATTTCGTTGATAACCCCCTGTAATTCGACTGAGCGGTGCGCGTCACCGATGTCCATGTCCGGTTCGTATTCCGATGTTCGGGCACTTCCGGTAGCGAAACTGTTCTTCTCAGGGACCGTATGGCCCGGGCCCGTAGGACTTCTAAGGATCCCGATAGATCAAGCCCCCTTTAACTCTAACAAATTTTTTAAATGTTCAACTACTCGTAACAATTGTCCTTCCTACTATGTATTCCTGATGAGGCTCAACGTCATTGAGCGAAAGCTCGTGTTTCAATAAACATAGTAACAAAGACTAGTAGATCAGAAACCGTCAAATGTTTGATTGAAAATTTATTTTTTTTTTAACGAAAACTCCACTGTTTTTTTTTTTAAATGGAATAAATTTCGACTGGAAGTCTTATGAACGTGTTATCTACATTATTGTTATCAAAACGAATTTGTTTCCTCTTATTTCCATATATCATTGAAAAATCGCTCTACTCCCCATGTTTTGATGGCATTTTAGATTTCAAAATCTGAAATCACTTCTACCATAATTTACATAATAAATTTTACCTTAGGGTTCTAAAATGTTGAATTCTTCGTCAGATTGATATTATGAAGCAATCATAACAATACTTGAAATAATTGAAATTTTTAAGGATTTGAGTATAAACAAGTTTTAATATTACAATTCTTGGTGACAATTCTTGGTTCGGATTCGGTAAATTTTTTAGCGTTCCGTAGTACACATTTTTTCATGTTTGATGTATTTCTTCTGGAATTAACTTCAATTTTTAAAGTTGCTTTAGAATAATTCAATTTAGAATGTTTATCATACCAATTTTTTTCTATTTTTAAATGTTGGTAATGCCGGTGAATTCATTTTTTGATCTTAGAAAAAATTGTCTAATAAATTTCAATGTTAAATCATAATTTTTTTACGTGATAGAAATCTAGATTTTAGAATCTTCAAAGCTTCGAATAGAAAAAATGAATTTAGTTTTTATTTTTAAATTGCCCATTGTGATTCGCTTTCAATTTTAATTTAAAAGTTTTTAATTTTATATTATTCCATTCTGAAGGCTATTAATTAAAATTAATTTAATTTCAATTCCTTTGAATGTTAAATCAGCTAATTTTCAAAGTTGTAGTCCTTCTTTCCAATGAAATTGTTAAATTTGAGTCCGAAATTACTGATTCTGCCATTGCTCGTTACAATTTGTTTCCTTCTAATTGTACATATAATGTCGTGAATCGAAAAAAATTGTATTGCCTTCAGTGTCGGAGAAGCAGATTAATGAAATAAAAATTAACAAAATACAAACAATTTTAAATTACGTATGAGATAACGACTATTATGATATTTACTGAAACATTTCAAAGAATATGAAACATTTTAAGAATATTTTCTATTCGAAATCATTGAGAAACAAATCAACATCTTTTCTCCTGACACACAACAGTTTCTTCATTTTATTATCTCATTATTATATTCAAAAATAGAACACGAAAAAAACGATACCATAAAAAAAGAGATCTCTGGTTTTTACTGTGTTTTGCTGACAAGCAGTATTATTCTACTAATTCGATAAGTAAAGAACAACAAATTGTTGAATGAGAATATGGTAATTTATTGAAGGCTGATACAGTAACTGTAAGGAGGTAATAGAAATAGGATAGGTGACAAATTGAAAAATTTAATTAAAAACTCGATTGACAACATTTTCGGCTATATTCGAACAATAAAAAGACGGTCTTGTGAAACTTGTTGACTAGCTACGTCATCTTTGCAAGCATAACGTATATTCAAAAATCATTGCTTCAAAATGAAAAGGTGAGGAATATTCCCACACATGTAAAGAAGTTTATAGCAATATCAATACTTAGAAGCACCTGGTCAAGAAATCTGTCAGCTGTTTTTACTTTTTTTCTTTATGATTCGCAAGTAAGCCAATAAAGTCATTAAAATCAACGGTAGGTATTTATTCAGCATTGGAAACTTTTATGTTGTTACCATTTGATACCGAAGATCAACTAGATTTTTATCAGAGGTCTACACGTTTATTCGAAATGTGATTTTCAGGAAAAACAAATTTCTGCTTAATGAATATGAACCAAAAATCCACTTTTGCTTTCCTTTTCTGATTAGTAGTAAGGCCCGTCAATGCTTGTAGGTAGGTCGTACGGATCCGCAGCCCTTTTTCTACTGTCTTGAGATGTGTGAGTGTGTTTGCACCGGAATGTAACACACAAACATTGAACTAGATAGCGCCACTTAATATGTGAATTTACATGGACAGCTATTACTTCTTCCATTTTTCTACTGAAGACTAATAATGGATCCGTATGACCTATCGGACCTTAATTGATAGGAGAGGTTCTACAACTGAAGGTCATTGTAATATTCAAAATATTCCTCCTTTTTTCAATTTTCTCCGAAACAAAGTGTTTTGGTCACATTTTTTGACCAATTTAAAGGGAAGGTGAATTATTAATGAGAAATGCAATTGTTATAAATCATGCAACAACTATATTAACTTCCTGCTCATACTTTCTGTTTGTAGAATTATTCAAGGAGCATAAAGAGGACGCAGTTCATCCTTTTCCCATCTAAATTGATAATGTTCATCATTTCGAAGGATTTGTGATCGATGGAACTAGGCAGTTAGCTCCACGCTTTTATGATGTAGCAATAGAAAACGAACAACGGATTCGGATTCAGCAACCCCAAAAAGGTTGTTGAAGTTTATTGCACGGCTTTTCCTGTATTTGACGTATTCTCTTGCGAATTTTTTCCTACTCGTTCAAAAACCTTTTTCTGTTGATAATTCAACTATTTTGAAAATATTCGTCTCTTGATAGAGATTTTTTTCTTTTTGGTTAATATGAAACTGAAAATGCATCGATCGATTAACTAATGCAATTAAATTTATTTGGTTTTGGCCTATATATATACGCCGTCAACGTTGTCGCGGAATATTGAATCTTGAATGTCTTCACAACAGAATTATTCTCGGTACAGGACATATAGTCGAAAATGGACAAGACACACTCCTTAAAATGGTCAGGAAACACCAAAAAGTGGGTGAAGGGGCGTTTGTGTACAAAGCAGCGGATGAGGGTGCTGAAACACTCAGCCTTGACTTCAATACCATGGGTTAGCAAAATGCATCATATCTTGTCCAGCTCGAGTACTTCCGCCAACAGCTCCTCGACAAGAGAATGCACGGCATCTTCCACAGAAATGTAGAAATTGAATCCACGTCGCATGAAGGGTGTTATTTCCACTCTAGCATTATCGTCGCCATATTTTGAGCCAAGATGTTCCCCATGATTGCTGCAGAGCGTATCGTACACATTTCGAGCATCTAGGACACATATTATCTTGTTGTCCAACTCGGGCGGGAACAACCTACATCAAAAGGCACAGTGACACACCAAGAGTGTTTCATTACCATATCTGTCACACTCACGGCATTATCCCAAATACCGCTCTGTTGAACGCTCCTAAGAAAATAGAGTCAATTGTCGAAAATGAAAAGTGGCGCATATACTGGAAATTCATATTCTCGACAATCATTTCTGTTGTGCGCTCGAGGCCTGACATCCTCCTCATTAACTTTGAAGAACCAACCATGCTCGTTATCGAATTTTCGGAACCATCTGACAAAAACATCATAGCCAAGGTTTCACTGTACCCTGCGTCGCTGCGCGTCCTTAGGGTGCGCGAGATTTTTCTGAAAAAATAATGTTTTGATTCATCATTCACCATTTCAGTTTGACGTGTATTCCTTTGGTGAACAATTGTTCTATTCTTTTCAAATTTGATTTTTAATTTTCTAGAACATAAAGCATTTCTGTCTGAAATAGATTTTCTGGTTTAAAATTTCTCTTTTCTATTTAAAAATGCAATTATTCACTTGAAATATTATCTTTTTCAGTAGAAACATTACTCCTCTGGTTGAAAATTTTTCTATTTTGTGAAAAGTCTGATTTTCTTTTCATGGTGCAACATTCATCATTTTGGTACAAAGTGAACCTTCTTGATTGGAAAATAATCTTTAGCATTTTTCTCATGAATGACCCCGTAATACACATTATCGATTACCACGAAATAAATTCCGGTATAATTCAAAGAATTTCCATAAATTTATAGATATATTATTTTATTGTATTCACCAATTAAATTAAAGATAACCACCAATTACAAGGCGAGGGTAGGAACAATCCTTATCCTTTCTAATTAGAGGAAAAGCTTATTATTGTATTGATACACATTTTATGGTTGACCCCGCAGGAGGATACCATATGTTCATTTGAACGAAGATTTTGT
Source organism: Andricus grossulariae (assembly GCA_011634705.1). Lineage (NCBI taxonomy): Eukaryota > Metazoa > Arthropoda > Insecta > Hymenoptera > Cynipidae > Andricus > Andricus grossulariae. The sequence goes on along the minus strand of JAABKJ010075445.1, from coordinate 91,480,744 downwards.
TAAATTCCGTTTTCCTAAATCAGAATTAGAATTGTTTTCTGATATTTTCGTTTCATGTCCGAAATTCAACTGATTAACTAATGCAATTAAATGTAATCGGTTTTGGTTGATATAGTTAAGAGTTTGTCATAAGAACAACCGCAGAATTTTGCCGGAAGCGGGTGTTAATCTGAAAAACTGCACCCGCTTACAGCGAAATCGCGGTAAAGTTTCAGTGTTGTGCAAACTAAGGAAACGAAGCGACCCATTTTGTTGCCATGCAGGGATGCTTTTTAGGCTATTAACCAGTGAGACCTTGTCGCGCTTAAGAGCGACGATTAACAAGACGATAACAAGCATGGTTGGTTTCTCGAAGTTAATGAGAACTATGTCAGGCCTCGAGTGCACAACAGAAATAATTGTCGAGAATATGAATTTCCAGTATATGCGCCACTTCTTATTTTCGACAATTGACTCTATTTCCTTAGGAGCGTTTAGCGGAGCGGTATTTTGGCTAATGCCGTAAGAGTCATAGAGATGATAATACAGAACTCTTAATGCCGCATTGTGCCTTTGGATGTAGGTATTTTCCGCTCGGGGAACGTGCATGACACGCTCTGCAGATATCATTGGAAATATCTTCACTCAACATGTGTTGACGGCGTGCTGGAGTAGAAATGACATCATCTTGACATGCCAAAATGAAACCCTCCGTGCCCGACTTCAATCCGAGTGATTTGAGGCAAGAAAACGTTAGCACATACGTATGTATGCACCTCACGATGTGTGAATGTGCCTTTCCCCTTTCCAACAAACAAATGATAAGTCTATTGAAGGTTAAATCGAAAGCTGCCCGATAATCAATCCAGGCTGTCGATAGATAACGCTGATAGGGTATATATATATATATATATATATATACATATATATATATTCATTACCCTGAATGCCAATACAAAAATTTTTCCAATAAATTTTGATAATTAGTTAAATTTACCTTGATGATTCGCATGTTCACTACTCGTCCCAACATCTAGCATACATTGCCTTTTTTTGAACGGTAGACTTGCGGATGTTTCTGTAAAGGGAGAAAAAGTGTTTATGAATTGTGATTGGTAAAAATATGTTGGAAAAAGCAACAATGTAATTCAATTAATACATTTTTAGGCTGCCTTTGCTTTTGTATATTTGTCCTAATGATTGCTATTCGATAGGACAACACATTGCCGATGTTTATGTTCGATGGGTAAACGTTAGAAAATACGTCCCATATGATACACCTTCTTGATTTCTGAAAATTAGACCGTTATCTTTTATCCTTGATAATATCATCGAGAGTTATTCGGTTTTTATTAATAACCAGGAAAGAGTTTGTCCATATTATATTTTCGCAAGAGCGGAAAATTTACGTGAGATAACATCGTGAAACACTGTTCCTTGGAGGCAGGTCTCTAGCCGCGGATGAACTCACGCGGCTGACGGGACAGTTGAAGATGACGGTGTGACCTCTAGATATTTCTTTAGAGGTACCCATGTTTGTAAAGTTCCCTGGAACTTACGCATGTGCAGTAAAGTTGAGGGGTATTTGTATATGCGGATCAGAGTTACATGGCACTTGCGGCTGCGCAGTAGCTCCTAATGACACATTCAGATGCACAGTAAAGTTACACGGCATTTACTGCTGCACAACAGGGTTCCGTCAAATTCACGGATGCGCAGTAGTTACACGGCACTAATGCCTGCGCAGTAATGTTGAGAGTACGTAATGTTTACATATCATTTACATGTACGCAGTAGAGTCCAATGGAAATTACAGATGCGCAGTATAGCTACACGTCACTTATAGATGCACGGAAAAGCTAAGGGGCATTTATATATGCACAGTGTGGTTACATAGCAGTGGAGTCACACGGAACATACGGGTGCGCAGTATAGCTACAAGTCAATTATGGATGCACAGTAAATTTATTAGATTAGACTTACATAGCAGCTGAAACTGCGCAGTAGAGTTGGATAGCACTTGCAATTATGCAGTAGTTTAATGACACATATGACTGTTCAGTAAAGTTACACGGCACTTATTGCGGCGCAGTAGAGTAACATAAGATTTACGGATGCGCAGTATAGTTGGACGGCACATATGACGGCGCAATAACGTTAGGAGGCATTGATATATGCGCAATAGAGTTGCATATCACAAATGCGCATTAAAGTTTTATGCCACTTACATATACAATGTATAGCCATGTGGCACGCATGGCTGCGCGATACTGCTCAGGGCACTCAAAGATGTGAATTACGAATACCTAGCACTTGCATATGCGCATTAGATATACATAACACTTATATCTGCGCAGTAGGGTCACATAGAAATCCTGGATGCGCCCTATAGCTACACGTTACTTATCGCTGCGCAGTAAGGTTACGGGCTATTCATATATGCTCTGTGAAGTTACAAAGAACTTACATATGCGTAGTAGAGTTCCATGGTACATGTGGGTGCGCAATTGAGTTACGTGGCACGTATGTCTGCGTTGTAGAGTTACGTGGTACTTATCGCTGCGCAGTAAAGTTGAACTTATCGCTGCGTATTAGAGCTACACGTCACGTATGTATGTGAAGTAGAGTTACAGGTATTTTATGGATGTGCATTTGAGTTAAACGAGACGCCTGTCTGCGCAGTTGAGTGAGTCAGTCTTTACATCTGCGCAGTAGTATTTTGTATAAATTAAGGCTAGCTAGTAGATATTACGATAGTAAAAACTTGCAAACACATTTCTTATTTCTTATGAACTAATATAGAGTATTTCAATAAAAACCTACCTAACAACCTAAATAAACAAAATTTTGGTTTATTTAACAAATTCGTTTGCTTCAGTCATATAAAGTCTGAATGAATTGTTTTGTTGATTTGAGGAAATGTTTTATTTATTTAACAAAATCTTTCGGTTGGATTCACCGAATAATTTACGAGAGCATTTTAGTAGAATTAAGCAAAAGATTTGGTTGGTTCAATCCAAATATTTTGTTGGAAGCATCTTAAAAGTCACGGGAGCATGGACTTGCTACGATTGCGTATACTCCAATTCAAGATGACAGTCCAGGTGCCAGAGTTGTACGGTTGCGAAAAAAAAAAACAGAAAAATATAATCTGTTTGCGTCTACATTATTTATGAAAACATTATTTATAACTCTTTTTAAAAATTATTCACTATTTACTATATAAACTAAACATTACTTTCTTCAAAGATAATATATTTTTCTAACATTTGTTTTTTACTCAGGAAATTTTTTGTATTCCATATCTCGATATTTTCGTTATACCTTTTCACAATGAATTATAATTATTACATAATTATTTATATTATATTATAGTATAATATAATTTATTATATTATATTATATTTTGCACACGATTGAAACCCGAAAAAGCTTTAAATTTTAAATTTATCATAATGAATCATCGTGAAAGCATTAAATCTATTATTCAAAAAGATCATTTTCAACCAAAACAGGTTTATTTTTAATTAGCCAATTGCAGTTGTAACCAAAAAAAGATGAAGTCTACAAAATGAAATGAGTTTTCGAACCAAAAGTACAAATTTTCGACAAAATGATCTAATATATTAGTATTAATAATAATAAGAAGAATAATATTAGTGATTCAAATGGCTGCGGACTTGTTTCTTATGTCTTATTGGCGATAGGAGTACTGCCAATGATCTGGCATCTAGATCAAGGTTTTACCGTTGATTTGACTTGCTATTTTGCTCGTTTATAGATTAGAGAGGCTGAGTTTAAATTCCGAGTAAGTTTCCTTGGCACCTTGGTTGTATATTATTCTCATTTGCATCGATAACAAGTCCTTTTATGGCACGAAAGCCATCAAGTCTCCATTTTAATGGTCCATTAAACACAAAAACCCAGAATCAACCTAAATAACAAAATATAAAAAATTATCTCTTTTCCCTGTAATCGCTTGGCCTATTCGTTTATCGGTGCAAAGTAGTAAAAATTATTTTATTCAGGACAGCCATAGGTCAAGGAAACCCTGAAAATCAGGGAATTTCTATGTTTTAAATTTTTTGATTTAAAGTTTAAATTGTTTTATTCTATTCATAAAAGATTCTATGATAAAAATGTGGCAAGATTAAAATTCTGGTCTCTGATTATTATTGGTCAGGGAAAAAGAAAAATTTTTCTGGGAATAACTTGTAGGGAATTTTGAATATGAGATTTGCGTCCACCCTGATATAATATTCTGGTTAGTAATTTATTTGCTTTGTATTTATATTCCAATTTATTTTATTTTTTCAGTAGCCTTCTCCTGAAGATTATATTTTTAGTTAAAAATTTTACTATTTGATTGATAATTCAACAATCTTGTTTAAAATTCAACTGTTTGTTGAAAATTCCTCTTTTTTGGTTGAAAATTTAACTTTTTTATAGAAAATGTTTGGGCTTGAAAGTTCAACAATTTGGATAAACTTTTTTTATTTCTTGATTGAAGAATATTGATTTGTTGAAAATTCGTCTTTCTGGTTGCGAAATTCAACAATTTGAATACACTTTTTTTCTTTCTTGACTGAAAAATCTCGATTTTTCGAAAATTTGTATTTCCGGTTGGAATATTCAACTTACGAGTGGAAACTTGAACTGCTTTGTTAAAAATTAATTGTTTTCGATAAAGATTTATCATTTTAGTTGAAAATTCATCTCTTTGCTTGAAAGTAAATACATTTTGTAGAAAATTCGCCTTTTTGGTAGAAAATTTGTCTTTTTTTAAAGTTGAATACTTTGTTAAAAACGGCTGCTTACACACCCACTCTTACGCGAGCTTGCGTACACTATTTTGCATTATACGATGCCTAAGAATTGTCCTTTTTTTGGAATATGGCAATATTATGATTTTATCAAAGAAGTAATTTTAATTTCAATCGTAATAAAATTAGATTATTAAAAAAAAAATTGAACTTGAAACTGAATTCAGTTTCAATCCATAAATTGTGATTTAAAACAGGAGATTAACTTTCTTTTGCTAAAGTAAATTAAAAATGGCTGAACCTGAAATTTCTTTCTACAAAACTTTTTTCATTATGTTTTATTATGAAATAGTGAATTCAATCTCGAGTGTTTCCACTTTATTCGTATTTACATTTATATGGTGCTCATTTCACGAGCACTTGGCTTCCCGTTAGCAAATGTATTTGCTTCCTCATAGAAGAAGCATTTGTAGGTTTTTAAGTAATAGACTAACTAAAATTTTCATTTTGATCAATTTAAGAATAGAAATTTACAAAAAATATAAAATTAGAAAATAATACGAAAAAATGTTTAAATACAATGACAAATCAGACAAATCAAATTTTGTATTTAAAATGGTAATTTTTCGAGATGGAAAAGGGAAAAGGGAAATTCTGTCGCACACTATCCCTTTGCCAGCTTAATGCTAAGTTAATTTAAGTTAAGAGTTAACACGTCTTTTTTATTCTCACATCAACTTTAAATTATGAGAACATTTTTACTGTAAAAATAGATTTTCAATATAATGTAAATGACCATAACTTCCTTACTCTTCAATAAAATGTATTAATGTTATAGGTCAATCGATTCGTCTCGAACCAAGGAATCTTTTTTATTCTTGTATCAACTTTAAATTGTGTTGATGAAAAAAGTTTTACTATAAAAAACCGATTTTTAAAATATTATTGAGTGCTAAAAAAATGCAATAAATATTTTTAGAAATCCTTCGGTCATTTTCAAGATATATTATAGTGGTGAAAATAAGCCCTTCAAATTTCATCAATGTATCTGCAACCCTTTTCAAGTTATCGTGTTCACAAAAAAGTATGGCATCCACACACACACACAGATCCGGACAATTGCTTAGAACATTGTATTAGACATTATTAAATCATAACTTATAGCTACTAACACACTTGATTCGCCAGTGGGTAGGAAGGAGTGGGCAGGGATTAGATTTCTCGTTTTTGGAAAAGGATGTCACATGCCAACTTTCCCTAGACCGTTGCACTTGGTTGACAACTGCAATGAGACCAACTGACCGTTTCTATTCGGGGTTCAGTAAGCTGACTCGCAGAATCTCAATTTCAAATTTGAATAACTACACGTCTGTACGCTATTATGCCACTTAAATTCGCGCTCTGTCTGCCGTCGACTAAAGATCCAAAAGTGTCATACGTCCTTCTAGTCTACTCATTTGGTAATTTGGTTCCCGAAAAATTTCCAAATGGAAAATTTTCGTTGAGAAAGTTTCGTTATGGGGTCCGTTTTAACGCATCAAAAATGCTAGAACAGATCAATTGCTAAACCGTTTTTTTTTTTCGAAAACAGTTCCAAAAGATAATAAGAATTTAAAAAAAAATAATCCGCTATCTTTCATAGGTTCCGAGTTAGGGTATATTGAAAAAAACACATTTTTCAATTTTCAACAAAAATTTACTAAGTTTCAAAAAATACTGTGTACTATGTAATTTCAAAAAGAAAACAACGTGCTACCTATAATAGGTCATCATTTACGACCCCTGAAAGTTGGACATTTTTGTCTGTTTCTACGGGCAGAAAGTAGAGTTTAGATTTTTCAAAATAAATCGAGTCACGTTTAGTTTGCATTGATGATGCCACATGATAAAACAGAATTTACAAAATTCTACGTCAATCTAAAAAAAGTCCAATACCTTTCTCAGTAGCACTAAATTTAATCCGAGAAGCATTGAGAATAATCATGAAGAACTGTTTGAAACCTCATCCTTTCAAAATTTCTACTCATCAAATGCTATCACACATGCTGCGATGGCCAAGCGGGTGGAGTTTTCCAAGCAGGTGCTTCAAATGTTTAATTATGGAGAGATTGATACAGGTAGCATTGCTGCTTTAATGAAACTTTGAAGTTCTCACTATTTAATCATCATTTTGTTTTTCTGATCCCTGTACGTGTTCAGAAATAGTAATCAATTGTAATAATTTCTAACCCAAAATGTGACTGAAATTAACTAAAATAGACTTGGGTATGCCCAAGAACAACTTGGACGTGTTCGGGGTATTCCCCGCACACGTTTTATTACATTGGATCAAATCCGGACTGGGGCAGATTTTTTTCTTATTTGTCAAAATTTACTTGTCCCAAGCAGTCGTCTTATTATCGAAATTTACATTAATTAAAAATTGAAAAACTCGGACGTTATCTTCTAGTAATGAATATAACAACTTCGAACTATTAATCACATTAAAAATTCTTGAAACAATTATTTTTGTTTAAACAAAATATCTTGTTCAGTTAATCATTGAAAAATATAATTTACTGGAAATAATTAATTTAATTATTTTATAATTACTTAGAATTTTTATTCTATTTACAAAGTTATTATCACTTGCTCCTTGTTCTAAAAATGATGAAGAAAATTTCAGTTTTTTCGAATCTCTTTCACTATGTCGCTCATTAATCCATACTTTCTTGTCTCAATGAAATCGATCGGAAAAAACAACTATCCATAACCAATATTATGGTATCAGTTCTGAGATAAAACAATACTGAATACTTATCGACACACATAGTGTCAGAGATTCGAAAAAACTAGAATTTTCTACACAATTGATGAAATGAAACTTCAACAAAGTAGTTAAACTTTTAAGCGTGTATTCGAATTTTTAAACAGAAAGATTAGTTTAATGCCAAAAAAGGTGAATTCAAAATAAAATATATAAATTTAGAAAAAAATGGTTAAAATGTTCAATAAAAATGATGTATTTTCAACCAAAAATGTCGATCTTCAATTATTAAAATTAATTTTTGATAAGGTATTTCAACTTGAGCCTTCAAATAGTCGATTTTTTTCAAATAAGTCAAGAAAGTCATACGATCCTATCCCGTTACCGTTTCCCAAAGATTTTTCTTCTCAATATCTTTACATACTGCGAGCAGTTTTCTTCAGAAAAATTAATTTTTCATGAATTGTAAATTCATAATTTCTGAAAAAAGACCTTTCTCCTTCGCTCAGGATTTTGACTAAAATGAAGTCTATAGTGGTTTTATTTCAAAAGTAGACTAAGGTACGCATCTTCTGATATCTAATTTGTTCAATTAGATCATTGTCCTTCACTCATACTAATTGCGTGTATACTTCTTCATAATTCATCGTAAAAACCTTGAAAACTGTAATATTTTATTTCTTATTGGCGAGAATATTTGATTTGATTTGGAGAGCACAAAATAAAGCACACGTATTCTATCATGTCATTGTTTGATCCTTATTCCACATTGACTTTTCTCTGTAGTTTCAAATGATTCAAGGAACTTTTCTTCTCAACAATTTTGTTTTGTTTTATACATCGTTTATAAAAATTCATAAAAATTCAATAACTATATCTCCGAAGGACAACCTTCAAACTAATAATATCGTGTTCTTTTTCAACTCACGTACGGTAATGATGTTTTTGTTGTCAAAATGCACTTTTCAGTTTTAATATCGAATTCACAAAAAAAAGGGTTAATATTTTCGGCTCAATTTTCTAGAATCTTGTATTAAACGACACGCTTAATATTTCTGTATTTATTACTCAATTGTTACTACAATATTTTGCTAGAAAATAAAACGTACGGTAATGACGTCTAAAATTACAAAAATCAAGAGACAGACTTTAAGGTTCTTATAATATATTTATTTGACTTGGAAAATGTGTATAAATTAAATTTATGTTTATCTAAAGTTCAAAAACTTGATATGTTAAGCGTTTTTCAGGTCACTGTTTTAAAAAAAGGAGAAAAACCGTTTATACTTGTGCAAAGTGAGGTTGGGATGCCGTACGGTAATGACGTTTGAGGTGTTCTATTATTAAATCATACTGAATAGGAACACAAATAAAAAAATGAATGACCATTTTGCAGAGGATGATAATAACTATTTATTAAATTTAAAAAAAGGAATCAGTGCTAGTTTCTTAGTTGATGTTATATTACTAGGACTTCAAGTTTGCCTCCAATTTGATAATTACCCAGATATTTTTCCCCCGTATGGGTGTTTAGAATCTTTTTATTTCCTTTTTTTTTGTATTTGGTAGAGACTCGCTCTTGCGAACCTAGATTTGAAAAATTAGTGATGTAGTTAAAAGCTTATTTCCAAGCCTTTTCAAGTCTTCTATTTTTAAAAAGTCGAGGCGTATGCGGTCTTACAAAGTTATAATATTAAATTTTATTCTGATTTTATACTACCATTGTGTTAGATTTATCATGGTTTAAGAAGTTATTCGACGGAAGCAATAACGCCTGCTTTAGCATTATTATGTACACGCAGCCACCGGCGCTAGGGGAATAATTAATTATCCAAATCGAAACTAATGAGAATGAGCCTCGTGGAATTTGCATTTCGAGAGCTTCGAATTTTAGTGCAAGCAACGACGCGTAAATGGCGCCATATTTTAAAGCCCTGCTTCCAGTTTCAGCACGCTAGAGAATTTCTGGCTGAAATATACTAAAAACTTTATCAAATTCAATGTAACGCTTTACCATATATACTACGTTCTTTATTATAAAAGAAATTGCTGTCTTCGAAAAACTCAAGCACTCAAAACTTAAGAGAAACTTCCGAAATTTCTTTTTCTCCAGAATTATAGACAATGATCATAAACGATCAATTGATTAAAAATTAGCTAATCATTCTTCGGCATTGATTTAAAAAGAATTAATTTTCATACTCAACTGTTTGCAAGAATTTCTGGGCGGCAGACCCTACTGGGATCACTTTAAAAACTTAGTACGAAAAAAATACAAAGTAATTTTCAAAGAAAACATCTAAATCTGAAAATGAAAATTTTATTTGAACTAGTGAACCAGGATCTGAATTGATTAGCTAGCTGAGCCCCGTCACCGAAAAATGGTAGATGCGCTATTTCCTTTAATCGGAAAAAATTGAAATAATCAAATCTCAAATTATAAATCAAATTATTAACTCAGAAATTACAGAAGAATTATTTATATTATAACAAAAGTAAAATCCTATTATAGATTCGTTAACAAGGACAGTTGAAACTTAAAAAACAATCAATTAAAGAAATGACCAAATGGAAACAAAATGGAGAAATTGAATAATTTTCTACAAATACAATTGTGTTTTTTGGCCTGGTTTTCTAAGACCACACAATCAGGTTAGATGATACGATTGAATCAGATTACAATATATTTTAGAAAATTGCAGGGGCAAAATTCTAAATTGAATTCGGGGGAACGTATAATAATTCACAAACTCTAATAATATTTGAAAAAAGGAAACAAATTTTTGAGCAAGACATGATAAAACCTAAATATAAGTTACACAACACAATAATAAAGTGGGAGCATCTCAAATAATATTTGGGAAAGATGTAACTAAATAAAAAGCAGGACAAATTAAACAGATTGATCCCGGTAAGACTACATCTTAGAATATTTTCTTCTGAATTAGGAAGTGAACTTTTACCCGGAATAAATATATAACGGGAATAAAATTACTTCATGATCACAAATGTATTTGACTGCAACTTGATACAATATTTTAAACAATTATTAACAAGCAGGAGGGATTGCGAGATGTGCATCGCGACATGTGCGTCGCGAGATATGCGTCGCCAGATGTGCGTCGCCAATTCAACAGGGATTTTGTAGGATAAAATTACGGGTACATCAAAATCATCACGTGCGTATTTTTTCTTTCGATCCAATGTTTGTAAATACTCAAACATCGATATCTCGGAAAATAAGGCCCATTGGTTAGATAGAAAAAATAAGCACCTAATGGATTTTCATGTACTTTCACCCAGCGAAGATCCAGTCGAATTGGCGACGCACATCTCGCGAGCACTCCTTTTAGGTACGAACTTTTCAATTGAATAGAGAGATTATACGATGAGTGCTATACCAGAAGCCGATGGGCGAAAGGTGGCACTGTTCACAATTTAACACTTTTAAATACAACCTGTTTCAAAATGAAAGCATTCTTACAATTGAAATAGTATAATTGCAGAGTCTCAAAAATTAGACATAGTATGCGTAAACATAAAATAACAAAAAATGTGCAACTTTACAATTTGAAGGGCTCAAAATTAAACATGCAATTTTTAGTAATTCCACAATTCTGCAATTGTTTCATTTTAAATATAAAGGCTTAATTGTTAACATTTTTTCTAATGTAAACTTTCCCAATCAAATCATATCAACTTCAAGCGCTGAAAATGGAAGGAAAATTTCATTGTCGTAGGTAGGAAAAAATTCAGCTCGCTCCTTCGCAGTCGGGGCGCTCGCATCTGTGAAGTGCTCGTATCTTTGGAGTTCGAGTGTATAAAAATTCCTCTCATAACATGTGATCATTCAAGAACCTTTCAGGATGGTAACAGGTTTGCTGGGTGATTCCTTATTCAATGCTTATTACATCCTCCTTTTGGGCAGTAAGTAAATATTTATCTCAATATTTCACGCGTTACCTTGTTGAAAATTCAACAATTTTATTGAACATTGATATATTTAGTTGTAAAACCGTATTTTTTTGGTACAAAATTAATCTTCGTGATTGAAAATTTTTCTGCTTGGTTGAAATTAGTTCTATATTTTTAAAAATTCATCTATTTGATTGAAAATGAGCGTTTTTGTTTACAATTCATATTTTTAGGTTAAAAATTCGATTGTTTTGTGAAAAAAATTCGTCTCTTTGGCTTAAAAATTCTACTGTTTTTTTTTTAAATTCATATTTTTTAATGTTGAAACTTCTATTATATTAATATAAAATTCAACACTTGGTTGAAAATAACTTATTTAGATGAAAATCAACTTTCCGAGTGAAAATAAACAAAATTCGTCTCTTTGACTTGACAATTCAATATTTTGGTTAGAAAATAATTTTATTATTGTCAATTCATATTTTTGGTTGAAAATTCAACCATTTTTGCAGAAAATTCCATTTTTTAATTAAAAATTCACTTGCTGGTTGAAAATGCAGAATATTTATATTTTTTACTTGAAAATTTATTAATTTGTTTGAAAATTAATTTTGTTGTTGGAAATTGATATTTTGATTGATAAATTCAACTATTTGGGCAGAAAATTCCACTATTTGATCAAAAATTAACTTTCTGGTTAAAAATAGTTCAAATTGATATTTTTCACTTGAAAATTGAGCCATTTGGTTAAAAATACATGTTTGTTCGTCCAAAATAAAACTACTTGATTGAGAATTGAACTTCTTTGTCAAAAAGACATTTATTTGAAGAATGAATTATTGGGTTGAAAATTTTACTATTTTGTTGAAAATTTTACTATTTTGTTGAAAATTCGTTTTTTAGGGTTTCGCAGCCCCGGGCTGAAACCCTTCTGGTTTCGGTCAGGTGTCCGTCCTTCGTACAAAGGGGCATAGGCGCCAAGATTTGGCACAGCAAAAGAGCATAAGCGCCAAAATGTTTTTTCCAAACTTTTTTTTTCATGAAATTTTTCACATAATTTTTTGAAAACACTTTTTTTATTCAAATCTTTTTTTCACCATTTTCTTCAATATTAAAAAAAGCATTTTTACTTATTGGGTTAAAAAAAAATTTCCATAATTTTTTTTTCATACAATTTATTTACATAATTTTTTTGTTGAAAAAATTTTGTTTAATCACTTTTTTTTTCAGAAAATTTTTTTTTCAAAACATTTATTTTTCAATGAAATTTGTAATCAATTTTTTTTTTATAGAATTAATAAATATTATGTTTTAAGGTTCTGTTAAGACTTAAATTAACATCCTAATAAGCTACGAAACCCTTCCTCGTAGGCGCTCGGCGCCACTTTCACTAATTTTTTGGTTGAGGATTCAACTATTTTGTTAAAAACTCCTCTTTTTTCATTGAATTCGACTGGCTGAAAATTCGCTTTTTTTTAAAGAAATTTTTAAAATCGAAAATTGAACGATTACATTTAGTCTGATTTTGTTGAAAATTTATCTTTTTGGTTAAGTATTCAACTATCTTGTTAGATATTCGTCTTTTTTTTCGTTGAACTCAACTGATTGAAATTTTTTTGTTTTGAGAAAACATTTTTTAAACTGATATCTTAACGATGCCATTATTACTTTTTACCTGGCAAACTTAATTACATATTTTCTTAAAAATTCTTTTTTTTTAGTAACGCATTACTGTAAAATACTGCCAATGAGCATTATTCTCTTGAAGAAAATAGAAAGTTTCAAGACGTCACGGTTCAAAAGTATTCTTCAATACAATAAGAGAATTGAAAAAATAATTAAATTCTGTTAACTGCATTTAAAAAAATAATATTTTAGACATTTTCGTTATCTGCTATTGTGCCTAATTTTTGTTTTAGGGTTCTAGGGTGAGATTTCCACTCAGATATAGTTTTATTTAATATTTCTGAAAAAATACGACTTTGAAATTATACGACCAAAATGTGGAAGTTTCTTGGCAAAGAGTTGAGTTCACAGTTTGACTGCTTACCTAATGGCGCCCCTATTCCTGGTGTTCCACGTTCCAGTACTTATAATTCTCCTGACAGGAATTGTTCTCCTGCTAGGTCTGCTGCTCCTTCCGAGTCTCATATTCATGCCAGGTCCAGGTCACCTCCTCGCAGGCATAGTTCTTGGCTGGTACTTGGATTTGACCCTGAAGATCTTAGATTCATTCGGCTTATTTCCCTCACAAATCCACATCGCGTATTCGAAATTCGCAAATACACTTTTCATGCCGATACACCCATTCAATTGAGAGGACTCCGTAACGAGATTTTGCCCATGCCAACCGAAGAGCGAAATGTTTTATCAACATCGACTGGTGACGCCGTGGCCATATTTGAGGGTAATAATAAATTTCTTCGTGGAATATATACCAGAAGTGGCTGTTTGAGAAGGGCGAAAGTAAACATGAACAATGGCTCAATTGTCGAACTGGACAAAGAGGAAATCGCTGAAATTCGCATCGGCAACAACTCAATCTCAAAAGGTTATAGAGTGGTACATGTAAACGACATGTAAAGCAAAATCCGCCATACCATAATGAAATGTAAAAAAATGTAAAAATGAAATTTGAAATTGCTTGAGATCCGAAGTCGTGTAATTACAATAAAAAGTTAATGTATTATCGTTTTCCTTTTCTCGGAAATACACAAAGAAAAGTTGTATTTTATTTTTACACGAAAATATTTGAGGAGCGAAATTATTAGTGGCTCATAATAATGTACCTATGATAACTTTCCTACAGGTGAAACTACACTACAGTAGGTATGAAAAAATGTCTCAAAATCTAGTGGCATGAATGTCCTACAATAAAGAAAAGTTTTCGTGTTCAAATATCACAAAAACAGTATCACGTAATGAGTTAATTAGATTAATTTCCAGATTACTGACATTGCATACAGTACACAGAAAAAGCTGGTGTTTCTATTAGAACCAATTTTTGGTTCCAAAGGAGCTGCAGCAAGAAGGAACCTCTCTTGCTGAAAAGGTACCCACAATGATGAATTTTTACTAAGTGATCCCAAAGCATGGATTCAAATAGTTCTAACAGAGCCTTCTTATCACTTCTGCCTTAACTCACTTCAAGGATTTCGGGAGGTAATGATGCAGATTTGGTCTATAATTCGAATCATATAGTATTGCAATCGGAAAAATTTAATGAAGAAACTAAAACCATAGAAATTATTCATTCTGGAATAGAAGAAATCGCACAGGAAATTTTACAGTTTCAAAGGTTATGTTAAAAATACGATGTTTTCCACTGCGCATGCACAAAAAGCGCGAGACCATTTAGTATGATATTATATACACTTGTAATATTAGGTTGATATTAATTTTTTTACGAAACTAGGTATTTCTGCAATTCAATTCAATTTGTTTTAATAGAGATTGAAAAGCGTTTGTTATTATTTATCTGTATGACTATTTATAGTATTTATTGATTGTAAATAGGCCCGCACTTCTCGTCACATGCGCAGTTGAAAACGTTGGAACTCTCCGATGGCCATCTGTCGGATATCAACGAACTAAAAAGAAACCCTTAATAAGAGTTCCTTCAGAGCAGGGCTCTCCAGGAGGCAGTCATCAGCTGCAAAGACTGCCAGTGGTAGTCAAGAGACTAGGCCCTCGTAAACCTTGTCGTTCGACTGGTCCTTAATCCTTCACAGTAAGTTACAGTTTGAAGTGAAGAGACGAAATTTATTGTGCATTCGAGTAGAAAAAATTCAGACCCATCGGTTTGAACAATGAGCCGCAAGGAATCGTGACCGTAACGACCGTAACCCTTTCCAGGATTCCTGGAAACCGAAGAAAAAAATGACAGAAAAAATTGGTGGCAGCCATGCACTTGTCGTGGCCGCAACATGACTGAAACAACAGTTTCTTCTGTGTAGTTAAAGAAATTAAAATATTTCATTATAAGATAAATGAAGTTTTTGTCCTTCAAGAAGATTAGGCTAATTATCTATGGCAGAGATTATACCTCGCGAGCCTCATTCTGTGGTATATTTAAACAACATACAAACCAAAAGCCGCCATACCACGATGAAATTTGAATAAAATTAAAAGCAAAATTTGACATTATTTGTGATCCAAAGTCGGATAAAAATCCTACAAATAATTGGTTATAAATTTCACTCACGGCCACGTCTCACAACCGTGAGACTGGTGGTCACGGGACACGTCGAAATCACAACGACAGGTCGTCGAAACCCTTGTGTGTTTTGAGGACACGATGCGACCCAAGGATGATAGCTTTCTACATGCATCTCGACACCTCCTTAGCATATTTTTGGTATGCGGGTATGGCTTGAAGGTTACGAACCAGTGATAGTTTCGCACCTCTGAGAGCACCTATCACAAGGACAATTACTTTTACCGAATGTTTTGGGTACAGTCGTTGCAGCTCCCTTTTAAGGTCTTGATACCTTTCCTCCTTTCCTTTCTCCTTGGCAGTGATGTTGTATTCACTGGTTCGTAACCTTAAAGCCATTCCCGCGTGCCAAAAATATGCCACGGCACTTGCGAGATGGATTCAGAAAGCTGTCATCCTTGGGTCGCTTCGTGTCCTCAAAACAAACGAGGGTTTCGCTAGCCTGTCTTTGTGATTTCGTCGTGTCCTGTGACCACCCATCTCGCGGTTGTGAGGCGTGGCCATGAGTGGGATTTACCGCGGTCCTACTGGGAGCCGATTTCATTTTTCAGATGGCAGTTGCTCCCAGTGGAACCTTGCGGTGGTTGTTAACCTTTAGTTTTCAATTATATATATATTGTCACTCTCACGTTTTGAGAGGTATTATTTTATGAAAGAATAAACCTTTAGCAACTGATTCTGATTATTTGTTTCATGCTTCAATTATTTTTCTTATCTATCACTTAAATGTAAATTATAAAAAGAAGTCGATTGGGGTTCTCACGAGAGAAGAAATGAGATTCTTTGGATTTCGTTTACTGAACAATGATAGTTTAGTCATAAATCTACCCTAGTCTCAATACATAAGAGGCCCTAGGCTACCCTGTGTCAGTCCTTAATATAACCGTAAGTTATGCAAGCATCTTTCCATAGGTATTTCTCTAATCCAGTCTTTATTATAATCTTACAAATCAAAGATCTCAATGAACTGAGAACCAACTCTTCTTTGGTTAATCTTTTTTTTTATTCTCGATTTATATATTTTTTTTATTTGTAATTCTCTGATCAGTTTCTTAAATCTCGACAGATACTTCAAAGAAGCTTTGGTTTCTTTCATACAAGAAGTGTCTAAATATATTCTTGATAATTATAATTATGAAAACATTACATCATCTATTCATCTCGACCTTTAAACAAGTGATATAAAACAAATATCTTTATAAAAGTAATCCTATGCATATAAATTTAATATATTTTTATTTTATTTTTATGCAATTTCGCAGTATCAAAATTGTTAAGTAATCGTTGGAAAACTGAGCTAGCGCAGGAGAGTTCAATATTTTCACTCTTTCTTAACATTATTCAATTTGTTTTTATTATCCATTTTTGATTCCCCAGAAATGACTCGGAATTAGAAGACAAGGAAAATTCCTTATTTCCACCCCAAGACAATCTCTGTAAATTCCTCTAGTAACATAAAAATATAAATATAAAATTTTAAACATTTAATTTAGTTATTGATATTAATCTATAATTAGATGACATCTTTGCTGTTTTTTTAAAGATATCGTTTTTAATTGACCCAAGTGCATTTTAACCACGGAAAGGGGTTAAAGCTTAATATAATCGATACATTTTTATTTGATTTTTTAAAAACACAAGAAATATATTTTAAACTGTTATTCGGGCCACGGATAGGGGCCAGAACTTAAATAAAAGATCATCAATGAACAATTTTAATAGAAATTATTACTATATTAGTAAGTTGATTAATGAATTAAAAAAGGAAATTTTAAACTTACCCGCAGTAATTTTCATCTTTCTCCCTCTCTTCCAAATATTATTCTTGTTACACTTGCGCGAATTGAGGCTTAGTTCATCTCTCGACAAATTTCTGTAAGTTCTCTTCCCTCTATTTGGAAAGCCGGTTTATAGATTCCGGAATATTAATTTCTTAAGGTATATATTTGTCCTTGTTTTGTTATAGTATTAGATGAGAATTTTACATGATATTGTTCATATATTCCCCCCCCCCCCCTTTTTCCTCAAGAAATCGAAGCTTTGAAGCACTCTCGACTCAGGAATTGAATCAGGATAATTAAATTTTTGATTCAAATTTCATATAAATAAATAAATCAATTTTAGGTTTAATTATAATTACAGTATTGATATGTGCAACATCCTGAAAAGTATATATTTATAGGCGGCGGCTAGATTTTGGAAAATTTCATTCAACATCAGTCATCAAATTAACTTCTGCCCAATTAATATACCAACAACAGAATTGAAAATCAAAATTATTACTTCTAACGAACAAAACGTTTCCTTCACGCAGTGTAAGAAGAATTAATCATTCATTAATTTAAAAAAATCTAATTAATTAATTAATAATAAAAAAATACGATTAACCAACAATTTAATTGAATTATTAAAAAAAGTACGTATGCCGCTCAGGCTAGGAGAAATTTTGAGACACGAGACAATGTGCAAATCGTCCATGGTCGTGTCGAAAATGTGGAAACTAGATCCCCGCTCCCCCACCCCCTTACCAGAGCAGAATGACCACACGGTGAAAAATTTCCATTTTGAATATAGTTAGATGACATCTTTGCTGGTTTTTTTAAAGATATCGTTTTTAATTGATCCAAGTATTAGAAGTGTAAGGAAGATTTTTTATTGGCATTAGAGTCGATAATTTTTATTTGTTTTGTGTTCTACAATTTATTTAAAAACAAAACAAACAATATATATAGTTTTAAGTATATTAAAGTTAGATTTTTTTATGTTTCGTCCCGGACTGACTCACTGGACTCGTCAGTAAGGCTATGTGAATCAGTCCTACCTTAATAAGAGGATACTAAGTAGTTTGGACATGAACATGAGTTTCTGGCAGATCCCACTGAGCCCAGAATCCAAGAAATATACTGCATTTTTGTATAAGGGAAAATGCTTTGAACACAATGTCACCCCCTTCGGGTTAAGAACAAGCACTGCGGCACTGGTTCGAGGGTTAGACGAGGTGTTAAAAGGGTTAAACGAATTTATAATATCTTACGTCGATGATCTACTGGCCATATTATTTCCGCAGCAGGAATAAGGCCAGATCCTGAGAAAATTCAGGCTATAAAGGACTTTAGTATACCAAAAAACAAAAAACAACTACAAGGGTTCTTAGGGACTGTCAATTTCAGCGCAAAATTTACAGAGAAGTTTTCAGAAGAACTAGTGCCGATCCTAGAACTTTTAAGATAGAGCATTAAATGGAAATGGGAAGAAAAGCACCAAATAGCATTTGAGAGAATTAAAAAATTATTTAGTTCTCAAGTCATGTTCTATTTTCCCGATCCAACAAAAACCTTCTTTTTACAAACCGATGCGAGTGATTACGCCCTGGGAGCAGTACTTTACCAACACGACGAACATGGTAAAGCAAGGATTGTAGCATGTGGGAGTCGTACCCTAAAAGGAGCAGAAATAGCGTACTTTATCACGGAAAAAGAACTCCTGGCCCTGGTTAGGTCCTTACAGAAGTACCGAAGCTTTCTACTGGGTGCAAGGATTATTCACCGCACGGACCACATGGCGCTCATGTTCCTCCAAACAAACAACTACTGGTACATCGGGGAATGTTTATATAAGAAATGTAATCTTCAGTGGAAAATTTGTCTGCCAATCGAACTGGCAAGGAGACTAATACTTGAGTGCCACGTGATATATGGGCACATAGGGGCTAGGAAATGTCAGGCCATGATAACTGAATATTTCCATCTCCCAAGCTTGGCAAAGGTCATCAGAAAAACCATCAGGGCCTGTGACATTTGTCAAAAGAACAAAATCACAACCCAAAGTAGTTTCGCCCTCTTCCAACCAATCATAATTGCAGAACCTCTGGAGGTCGTATTCATCGAGTTCTACGGACTCTTACCAAGCTCGAAGTTCGGATTTCGATACGTGCTAGCGTTACTGGATGGATTCACGAAATACATTAGGTTATACGCCCTGAGGAAGCAGACAACCCAGGCCACCATCACAAAAATATTCGAAAACTTTGTTCATCAGATAGGAAAATCTAAGAGAATCGTCACGGATCATGGAACTCAATTTACAAATAAGACCTGGGGAGATAAGTTGAGAAAGGAAGGCATAGAACACACGCTTACATCAATCAGGCACCCACAGGCGAATATGGTCGAACGAGTAAATGGGGAACTCTCAAAATTCTTCCGCATTCTGCTACAAGAACACAAGCATTCGGCATGGTATGACAAATTACAAACCATAGAAAATATAATAAATGAGATCCATCATGACGCAACAGGATTCACGCCAATGGAACTAATGCTAAAAAAGAAACCTACCCGTTTCTGGAGGAAGTGGATCCAAAGCAAAGCAAAAACCGTAGATTTGAACTGCGAAGAAAAGTTAACTCTGACGAGAAATTCTATCTTGAAGAAGGGGTTGAGCAGAGCGAAAAAACAGAACTTACTACAAAATCCTACCACATACCTGGTGAACAACAAGGTGCTAATTAAAAACCTGCAACCTATCGGACAAATTCTTAAAGCGTACCGCCAAATTTATGGCAATCTTCGAGGGGCCCTATGAAATAAAGAAAGTAGTAGGACAGGGAACCTACATCGTGGCGTATTTGAGAAACGGTGTAGAGCGGGGAATGTTTCATGCTAATGAAATTAGAAGTTACCACTCTAATTAAGTCTGGAACACTAACAGCGTGCCGGGACATTTCAACAACCACGCGCACATTAACACGTCCCCGTGCATATATTACAGAATTAATTTATTTTGTTACAGTAAGATGGACGCTTCAACCCAGGTAATGTCATACCACCCATTAAACAAGGTTGATGCATCCTCGTATAAAAAACAGGCAGTACAAGTCTACAACGACAGTGCGCATCATTCCAATGGACATCATGGTCTCTACTCGAGACCAAGGTACCAATCCGATGGAGCCAATTGGAGACACCCAAAGAACTCTCAAAAAACGGTCCAGACCAACCCCAGCGACCCAACCCAAACCGATGAAGACCATCAACCAACGGGTCAAAGATATCATCCACAAAATATCCCACCTTCAAAAGAAGAATGAAGAAATTTTCGGAGACGACTCTGAAGAGGACCAATTAGACTCAATGGTGCTCCACACCTCCAACAGAGAGCGAGAAGAGCTGGAAGACGACATCAACGTCACCAACAGCAACTGATGCTTCAAGAAGTCCCCTAAGCAGGATCCTTCTCGAAAAGGGGGCAGATGAAAAGATCACTCTATCCAGCGCCTGAGGTCAGGCCACCCTAGCACGCAGGAAAAACCCGACACAGGGGTAGCCATGCGAAATGGCATCAATATTTACGATAAATCAACTTCAGCAAGGAGCGCACCATTCTCGTATCGCAGAACAAGTGCAAATAGTCTCACGAAAAGCCTTATGTTTCCCAAACAGGCAGTACGGCCACCGCAGCGCAAATAATTTTCTGTTAAATTAACAGT
Organism: Andricus grossulariae; assembly: GCA_011634705.1. NCBI lineage: Eukaryota > Metazoa > Arthropoda > Insecta > Hymenoptera > Cynipidae > Andricus > Andricus grossulariae. The sequence goes on along the minus strand of JAABKJ010075445.1, from coordinate 91,459,637 downwards.
CGATTTCGCGTCCAATTTGACTACCGATAGATGTGTCCAGCGACAAAAAAATCTTTCGGAATGTTTTGAAATATTTTTAAGCATTCTCTCAAAATTTTGTAATTTTTCAAAATATAATTTTGAAATCATAAAAAATCTCCATTTGCTTTTTAATAATTTGAAACTTTTTGAGAACTTTTAAATGTCATTTGAAATTATTCCGATTTTTTCCGACAATTGTTGTAAAATCCTGAGAAAAGAACATCGAAATCTTCCAGATTTTTTTTTTTAATTTTGTAAATCTGTCGGAATGTTTTGAAATATTTCTAATAATTCTCTTAAAATTTTGTTATTTTTCAAACAATAATTTTGAAGTCATACAAAATCTCCATTTGCTTTTAAATTATTTGAAACTTTTTCAGAACTTTCAAATGTCTTTTGAAATGATACCCATTTTTCCTAAAATTGTTATAAAATACTGAAAAAATAACCTTAAAATCATCCAGACTTTTTTTTAAGACTTTTAAGTCCGTCGGAATATTTTGAAATATTTTTAAACATTCTCTTAAAATTTTGCAATTTTGCAAAATATAATTGGGAAATCATAAAAAATCTAAATCTTCTATTAAATGATTTGAAATCTTTTCAAATTATTCTTCAAATTTTTTGAAAACTTTCAAACATCTTTTAAAATGATTCCTGTTTTTCCTAAAATAGTTGGAATATACTGCAAACAATTGCCTCAAAGTTTTCTACTTTTTATACAGTTTTGAAAATGTTTTCAAATGTTTTGAAATATTTTTAAAGATTCTCTTAAAATTGTATGATTCTTGAAAATAAAAAGTCTACATTTAATTTCGAAATTTTCAAAATCACAGTTTTGTAACATATTTTTTGAAATCTTCAAACTTTTTAAAAATTTTGTTAGAACCATCAAATATCTTTCATAACGATTTCCAGGTTTCCTAAAATTGTTCTGAAGCCCTAAAAAATTGCCTTATAAACTTTCACATTTCTTACAGTTTTGTAAATGTTTTGAAATGTTCAGAAATATTTTCAAACATCTCTTAATATTTGGCAATTCTTGAAAATAAAAATGATTCACATTTTTTCTACGATTGTTGTAAAATCCTGACAAAATAACCTCAAGATCTTCCAGATTTTTTTTTCACAATTTTGTACATGTGTCGGAATGTTTTGAAATATTTTTTAACATTCGATTAAAATTTTGTAATTTTTCAAAATATAATTTTGGAATCATAACAAATCTCCATTTGCTTCTAAATTATTTGAAACTTTTTCAGAACTTTTAAATGTCTTTTGAAATGATTCCCATTTTTCCTAAAATTGTTGTAAAATACTGAACAAATAAGCTTAAAATCATCCAGATTTTTTTTACAATTTTGTAAATCTGTCGGGATGTTTTGAAATATTTTTAAACATTCTCTTAAAATTTCGCAATTTTTCAAAATATAATTTGGAAATCATAAAAAATCTAAATTTGCTTTCAAATGTTTTGAAATCTTTTCGAATTATTTTTCAAATTTTTTGAAAACTTACACATATCTTTTAAAATGATTCCTGTTTTTCATAAAATAGCTGGAAAATACTGCAAAGAATTGTCTCAAAGTTTTCCAATTTTTTTACAGTTTTGTAAATGTTTTCAAATCTTTTGAAATATTTTCAAAGATTCTCTTAAAATTGTATAATTCTTGAAAATAAAAAGTCTACATTTAATTTCGAAATTTTCAAAATCTCAATTTCCTAACATATTTTTTGAAATCTTCAAATTCTTTGAACATTTTTTTAGAACCTTTAAATATCTTTCATAACGATTTCCAGTTTTCCTCAAATTGTTGTGAAGTCCTGCAAAAAATTGCCTGATAAACTTTCACGTTTCTTACAGTTTTGTAAATGTTTTGAAATGTTTAGAAATATTTTCAAACATTCTCTTAAAATTTGGCAATTCCTGAAAATAAAAGTTATTCCAATTCTTTCTACGATTGTTGTAAAATACTGACAAAATAACCTCAAAATCTTCCAGCTTCTTTTTACAATTTTGTAAATCTTTCGCAATGTTTTGAAATATTTTAAAACATTTTCTTAATATTTTGTAATTTTTCAAAATACAATTTTGGAATCATAAAAAATCTTCATTTGCTTTTAAATTATTTGAAACTTTTTAAGAAATTTAGAATATGTTTTGAAATCATTTCCATTTTTCTTAAAATTGTTGTAATACACAGAAAAAATAGCCTTAAAATCATCCAGATTTCTTTTACAATTCTGTAAATCTGTCGAAATGTTTTGAAATATTTCAAAACATTCCGACAGATTTTCAAAATTGTAAAAAAAATCTGGAAGATTTCAAGGTCATTTAATTATTCACATCACTCTAATTAATAAATTGGACAATAAGTGCAACATTTTTGAAAAAACTGCCATTTTCTAGCATCATTCTCAGAGAAAGTTATTAAAAATAATAATCAATTGTTTAAACAATTATGTATATTGAGAATAATTAGGCATCACTAAAATCTACTTGAAAATTGAACAAAAAGTGGTAAATTTTGGAAAAAATCGCGACTTTTTGACTGTATTATAAAATAAAATTGCTAGAAATATTAATAAATTGTTTAAACAATTAATGACGTTAAGTTTGATTAATTATTCACATCACTCTAATTAATAAATTGGACAATAAGTGCAACATTTTTGAAAAAACTGCCATTTTCTAGCATTATTCTAAGAGAAAGTTATGAAAAATAATAATCAATTGTTTAAACAATTAGGTATATTAGGAATAATTAAGCATCATTAAAATCTACTTGAAAATTGCAGAAAAAGTCGTACATTTTGGAAAAAATCGCGACTTTTTGACTCTATTCTAAAATAAAATTGTTACAAATAAAGATAAATTGTTTAAACAATTATTTTCGTTAACTTTAATTAATTTTTCACATTACTCCAAATAATAATTAGACAAAAAATGGAACATTTTTGAAAAAACTGCCATTTTCTAGCATTATTATAAGAGAAAATTATTAAAAATAATAATAACTGGTTTAAGCAAATATGTATATTAAAAATAATTAAGTATTACCAAACTCTATTTCCAAATTGAACAAAAAGTGGTAAATTTGTGAAAAACCGCGACTTTCCAACTCTATTTTAAGATAAAATTGCTGAAAATATTAATAAATTGTTTAAACAATTAATTTTGTTGACTATAATCAATTATTTAAATCACTATAATTAATAATTAGACAAAAAGTGGAAAATTTTTGAAAAAACTGCAATTTTCTAGCATAATTCTAAAAGGAAGTTATTAAAAATAATGATAAATTGTTTAAACAATCATGTTCATTAACAATAATCAAGTACCATTAAAATCTACTTGAAAATTGGACAAAAAGTGGTATATTTTTTAAAAAATCGCGACTTTCTATCTCTATTCTGAGAGAAAATTACTAAAAACAATAATAAATTGTTTAAACAATTTATGTGAATATCTAACTATCAGTATAAAGTAGTATTTTATGTATCAGAACCAATTTGCATAGAAAAAAAAACGCCAGAAAACCATAATTAGCGCCAAGAACTCGCAAAACCAATTTTCTCATTTATGGGGTTTCTTTAGGACCATATAAAAACGATTTATGGTGGTCATTTGAAAAAAAAATATTTTATTCGTATTTCGTGGTTAATTATGAAAATAAATTTTGAATTTCAACTCGATTCACCGAATATTGACGATTCTGAATAAAATTTACAAAAACGTCTTTTCTTTCTTATGGGAAATACGTATTAAACTTCATAGAATTTGGACCACCCTATTGAAGACTGGCCTAAAGAGGCCCAACAGATCGTAAAAGTGCGAAATAGTATTTCCGAGAATACTTTTCCTCTCGGATAAAAAAATATTTTTGCGATGAGTGTGTTTACCCTTATGGAGAATAGTTTCGACCATAGCATGGCATCGCTTCGTGGGAATGGATTTTGGTGAAAGCTGGGTAAAAAGAGGGGAAGGTATATAGGCCACCGTTTCGATTCTGCTGGGCGTATTCACAACGAACACTCTCGTCCTCAAACTCGAAGAGGCCCTCAGCGAAATTATTTTACTCAGCTCAGCTCGGCTCAGCTCAGCTCAGCTCAGCGATTCACTTTCCTTTCTCTTCAACCTCTTCTCTCGGCAACGCGGCGATCGGCTCGCGAGTCACGTTTTCTTTTGTTCTCTTCATTCATTTATCGTGACATCTCTGCCCGAAAATTTCGAAAACGATTCCGATCAGAATTGATTTTAAAAAATTGAAGATTTGATAACAGTGCCAAGTGTGTGTGCCATATAGGATTACAGAGAGCTGCTGAAATTGGATCTAAAAGGTTGGTGAATTGTTCTATGGGATTTATTAGTGCAGAGTTTCTGATAAAAAATCACAATTTTGAAATCAGTTTGCAGGGGTCTCTCCGAAATGTAATTACCTTCAGGTTGAAAAAAAATGGTCCAAATCGGATAAAATTTGTGACCTGTAGACTAATTTGTAAAAAAAATCTTGGTTTATCCAAGCGAGAGAGAATCACACCCTGCGCTAGGGTGGTCAAAATTTAAACCTGTAAAAATCCAATTTAGATTTTTTGTGGCCGATGTCCCTCAATTTTTTTGTTTTCCGGGAAAAGAAATTTTATATTATTTTTTATTCTAATCAATCAATATTAATGCCTGCTTCCGGTATTTTCTCTTTAAAATCGGCTTTGAGTGGTCTCAACAAAATTTAATTAGCTTTAATTTCTAAAATTGATGGTCAAACTCTGATAAAATTTGTGACCTGTAGACTAATTTGTAAAAAAAATCTTGGTTTATCCAAGCGAGAGAGAATCACACCCTGCGAATGTTCACTTTGTAGAATTATTATTGGTACTCTGTGAAAAGTGTATTCGTATTTAATCATCAAAATAATTTTTTCTTCACTTTTCATTAGTACTGATTAATTTATTGAATATTTAATATGCTAAAAAATATTTTCCCGAGATAAATGTATGCAAAAAACGTATTTTAACAATTAAAATAAATTAAATTTGCAGTTTTCCCATGCATTTGAATACAGGCCTTTATAGGAGAACCATCCCCCTGATCTCAAGTGACAACCTAACCTCAACCTGTCACTTTTCCATTCTTATTAGATAAGTTACCCTATTTAAATAATTTAATAATTCATATCTATTCTTTTATTTAAGAATTTTATCTTTGTGAAATTTTGATTTTGAGATTTAAGGCGATCAAGGTTGTGTATTAAAGAAGGAGCAGCCCTATAAACGAGGAGAAGATCATAAATTTCTTAACACTAAGTATCAGCAAGCTTATATCAAATAGTCGACCTTGAAGGTAAGCATCCAAATTATTTTTGTTTCATTTACCAGTTAATATATATATATATATATATATATACTTATCTAATAATTTACATATAATTTTCTAATAATTACAAAAGAGAATCATTTTTGATTTTGAATGAATGAATTAACATAACTTAAATTTGAAGGAAGAAAAGGGAGAAGTAAATACATGTATATCCATACTGAATATAAAGGTATTGAAAAAAAAATTTTTTTAAAGAGAAGAAGAAAAAATAATAATTTAGATAGTAGTCACAAATTGAATAGATAAATTAATCTTAAATATATGAGTAACTTAATTATTAAGTATATTTGCAGAAAATAATGGGTCAAATTTTTCATCATGTCTGTTTTCCTTTTTTACATATACTAGTACACCCTTCCTAAAGAGTTTTGGGTTCATCTTCCTATCGCAATACCTTTTCGTCTAATTTTAAGAAAAGTTCTTTTGAATAATAAATATATGCTTTTTCAGGAGGTTTTTCGGAGAAACTTTTGGGAAAAACCGCATCCCTACCAAATACTAGGGTGGAAGGAGCAAACCCTGTGCCTTCGTGGACAAATGTATTGTAGGAGAAAACAGCAAAGCGGAGCCACTCTTCCCAATTGTGAGAACCCTCGAAATGTCGAAGATACTCGATAAGGGTATGATGACTACGCTCCAGAGATCCAAGGCTTTGCAGATGGTAAGCCACAGATTAATTTTTTTTTACTTTAAAAATTTTACAAAAATGTTCTATTACTTTGTTTGTCAAATTCGCGCCTCGATCTGTTTGGATTACTCTCGGACAACTATGCCTGTGAATAAAATTCTTAGCGATTGCTTTGGCTATTGTTGGTGAGTCAGTCATTTTTAAAGGCAATGCATCCGAATATTTGATAAAAACACATTGTATCATCAAAATGTACTGATTTCCACGTGGGGTTACCGGTAATGGTCTTCTAAATCGATTTTTATTTCCTCAAAATGTACAATGTAATGACAATGTAAGAACCCTTGAATGTATTTATTCGCAATCAGTTTGTGTATGCGAGTGTGTGTGTACTTGTCCGACCATCATCGTTGACAAGTCAGTGTGCAAATTACCGAGCACCGCGGAGGTCATGATGGGCTCATGAACCTAAGTACGAAAACGTTAATTATCAAAAATCTCACATGTGTGAAACTCTTATGAACTTAAGTGCAACTCGTTAAAAGAGTAACAATAAAGTGATATTTTTTAGTTCTTACTGCCAAATTATAACTATTTTCCTTGCAGTTTTTTTCCACTCAAATCCGTGCATGCATAGTTATTAATTAGATAATTTTTATAGACATTCAATAACTATTAACATCAACATTTTTGGTCGTTCGAGCCCCATACGGGAGTGTACTGAAAAATTAACTCAAAAAGTGAAAAAAATTGGCTTTAAAATCGAGTTAGAAAAGTGCGCGAAGACAAACTGTCGAGAAAACCACTATGGCGTGGACAGTCGTTACATTTGAATTTCAAGCGCGGTGTTCGCTACATTGATTTAGACCTGGAATATTGGTGTGGAAAATTATTTTTACAATTTCGTGGTCTTCTTTTTTGGATATAGTGTGATACACTTACGAAGAGAATTTCGAACAGTGCAGTGATCAAAAGATTAAGTGGAGAAAGATATTCGGAGTGAGATATATTACTGTTCGTGTGTGTTTTGTGCGTGAATGACGTCACACGCACACAAGGAAAACCACGACCAATGTTCGTTTGGAACAATGATTACATCTCTCTTCAATGCATGCTGTTGATCATCCATCTCATTGCTACTTAAGGGAACTTTATCTTCACATGCTTCTATTATTTCTGCTATCATCGATTTTCTGCTGCTGCCAGTTTCCAGTCCAATCAGCTGTTAATAGCTGTCTTTATGCTTCTTCGTATTCATATGGAAAATTAAAGCATCGCTTTCCAACGAAGAGTGTCTACAAGGCAAGTCTTACGGTGTTCAACTTCGCACTCTACGAAGTTTTCACCTGTCTCCTACTGGGAGCCGATGTCATTTTTTAGATGACAGTTGCTCCCAGTGGGACCCTGCGGTGGTTGTTAACCTTTAGCGATATATATATATATATATATATATATATATATTGGCTGTAGCATAATTTGATATACTTCTCATTTTACCCTCATTTTCTTTGTTTCTTGTTTCTTCTTAACCCGCATTTGTCCGCAACTTTTTTAACTCATTTTTGCTATAACGATATTTTTTTTTGATCCGCTTTTGCTGTCAGTCACTCATTGAAATATTCACCGGGTAATAGAAAGGGTCTAGACGGGGCCCTACCAATAGTCGGGCGATAAAAGGGTACTCTCGTTAGAGCCTGCTCAGAAGTTCTAGCTAGAACCCGGCTAAAAGAGAGTTACAGAACTAGTCAGTCCCTCTCGATTTTTCCCGACCAGCGCCCGATTAGAAGTAGGGACAACTATCCAGGGCCCTACTAACCCCCGATCGGAATTTCTACATTGGCAGTTATCGCACATCTTTAGAGGCATGCGTATCTCCCGAAACCTACACAATTTTCTCCCACCGACTACGGTTGGGAGGAATCGGAGAATAAACTGAATTTCCAATGGTTTGATGGAGTTAAGCTGCCAAAATTGATTGACGATATCGCAATAAACTCCGAAGAAAATCAAGGTATTCTAAAGAAACAAGAATTATATTAAAATGATAAGGTCTCGATTTATAAATTATTTTATTTTTATATTTACAGATAAAGAAAACAGCCAAGATGCTCAAGATCAATCTGACGAAAAAGGTGAAATCCATAATTCTGATATTGAGGATTTCGGTTTTACAATTCATAAAACCGATGATTCGATCGATCAATACGATATCGAAGAATGTTGGTAAATTAATAATTGTAAAATAATATCATATATTATAAATGTAAATAATAAATCTAAAATTCGTTAAAATCAAAATCAATTTTTTATTTTCTATAAGAAGCTTTATAACTATGTCGATAAAAATATATATTGCGTGCTTTTAAATTTACTTACCTTCATTATTAGAATTTTAAATACGCCACGATCGAAATCATCCCTTAAATACCTTGTAAAAAATGAATTTTCTTCCATTTTATGAAATTTCATCGATTTACTTAAATTTCGATTTTCAAGTTTAAATTTGCCGTCCATTTATCGTCCAAGCTTAATATAAATTGAATGAATAATTGATTATGTAAATATTAACATTATACTGGTCTTTTAAGAATTTACAACGTCAATATTTATCGACTTGGAAGACGACCTTTGTTGTGTTTTACAGGTGGAAGACTATTATTTTTATTTTCCATACTATAAAAATAAGCATCACACTTAGTTTCACCTTAATGGATATGCATTTTTTTTCTCATTTTTGCTGCGCCTATTTATGTGGGTGGAAGACGTAGTTTGTTGTGGAATTTAGACATGGCAGACGATATTTTATCAAATTTCATGTTTGAATTAATGAGTGTACCAAGTTTCATGCAAGCGGCTATACATTTTTTAAATTAATTTACTGTGGGAATCGCAACTCTCCTGTATGCAACTCCCTGTTCTAAGAGTGCAATGGAAGACGTTCATATTAGAGTTACATATTACGTGCATAACTCACACCCAAAAAATTGAGTTAGCCAAACTGACCCGGAAATTCTTGCGGCTGTATCCCGGACTATAATATACGAAGGCGGAAGTCTGCGTTTCAATGACTGAGTCCAATTATTATTAACGCATCCGAAGCAAGTACTTTAACTATCCCGCCCAATTCTCCACCCAATAATCTCAAATTTGTAATTTCAGCCAAAGTTTTGAGAGCCTTACGACAGATCCAATATTATTTCAAAAATAAAAAATTAGTACACAATAGTTTTTTTTCATTGCAGAATATTTAACGGAATATTTCAAATATTAAAAGTCGCGTTCATGAACCACCATTGTAAGCCATATACATATTAGAATTTCTTTTAATTTTAAATGATTCTAAAATTGAAATGAAGATACGCGCAACTTATTACCATATGAACTGAGAATAATTATTATTATCATCAATTTCTTTTTTTCTATCTTTTTTTAACTTCCAGTTTGAACAACCAATTTTTTAGAAATCTATACATTTTTAGGTTTGCCAAATTGGCCTTGAAGGTTAAAAGTTCCGTGCTATTAGGGGGTATACTCAACGATTTTCGACCAAATCTAAAAAAACGTCCCAAAATGTAATTAATAAATTGTAATTCAATGCTTCATTTACAATCAAAGTGTCATATATTGTTCATCGCGATGAAGCGACAATAAGTTAATTCATGTTTCTGAAAATTGTATTACTACAGTTTCAAAAATAAGATGAAGGCCGACCTTCTTCGCGCCCTTGACGGTTTTTTCACATTTTCTTGGGCTTTCAGATCTCTGGTAGAAGGGGCTGAATACTCTTCACGAAAGACCTCATTGAACCTGATAGAAAAAAAATCTATGAGAAATAATGCGGTCTTTGTCACGTAAATTCCAATCAGGTTTAACTGCAATGATTTGTACTGGCGAAATAATGATTCCTGATAAAAATGAAAGGGAGGGAATAATTAAAGTGTACCACGAGTCAATTGCGGGAGGACATAAGGGAACCTCTAAAACTTATTGGGCTATTAGATCAAATTACTCTTGGGAAAATATGAAAAAGATTGTAATCGAATTGTTGGACAATGTAAAAATTGTCAAAGAAATAAGTTAGTTCGGAGGGGAACTCGCATGCCTATGATCATAACGGATACCCCCAAGGGGCCGTTTGACAAAATTCATATAGATTTAGTGGGGCCACTTCCCGCCACCCCAAAGGAAATACCCATATCTTGACAATTCAGTGCAATTTCTCTAAGCATTCGGATGCACTTGCCCTTAAAGATACCGACTCTATTACAATTGCTCGTGCACTTGCCGAGGAATTCATTGCCAGGTATGGGGCCCCTAAAACTATTCACACGGATCAAGGACGGAACTTGATCAGTAGGGTAATCAAAACACTTTGCCGAATATATAAGATTATTCGAAGGAGCTAGAGACTGGGATGATTCGCTGAGATTCGCTGTATTTTCCTACAACATCAATGTTCATGACTCCACCGGATATGCTCCTTATACATTGGTGTTCGGGAAAGAGGCTTATTTCCCCACTAGCTTTCCATCTGGACTTTCAGACCGAACGTATTGTGATCACTTAAAAGAACTCTTCTCTGAGTTGGATAATATCAATTCTCAGGCTTTTGAAAGGCTCCAAATTGCTAAAGAAAAAGCAAAACAATATTACGATGAAAAATCTAACCCTAAATTCTTCAAGGAAGGAGCTCAAATATATATTAAATAGGAGGTTCGAGAAAGTAAAAAATTCAGCCCTTATTTTTATGGTCCATTTACTATAAAAAAGTTGTTCGGGGACAGAAACGCCCTTATTGAAATTCTATTAAAAAAATAATTACCCAAAAAAGACATTAAAAGAAATTGATTAAATGATTAATTAAGTTTAGTTGCTTTAGAGGAATATGAATAAATGAATTTAAAATCCGTACATCAAATTCAATTATAAATATCAGTAAAATAATTAAAACTTAAATAATAATTATTTAATAAACTTAAATACCATTAGTTGAAATTCAAGTAGTCCTGGTTATAGGATGAACTGGACAGAAAAACTGAAAGAAATAATTTTCCACAAAGTAATTGTTCTTAATTATTATTTTGCAATTATATGATAAATATTAAATATACTGATCTGATAGATTTTCATAAGGATGTAGCATGACGGTAAATCTTGAAAGAATAGCAATCTGACTTGAGGAACCATAATTATGAATTCAAATTTCAAAAATGTTCAAACATTTTTCGAAAAAAAAAAGAATACATTTTTTTCTCTTTCAATTATAATTACCAAAGGCAGTTGAAAATATAATTTGATAAATAAATATGTTTTCTCGAATGATAAGTTAAATTATCACATAATTTTAATTCACAAATGGATGAATTAATGTTCTAACATCGATCAAAACATAGATTTAAAATCAATAGAAATCGACCCTAATTTAAATGATATGCCCCTGAGAATCTACGGCCCTTATGAACTTGTCAAAGGGAAATCATTTTTAGTACGCAACAAGTGTCTCATAAGAAATCTGACCCTCAAAGCAACTCATTTTTTGTGACGAAGTTTCTTCAGGAATCATTTTCTTTTCAAAAATCAAATCAATAATTGGATGATCTACATTTTATCAAATAGAAGGATATTAAATAAAAATGGCATTGAGTAGAATCTTGAGGATTGTTACCGAACCCGTAAGTAGTTTTCTCTTTCTTTTTGATTTTTTTTATTATTATTATTACAACAAATGAGTCTTAGTGTTGAATTTGTTTTCTCTGACGGGAATTGTCTTGAGAGATTTTGGAAACATGTTTCCTTATTGCCCTCTTATTGAAATCTTGTTCAAATTCATCGTTGTGAATGAATCCATGCTTTGTTTTGTTTTAATATTGACTGTTATATTCATTTATTGAAACTTCAACCTTGTAGGCTGAATATTTCACTACTCAAGTAGGAGTTAGAAAATTACAATTGTTGGTTAAAGATTTATAATTTTAATTCAAGAATTATCTCGGCATTTTATTGAGAATTAAATTTTGGACTAGACTCAGTCCCTTAATTTTGACGTTTAATTGCCCCTTTCTTTCGGAAATTAGATTAAATACTTCAATGTCAAAGTTTCTAATAGATGTCTATTTGAGAAATCTCACCTTTTGTTTTTATTTTGAATACATAATTAACCAATTTTTTCATGAATTGGGTCTCTCTGACCATTAATTCTAATCAAAATTTACGTCGCGATGAATGTATAAAGAGATAGTATATAGTATCGGGGGTGCTATTCTCGAGACCACTCTAATATGTTTAGCATGCTACAATTTTAGAGCGGTTGTTTGGTGCACTAACATTTTTCGAGCGATTTCGGTATTCTCGAGATTGGTTCTTGACCGCTCGCTAATATTGACGATTCTGAATAAAATTTACAAAAACATATTTTTTTCTTATGGGAAATACGTGTTAAGCTTCATGGTGCATTTTTTTCGAAGAAAACAAAAAAGATGATTTTTTTTGCGGATTCGAACAAATTTCCGGGCGATATGCATGCAAATTCGAGAAAAAAATCGTTTGGACCAACCTAATGAGCATGCACGAATTTTAATAAAAAAAGTTTTTAAAACACAAAATCACTACTATTCACCATATAATATTTTAATTTATAAAATAAAAAAAATGTACCCAATTTTTTCTAATTGTGACCCCAAAACCCCAAAACACATAGCGTCAACTTTTAAAAAATAAAACGCGTCTAAAAAGGTTGCGATATTTACCTGTAAAATTACCATAAATGCCCGAAAATTTTCGTAAGTTTCCGGAAATTTTTTAAAATGAATTTTAGGTAATTTATTGTAAGTTGCGATATTTACCTGTCAAATTACCATAAATGACCGAAAATTTTCAGGAATTTCTGGAAATTTGAAAAAATAAATTTTAAGTCATTTATGGTAAGTTGCGGTATTTACCTGTAAAATTACCATGAATGACCAAACAATATATATATATTTATAAAAATTTCCGGAAATTTATGGAAATTCTTCAAATTTAATTTTTGTAATTTATGGTAAGTTACCATATTTACCTGTAAACATACCATAAATAACCATACATTTTCGCAAATTTATATATATTTTTTAATTGAATTTTTGGCAATTTATGGTAAGTTACCATAAATCACCTCTAAAAATTCCGTAAATTACCAAAAATTTCAGGCAATTTATTTATAGAATTTTTGATAATTTGGAATAAGTTAACATACATTTTATGCTTCTTTATTCAAAATCTAATATGGACTGAAATCATGACCGTATTTCGAGGAATGTCTGAAATCATCCATTTGTTATAAAAAATACCGTATGCGCCTAGGGGGAGAGGCACTTTTTCGACAAGTGTATGTTTTCTGTTGATAGCAAAGTATAAGATTTCTCAATAGATAGATCTTGATAGAAATATCCATGATTCTGGAACACAGAATTTGATACCAGATTGATGGCAATAAGATTTAATAGAATTTTAATGAGAAATCATTTATATAAAAATAGAAGATTTCTTGACGGATGCAATATGATAGAAATTTCCAAGATTCTGGTATCAAGGATTTGATGAAAGTCTGGAGTGTATACGATTTGATAGAATTTCAATGAGAAGCTGTTGATAGAAAAGTATACGATTTTTCAACGGATAGAATTTAATAGAAATATCCAGAATTCTGGAACATAGAATTTAATACAAGATTGGTGCCATTAGAACTTGATAGAGTATCAAAGAGATGCTGTTGGTTAAAAAGTATAAGATTTTTTGACGGAAACAATTTGATGGACATTTTTAAGATTCTGATAACGTAGGATTTCATAAAAGTCTGTATTGCATAAGATTTGATGTAATTTCAGTGAGAAGCTGTTGATAGAAAAGTATAAGACTTCTCGACGGATACAGTTGGATAAAAATTCCAAGATTCTAGAACATAGGATTTGATACAAGTCCTGTGCCAATAAGATTTAATAGCATTTTAATGAGAAACCATTGATATACAAATATAAGATTTCTCGATGGATAGAATTTGATAGAAATTTCCGAAATCTCATAAGACAGGATTTGATACAAGTTTTGTGAGGATCACATTTGATAGAGTTTCAATGAGAAATTGTTAATAGAAAAGTATACGATTTTCCAACAGATAGAATTTGACGGAAATATCCAAGATTCTGGAACATAGGATTTGATACAAGTTTGGTGCCGTTAGGATTTGATAATATTTTAAAAAGATGCTGTTGGTAGAAAAGTATAAGATTTTTGTAGGAATAACATTTTAAATAAATTTCTTTTTTATCAATTCTACTGACAGAATTTGATTTGTTAAGTTTGTTTGATTCACATTTATAGGATTTCTATAAAATATGCTCATAGAATTTTATTAAAATTCCACTCATTGATAGATTTTGATTGGATTTCCCCTGAATGTATAGAAGTTGATTCCATTTCATCTTTTCTCTGGATAGGGAGTTTATCAAACTCTATAATTTTCTATACTTTTTTCAGTAGGGAATATAAGATTAATAAGATGTATAAACCTTATCAATTACGTCAAAATATAATTAAATTGTTTAACCTCCTGAGCAAAAAACGGAGGTTAAAATATCTAAAGAACTACATGTTAAAACGACGGCAGCAACCAAAAGAACATTTCAATATTGTTTTCATTAACGTCGGACAGACATAATAATCAAACAGTTGATTGATAAATTTAACAAATTGAACGCAACACGTAAGACACCTAGTCAATGTCGCAGCGATTTTGATTTACCAAATAAAGTCGGTTCCAAAGGTATAGACCCCTCACTTTTTTTGATTGCAACTCGCACAAAAAAAATCTCTGAAATATCTAATAAAAAGCATCTGAAAGCTTAAAAAAATTTACTATCGAAATTTTTAATGTTATTGTTGTTATTGAGGCCTATAGCGCTTTTGAGATTTTTGGGAAAAAATGTTTTCTTCAGAAAATTTTTCCTCAGAAAATTTACTATCGAAATTTTTAATGTTATTGTTGTTATTGAAGCCGACAGCGCTTTTGAGATTTTTGGGAAAAAATTTTTTCTTCAGAAAATGTGTGCTTCTGACATTTTTTGGGCAAAATTTTTTCTTCCGAAAATTTACTACCGAAATTTTCAATGTTATTGTTGTTATTGAAGCCGATACTGCTTTTGACATTTTTGGTGAAAAATTTTTTCGTCAGGAAATTTTTCCTCAGAAAATTTACCATCGATATTTTCAATGTTATTGTTGTTATTGAAGCCGATAGTGCTTTTACATTGTTGGGAAAAAAATTTTTCTTCAGAAAATTTTTCCTCAGAAAATTTACTATCAAAATTTTTAATGTTATTCTTGTTAATGAAGCCGATAGTGCTTTTGACATTTTTGGGGAGAAATTATTTCTGCAGAAAATTTTGCTTCCGAAAAGTTACTATCGAAATTTTCTATGTTATTTTTGTTATTGAAGCCGTTAGTGCCTTTTACATTTTTGGGAAAAAATTTTTTCCTTAGAAAATTTTTCCTCGGAATATTTACTTTCGAAATTTTCGATGTTATTGTTGTTATTGAAGCCGATAGTGCTTTTGAAAATTTTGGGTTACAATTTTTTCTGCAGAAAATTATTCCCCAGAAAATTTCGTATCGAAATTTTTAATGGTATTGTTGTTATTGAAGCCGATAGTGCTTTTACATTGTTAAGAAAAAAAAAATTTTTCAAAAAATTTTTCTTCAGTAAATTTACTATAGAAATTTTCAATGTTAATGTTATTATTGAAGTCGATAGTGCCTTTTACATTTTTGGGAAAAAATGTTTTCTCCAGAAAATTTTTCCTCAGAAAATTTACTATTGAAATATTCAATGTTATTGCTGCTATTGAAGCCGATAGTGCTTTTGACATTTTTGGGGAAAAATTTTTTCTGCAGAAAATTTAGCCTCAGAAAATTTACTATGGAAATTTTCAATGCTATTGTTGTTATTGAAGCAGATAGTGCCTTCTACATTTTGGGGAAAAAATTTTTCTTCAGAAAATTATTCCTCGGAAAATTTACCATCGAAATTTTTAATGTCATTGTTGCTATTGAAGCCGATAGCGCTTTTGACATTTTTGCTAAAAAATTTTTTCTTCAGAAAATTTAGCTTCAGAAAATTTACTATGGAAATTTTCCATGCTATTGTTGTTATTGAAGCACATAGTGCCTTTTACATTTTTGGGCAAAAATGTTTTCTTCAGAAAATTTTACCTCAGAAAACTTACGATCGAAATTTTTAATATTAATTTTGTTATTGAAGCCGATAGTGCTTTTGACATTTTTGGGGACAAATTTTTTTTTCAGAAAATTTTGCCTCAGAAAGTTTCATATGGAAATTTTCAATGTTATTGTTGTTATTGAAGCCGATAGTGCATTTTACATTGTTGGGGAAAAAAATGTTGCCAGAAAATTTTTCCTCAGTAAATTTACAATCGAAATTTTGAATGTTATTGTTGTTATTGAAGTCGATAGTGAAATTTAAATTTTTGGGAAAAAATTTTTTCTTCAGAAAATTTTTCCTCAGAAAATTTTGGATCGAAATTTTAACTTTTATTGTTGTTATTGAAGCCATTAGTGCCTTTTACATTTTTGTGAAAAAATTTTTTCATCAGAAAAGTTTTGCTCAGAAAATTCACTATCGAAATTTTTAATGTTATTGTTGTTATTGAAGCCGATAGTGCTTTTGACATTTTTGGGGAACAATTTTTTATTTAGAAAATTTTTCCTCCGAAAATTTACTATTGAAATTTTCAATGTTATTTTTGTTATTGTAGCCGATAGTGCTGTTGACATGTTTGGGGAAAAAATTTTTCTGCAGAAAATTTTTCTATCGAAATTTTCAATGTTGCTATTGCTATTGAAGCCGATAGTGCCTTTCACATTTTTGGGAAAACATTTTTTCTTCAGAAAATTATTCCTCAGAAAATTTACAATCGAAAATTTTAATGTTATTGTTGTTATTGAAGCCGATAGTGCTTTTGACATTGTTGAAAAAAAAAAATTTCAGAAAATTTTGCCTTAGGAAATTTAATATCGAAATTTTCAATGTTATTGTTGCTATTGAAGCAGATAGTGCCTTTTACATTTTTCGAAAAATTTTTTCTTCAGAAAATTTACTATCGAAATTTTTGATGTTATTGTTGTTATTGAAGCCGATAGTGCATTTGATATTTTTGAGAAAAAGAAATTTTTCAGAAAGTTTTTCCTCAGTAAATTTGCTATCGAAATTTGCAATGTTACTGTTGTTATTGAAGTCGATAGTGCCTTTTAAATTTTTGGGAATAAATTTTTTCTTCAGAAAATTTTTCCTCAGAAAATTTACTATCGAAATTTTTAATGTTATTGTTGTTATTGAAGCCGAAATCGAGCTGTACCGAGAGTCTCTATACTCTTTAGAGTCTGTATACAAAAAGTCAGACAAAATGGCTTCACCGTTTCGCCTGAATCCCATTTTTGCGATTTATACTCGATTTCCAGGGCAATTAAGATAGAGGGAAGCCTCATGAAACATAAGTAGTAGTGGATCTCCCATCTGCTCCCATGTATAGTTTTGAAGACATAAGGTTTTAGTGTCCGGGGGAACCGCTAAATGACGCTCAAAGTCAGGGCAATGCGCATGTGCAACCATATAATATTTTCAAATATTTCGAAATCTCGCAATTTGACATTAGTCGAAGTATAATATGGACACTTGGCTCGGTCGTATACACTAGAGATCCTCCAACTCTACCTCGAGGATCTCTATTATACACATGTCCGGGGGCTCTCGTGGTGGTGGAAGTTCCCTAACGTAAGCCATAAAGTTTAGCACAGTGACCACTGAGTGCAGTGGCGTATGTGTCGAGTAGTGTAGGATTAGAAAAGGTAAACAAGTTTTCTAACCTTAAAGTCTCAACTGGCCCCAACGAACGGAATAACCGAATCGTGAAGTGATCCATATGTAATATCTGTAATATTTAAATAAAAGAAATTAAAAAATGCTGTGTGTTTGTTCTGTACCAAAGTGCAAAATAAATACTTCAAAATCTAAAGGCAAGAGACAAACTTTTAAAGTGCCGAGTGATCTTGTCGTCCGGAGATAATGGGAAGTGTGTGCCCCCGGCATGAATTTTTTTCGTTCAAAGGCACGTATTCGCGAATTTCATTTTCCGGTGAACGATATTATCAGAGAGAGTGTAAATTGTGATGGCGAAGAGGGAATTATTCATCGTGCTCCGTTACAATACCCTCGCTTGCGAAATGGTGCCAAACCGAAAAAATTCGATAATCACGAGAAATCGGCAGGAAGTTTGCGACAACCGCTTCAAAGTATACAAAACCTAATTCTTAATGTTTTAATTATTTTCATTAAATTAAAAATGCATCCATATTGTTTAAATTATTGAATACATCTGGATTAAATCGACTTTTTGCAATTAAAATTTCAAATTAAACCGCTACTTTCTCTACTCTACTATTACGCCACTACCGGAAGTGGCAAGTTTGTGAAATAATCGGAAACTTCAATAATCAATTTTATGACCTGCTTATTTTCGAATTTCCTCTGAAATTTTGTATGAATCAACGTTTTTCAACGCTTATGATTTTAAACAAGACAATTTATTACCTGTTCATTTTAGTTGTTAACCCTCTCATGTCAGCCTACACTGCACTGGGTAAATTACACCCGGAAGATATTTTCGGCTCGCTGTTTTTACTGAAAAGTTCTTTCAGTCTTGTGAAAATATTTACAGTATGTGTTGAATTCATCTTATTAATTTTACAGTATTCATTTTTGTGAGACTTTTAGCTACAGTTAAAAAAAAATTAATTCCGATACTTGAATTTGATCCAGAGATACTGGAATTTAAACTTTGCCTGGGCACAAACCACCCAGTGTAGGCTGAGCAGAAAATTTCGGAACATTTTTCATTTAACATTTTAACATTTTTCAATTTTTAAATGAAAAATAAATTTAAAGGAATGTTGAATAAAATTATTTAATTATTATATTGTTATCTTATTTAGAAGAAACAGATAGATCTGAAACATTCAAAATGAAGTAAAATCCACTTTTTGCGGTTTCTTTTCATTTTTACAAAAGTTAAAAAGTATTTCACTTCATAATAATTTATTATATTTACAGTATTTTCAGTGTTATTCTTGTTGTGAAAAAAATAAAATATGATATGAAATTAATATTTTTACAATTATAAACTATTACCGCTGCAGTGTAATACTTCATATCTGTCCTTTGCATTATAACAAATCATATTTCTATTATTCAATTGTATATTTTACGTATGAAAGATCTTTTTATAGTTATAAATTTTGGTTAATTTTTCAAGTTTATTTACACGAAATTAAGCGAAATTTAATATTTACGAGAATTTAGGGGAAGCAGAGTTTGGAAACAATTGTAGGTTCATTTACTTCGGTATCGGTTTCGACTTCGAAAAAGCCCCGATGTATATTAGGTATAAATGAGAATAAATAATAGGTTATTGTACAATCACAACCTTTTCAGAAAAGATTCACTTATCGCCTGATATTGCGAATAGGTATGCAAAATGCATTACTGTTATAAAAAAAAATCTTTGTGGATTTTTTAAACCAAAGTATGATAGAGTATTGTTTCTTGGATTTATTATCGGAAAGAGGAAAGATAATTTACAACATGACATAAAAAGTGTTTTTAGATCCTTTATCATTAACTGAAGTTTAATAGTGTCAAAATATTTATTAAAGCGGTAATTTTTCTTTAAGGAGGTACGGTCACGAACACACTTTTCTTACAGATTTGTCTAAATTTCAACTATAGGTTCTTTGGAATGTTATCTAAACGTTTGCGAAATTCAAAAAATATTGTCCTCTCCTGAGCTGAGATAATTGAATTTCAGTCCATTTCGGCACATTATGTTCGTCGCATACACGTGCATTTTCAGGTATGTAGAACCTAAAATCACTACGTACCGGAAAGCTACTCCGCTAGGGGGCTTGTGGGTACGAAACGTGGTCGCGGCACCGCCTAGCGGCCGGGCGCGCTACTACTGGCGCAGGGATGTGCTCTGCAGCGTATGTACAGCATCGGGTGGGCTGCGCGTTGGCAGGGGCTTGTGCGAGAGAGCCTGCGAGTAGGTTATAACCATGTTTTCTCTTTATCTCAGAAACCGCTCAATTAACAGCAAAACTAACAACATATTTGGAATCAGCGTACCAAAAACCACTGGGTAATACACTTCTCAAAGATGGACGCATTGGGCCCAAAAATGGCACCCTCCTTAGGCGACACTTACTTTTTCGTTTTGAGTACAATACAAAAACCAACGATCTTACGAGTATTTGAATTTTAACGTCACTTTTTCCAAAGTTACCACTTTTTTCTTCAAACTCATATAATTTTTGACCTGATTTTGATGTTATAAATATCTTTTTGGATTCTGGTGGTGTTTAACGTTCTCTTACAAAATCTTTCGTACATTTTTTTAAAGTTTGAAATGAAAAAAACTGGCGAAGACTTGTTTGAAAATATGAAAAGTCGACTTATGTTTTGTCAATTTTTTACTGTAATTGTTTATTTGTAAATAATACAGCCTGTGAGTTTTATGCTGGCTGAAATAGTTTTGTGGACAAGAGAAATTTATTTTTCTAAAATCCAGTTTTCGCATTTTTATGCGTTTTATTTATTTTTTAATGAATGCAGTAGCCCTCTTATAATTTTGGTTTTTCTCAATTTCAAATATCGCGTCGGCTAGGAAACAGATTTACGACAAAAATTTCCTAGATCATTTTTTGATTCAGTCAATTTTTTAACATAAAAAATTAATAACGTTGAAAAACGAGGAAAAATGAAATTGTGATTATTTTAGTTAGAATGTTGATTCTGCAGCAAAAAGTATTATACAAAAGTTGGTCTACTGCCGTGGAAACATTTTTTCTAAGACATTCTCTAATGAAAGTGATCAATTTCGAGAAAGCTTTGATTAAAGAAATAAAAAAGTTTAAAGACAGAATAGAAAGCTGTTTCTCTTTGTCTACTTCAACTTTCATCAAGAAAATTTTATTCAAATGTTCATATTTAACAAGTTAATGCTCGTTTTTGAAGGAACATACTTTGACGTGCTACGTCCTTAGCGATTTTGAATCAAATTTTCTATAAATTTGTATATGAATAATTAAAAACTTTATCTCAAATTCAGCAACAGCTAGTTTTAAATAAAATAATAAATTTTTGCGCTATAAACAATAATGTAAAAAGTCTGATTTCAAGTTTCTAACAATTGCAGAGATTTGTATTAGAACTGAATAATTTTCACACAAATTAAATAATAAAATGGCTACATTTTATTATTTCTATTATCTATTCTATACGACTAAGGCGTAAACTTTTCAGTCTTGCAAGGGGTTGCCCCTCATTGCTCGAGATGCACCATATCCTTGCAGTACAGATGCGTCTACGCTCGTGGCGTAGAAAAAAATTTGGGATGATTTAGGGATAGTCCAATAATGACCGCGCCTTGGACCGCGCTGACTTTACAGTGATCGACGCTGAGTTGAGAAGAGTTGAGAAGAGTTTAGAAGAATTTAGAAGAGTTGAGAAGAGTTGCAAAGAATTTACGTAATTCTCCCTGAGTTGGCGCGATTTCCTAAGATTTGGAAAAATTTATCATGATCTGGCCGGATCATAAGAAATTTCACATGACCTGTTTTGAGTGAAGAATGACTTTTTACTCATTTTCACTCAGTGAATAGCCCCTCGGAAAGTTTCGTATCTATATAACCCTAACATTACTTCGCATCCATATGTATTGTCCCATGGACCTCTACTGCGCAAATGTAAGTTCTGTGTAACTCTACTGCGCATTCATAAGAACCCCTAACAGTACTGCACGCCATAATTTCCATGTAACAAGTGCACATCCAAAAGTAGCATGGAACTTCACTGCGCATAAGTTAGTGTCATGTTACTGTAATACGCATCTATAAGTGCTACGTAACTCTATTGCGCACATAAAAGTAACCCCTAACCTTACTGCATAGACGTAAGCGTCGTTTTATTGTATTGCACATCTGTAAGTGCCATCCAATTGTGGTGCGCATCCGTGATTGCCATTTAATTGCAGTGCGCAGACGGAATTTGCCATCTAACTCTACTCCGCAGCTGCAAATGGCGTGAAAATTTACTTCACAGCCATATCTGCCATCGAACTCTGATGCGCAGCCGAAAATTCCGTGTAACTTGACTGCGCGACCAGAACCTGAAACTTGAACTCGAACGCGTTCGGGCTTGAGTCTTCATTGTGCGTTACTTCGAGTGTAAGTTTAAAGTTTTGAGAGTAATAAAGCCGACAAGCACCGACAAGATATTCAAGATATATATATATATATATATATATATATAAACCGATCTACGGTAACCAGAGTTGGGCCAACTAAGGTGTTTTTAAGCTGCCATGGTCCCACCGACGTTGGCAACTGACAACGGCAGCGGGCGAAAAGCCGACTGGCGGCCCAATTCTGGCCCAACTTTGGGCCGTCCATCGGATGAACTATGGCAGATTGGTCGGTACCTTGGCCCGAGTATGAGCAGACCGTCGTATAAACTCTGGTTCGTCGTTTCAAAAAGACCGTAAAAGTACCGTAGCCTGACTTTGCGCAAGAGATGGCCCAACCACCGACATAACATTGGCTCGTACAAGTCATCATGATGCACCCGGCGTTCGGTCAAACCTCGGCCCAACTATGTGCCGGCAGTCGAATATACTAGAGTTCATTACTTCAAAATGACCGAAATTTGGCTGCGAATAGCTGGATTTTGGTCTAGACATATCCATTTTCTTACAGAAATTTCAGTTCATGTAGACACTTCCTTTTTTTAAAGAAAAAAATCTAAGCTCCATCTTTATGACAAATTGTAAATGTTCTGAAAAATGTACATTTCATGTAATTCTAAATCGTTTTAAAATAGTCTGAAAGACCTCAAAAGCAAAACGTGACACGAAAGTTTAAAAAAGTGGGTTACTAACAAAATTGTCGCAGTACGCGATAAAATTTCTAAGTTCCGTCGATTCAAATTTTAAATGCTCATTAAAAATTACATTTTATTTCATTATCAACAGTTGTGAAGAATTTTGAAAGAAAATTTGTTGAAACAAAACTTGAAACCACGGTCGTATACACAGGTCCGGGGGCTCTCGTGATGGGGGAAGTTCCCTTATTGAAGCTTCCGATTATTTTACAAAGTTGCCACTTCCGGTAGAGGCGTAATAGTAGAGTAGAGAAAGTGGCGGTTTTATTTGAAGTTTTAATTTCAAGAAGTCAATTTAATCTAGATGTATTCAATAATTTGTATAATGTGGATGCATTTTGAAATTAATGAAAATAATAAACACATATTGATGCTAAAAATTATACGATTTAAAGTAAATTGCATGGAACTGATTTTTGAAAATATTAAAATAGTGCAACGAGTTGCGTTAATACACATTTTTAATCATAATAAAAATGTCCTATAAATAAAAATTGTCGATTGCAAATTAAGTTAATCGATAAAATATGTATAGTAATGTATTCCAAATTAATACTTCAATAAATATGTTTGCAATTATTTAAAAAATGTACTTTTGTGTAATAAAATATTATTGTCAATAATAAATGCAAATTATGAAAATTGTAGAACAAAATAACGAACAATAGTTATTAATGGACAAATAAATATATATTATTAAATAAATACATACTTGCATGGAATATTTTAGGATCGAGGCAATATTTAATACCATAATTTAGGTCCCTAGTATTAAATAATCAAACATTTAAATGTGAAATTCGAGCATTTTACAAGGATTTAATACAATAATTCGTGTCCCTAGTGATGAATAATCAAATATTTAAATGTAAAATTTGAACACTTAACAAGGATTTAATACAATAAGTCAGGTCCCCAGTAAGAAATAATGAAATATTTAAATGTAAAATTTGAGCATTTTACAAGGATTTAATACAATAAGTCAGGTCCCTCGTAGATATAGAATGTTATGCGAAACGTTAATCTGTTTCCAGATTGGACAATTTCCTTTTAACAGAAGATTTTTTTCACTTTTTGATTCCCTTGGTACGTAAATTGATGCTTCCTTAGTCTTATATAATAAAACAAAGCGTAGGATAGAAGCATGATTTGTGCAAGGAAACGTAAATTCATAACTATCTTGCACCTCATCCATGGTCAAATCAAAGACAATGTACTTTAGAAGCGTGTTTTCTGAAGCACTCTTCAACGTAATTAATCAGCTGAAAGAAGTGCATATTTGGATGTATTAAACCTCCTCGTTTTTTAAGATCAACTATTTCCGTTACAGATGACTTAGTTTCAGAATATGTGAGAGCTTTTATGCAAACGGTGCAATGAGCTTGGTCTTCATTCTTGAGAACTTGTGTAACAAGATAACCTGAAAGTGTAACAGAATCGTATTACTCACGAAAGTGTATTAACTGCAAATTGATACCCTTATTAATTATACCCAGCAGACATTAAGCCGATCAATCTATATACAAATGTCATTTTAACAGTATGAGGTAGAAAGGACGATACAGCACGCAGAAAGACTGACAAAGATCTAATGTCACTTCAACAATTTAACAACACGTAGAAAGGACTACACAACACGGAGAAATACTTATACATTTCTAGCTTCAACTATGAATCGACACTGGTTAATAATACTAAACAGACGTATGCATTTACAGTTCTTAATAAAACTTATAGCGGATTAATTTAAGTACTTACATTTGTTAGAACTGACAAGGAAGCAGTAGTGAAATAAGAAAAATTGAATTAAAAACCTGTAACGTAATAAATTACACAATCGAGGACAGGGGATAGAGAATCTTCAGAAGAATCGTCTTGCTCGATACCGCGGTCCTACTGGGAGCCGGTGTCATTTTTTAGATGGCAGTTGCTCCCAGTGAGACCCTGCGGTGGTTGTTAATCTTATTTTTTAATTATATATAACAAAAAATATATATATATATATATAATAAAATACAATAATTTGTTTCAACCCCTAGATTCTTCTTTAATCGGTCTGAAATGAACAAGCGCGCTTTTAGAGGCCGTCCATATACCACGTAGACGATTTTTGATCACTTTGAACCCTCCCCCGCTTGTGAAAAAACGTGAACTTTTTACGACCCCCACCTGACTCCTCTGTCCACGTGGGCTTATTCCATATTTCATGAAAATTTGGACATTCGTGGTATTCGAAAGCAAGGAAGCTAAAAGGAGCGGTGAATTGGCTGAAAGTTCGGGTTCTCTTGAAAACATAAGCTTAATGGTACAAGGAATGAAATCCCAACAAAAAGTAGTGGAAATTTTCTATTGTGTCATGTTTTTCTTAAAAGAAATCTACAGTTGCACGAGTAAATGCGTCCACGTGGATTTTGACTAGAAATTGTGTATCGCACTACTGTTACACTGGTCAACAAACTGTGACAATTACAATGTGACTATTAGAACCTGTGTAGAAAGTAACTAATTAACTCAAATGTGACTGTTAGTACCTTTGTGTAAGTAACCCTTGGCATCCCTCGTGAACAATCGTGGACATTTGACACATTTGACAATTTTTCCCACAAGGATGATGAATATGCCTTTCAATCCCCTCCCTTTATGAAATCCTGGCTACGCCACTGTGTATTAGGACCCCAGATTCAGGTACTTACTGTAAAATTTCTGTTTCTTATTAGCACATAGGTCACAGTTTGTTGACTAGTGTAGCAGTAGTGCGATACTCAAGGACAAAATAAAATAAAGACAACTAGTTTCAATGAACATGATTGGCTATTATTCATCGTTGAAAAATTGCACGTCTCTAGCAACTTACACAGGATAACTATAATACAAAAGACACTAACTATAATCAATAATAATATAATAATTCTAAGAGTCTTAAGAAATGACAAAATTGCGCTATAAATGTTGAAAGTAGTAAGAAA
Source organism: Andricus grossulariae (assembly GCA_011634705.1). Classification (NCBI taxonomy): domain Eukaryota; kingdom Metazoa; phylum Arthropoda; class Insecta; order Hymenoptera; family Cynipidae; genus Andricus; species Andricus grossulariae. The sequence goes on along the minus strand of JAABKJ010075445.1, from coordinate 91,433,607 downwards.
AAGAAAATTTATAGATAAAATAAATCTACTGAATTTCAGTCATTCGCAGTTAATTACATTACGACACGCTCCTTGGTGGCTGCTTTACACTGTTTTCACATTGTAACTAATATATAATAGGGTGACCAGAAAGAAACACTTTTGGTTTTCTCAGAAGCGAAAGGCAAATAACGGTAGTGTATGCGATTGTAGCAGCCAGGTTTTTTTAAAATTTAAAACAATATTTAGAGGTGCCCCATCGTCTTTGAATGTTGTCACTACAAAAGCTGAGAATTTTCGTAAGTGAAGAGTCGATCGTAAAAGTGCAATCTCATCTCTTTTCATCGATGTGACTTTATAACAGGTATAGTTAGCGTCACTTGAATTATTATTACTCACTTTTCTGAAAAAGGGAAATATAACTATCGAAAGCTTTGCTCTGAAAGGGTCTTCTTTATGAGTTTATGGTGTCAAGACCCACTGTGATCGATTTTTATGGTCGAGCTGATGAACGCTCCGCTCCAAAAATTAAAGAGCTTAAGTCGTAGACCTGTAAAATTTCAAAAATTTAATCAGATTTGTTTTCATTATTGCAGGCTTATTTATATTTTTCCTAATCTGCTATTTCAGAAAATGTGATCTTCAACCTTCGAGGAAAATATTCTTAAAATTTCAGTATCAGATATAAATTATTAGGGCCGTTATTAGGCTTTGAAAATAGTAGAAAACAGCGAAAATGGCACTTTTCAAGCAACTGCAATTAATATTCTTTATGAAATTTTCATTGAAAAAATGCTTTTATGTGGATTCTGAGGACCTGAAAAACAACATATTAAAAGTTCAAATTACAAAGTGGATAACTTCGTGGTTAAAATCTTAAATAAAAGAAAGTTGGTTTTCCCACCAAAAGTGTTTTTTTTCTGGTCACCCTAATATCTACATTATTATTATGTTTGTGGTCAATGAAATACATGGGCATAAAGGCACTATTAACATAGATATGAACTCGATGTGAAAAGAATATTCTTTTGTATCACCTATAAAAATTCGCAATGAAAAGGTACCTTTATAATCCAATATAGAGAACACTTCACGCTACAAATTGACCTAGTGCGCCATTTCGAAAAGTTCACTAATACGCGGAAAAAGAATTAGGCTGTGTATAGATGTCCGGTGCCGGGCGCCTAGGTTGATATCCGGTAGATTTCTCTGATTGGTTACACGGCAGTGGGCGCGGTCTGCCGTACAGCAGCTCTGCGTCCGATTGAGTAAACTTCTTATTTTCTTAAGCCGTGCAGGAGGCATAACCTCAAAGTGAAGTATTGTATAATTTGGAAGAATATGGGTCTAACTTTTTTACACACTTGCATATGTTTATTGGAAATTAGATATTTGGTGTTTCCGATTTTATATTTTCTTGCACATTTACTTTATCATTCTTTTATTACTCGCTTCGTGTCCTCAAAACACACGAAAGTTTCGCCGACCTGTCGTTGTGATTTCGTCGTGTCCTGTGACCAACCATATCACGGTTGTGAGACGTGGCCATGAATGAGATTTACCGCGGTCCTACTGGGAGGCGATGTCATTTTTTAGATGACAGTTGCTCCCAGTGGGACGCTGCGGTCGTTGTTAACCTTTAGTTTTTAATTATATATAATTAAAAAATAAAGGTTAACAACAATATATATATATTTTTTTGTGGGTGAACTACTGTCGTACATACAAACAAATTCCGTAAATTGGAGTAGTATTTATGGTTTTGTAACTAATTAACCAGAAGGTTTTAAAGGCCTTGCATTTTTAGACTGCACTCGAAAAATGTGACGCTACTGCAGCCTTGGATATCTTACTATCACTGTTGCTATGAACTCAATTTATCATGCTATATCAGTTTTGAATAGCTTATACTTGTGTCTAAAATCTAAAAATGTTTTCTAAATTATACTTTGTAAAGTTACAGAAATGTATTGATTAAGTAAAATACAATATTAAGATTCATATGATGTAAATTTCTTTAGATAAGTGTACTAATACATCATTAATTTTATTTGATTGTTCGAATTTGTATTTTACAGGAATTAAATGAAGATAATTGAAGCGGCTCAATTTTGCTTAATTATTAAAGTATATTATATGTTTTTTCAAATAAAAATATTGAGAAGTATTAAATACTAAGTTATTAATATTATATGTACGATTATACGTGCTAAATATTTCAATTTGTTGAAATGATTAACACAGGATTATGCATTTTTTATATCTAATATTTTAATTATTATTATCGATTTATACAATTTTAAATTCATACATTTTGTGAAATTACCATCTCGTTTCCTTATTTGAGATTCTTGAAATTGAATTCCTATGTTGGAAGTTTTCTCTCAAGTATGTGTATGCCAAGTATGAATGACAAGAGTAGAGTTGCATACCGAGACGAGAAATTCTCGTTTCTCGTTATATTTTACTCGATCTACGAGAACATTTTTCAAACGAACCCGTCGAATGTCATTTGTTCATACTCGATTGTTCCAGTGTTGATTCACGAGAAAAGTTCTCGTTAGCTGTCGAACGTGTAATTCAAATTTAATTTGAAAGAAAGATGTCAAAAAAAAACGAAAAGTTTCCAGAATATTAGACTGTGAGAATGAAGCACACACTCAGACGAAAAGCAGAGAGCTGATATCGACTAAGGATGCAGAAAATCAAGCCTATGAAAATACAGGGGCTGAAGTAGAAAATGCACAGGATCATCCACCACAGTAGTTCTCGTTTAATTTAATTTAAGTAATAAATAGAATAAAAATCCAATTTCCTTAATTCAAATTTTTATATTTATATTGGCAGTCGATACCCTCAAACTGGTATTTTATTTTATGTAGATCTCCCTTAATTATAGTTATTATTCTGTAATTATTCGTTTTGCGCAAAAATGTTGGAAATATTAAATTATCTAAGAATAAAAATGTAGGTACTAATCCACAAGATTTGAACAGTTTTATGTTTTTTAACTCTGATTTAAAACTATAATCTAATATATGCAAGTTTATATTCGTAATTTTAAGAGCAATATTTGAACTTTACCAAACTGACAATAAAAATATCTTTCAGAAGAAATTATGTCAATAAGAAAAGTCAAGAGCGTAGAATAATTTAAAAACGCAGGAAGAGTAATGCACGATTATTATCAACGGATTCTTTTGACATTTTTTATGAAAATGATCTTAAACAAGCAAAATATAAACTTTGCCTTTTGGACGATCCCCCGAAGTCAGTGATTCTTAAAATGACAGACAGTAACACCTCAGGAGGTATGCGTCATCTTAAAAAATACCACACACAAGAATACGAAGAGACTTACCCCGACCACGCAGCAAGCAGATCGAAACCAAAAGTAGTTATTTACTATATTTCGTTTACAGGAAAAAAACCTTGCAACATTTAAAAATTTAAGACATTTTTTAAAGAAGGAGGGTCACTAAGAGCCGTCTTTGGGCCCAAAATAATTAAAAAATTCAGAAATAAGAACTTCAAAATGTTTAAACTAGTTTGTTCTTAAGTCTTCAACTTAAATAAAAATATCTTGGTGCAATAACCATTCAAATTACACGATTTTGCGAAAAGATAAAAAAATAAAACTTTAAAAGAGTTTGAGATTTTCATCTCAGCAAAATTTAACCAATAAATGCGAATTTTCAATAAAGGAATTGAATTTTCAACCAAATAGTTGAATTTTCAATCTAATAGATCAATTTTCTGTTTGAAAAATTAATTTTCAACCAACAAACGAATTTTTAACGAAGTAGTTTAAGTTTCAGCCAAATAATATTAAATTTTCAATCAAGAAGATTGATTTTTCATATTGACATTTATTATAGGTGTTCGAACAAGGAACATTTAATGAAAAGTTGATCAAGTGGGTGGTGAAGAAATATTTACCATACAATTTTTTTGACGAACCTGTTAGAAAAACAATTTTTTACTTAATAATATGTCAAGTAAGTGAATACCGCATTGTATCCACTTAGATCCTGTCAGCAAAATTTAACAAAAGAACATAAGTACCGAATAAGACCGGTTAGAAACCAATTTAAAATAAGAATCCTTAATCCTTAAATTATTAGAAACCAGTTAGGACCATATAAGGTTGCATCTGCATCGTATACGTTTTCTAAACGGCTTCTATTGATACCTAACTGTCATTTTTACTAGGGTGAGTTTAGTGTGTCTATTTAAAAAATTTTAAATTAAGATCGAAAAGAAATCTATTCTATCATTAATAATTTTATGCAAAAAGAGCATGAAAAAGATTCACAATTAAAAAAGCAGAATTCCAAACTATCTCACTTTTCGGCTCATTAGAGACAAAAATTACCAAATGAAAAAAGAAGGAGAAAAACAGATAAAAGTTAACCAAAAAGCAACCTCTCACTTTTTCCATTTTACGTCCTTTTTATACTAAGCAAGGAACCAACATGTTTTGGGGCTAATTTAGACCCCCTCATCAGGGATCATTTATAGGAAAACTACAAGGTCTAATTTCAAATTCTTATGCGAGTTAAATAATCAAAACATAACACCTGCAATTGAAAAAAGACATATAAATACACAAATACACATAAAAATACATACACATACATATGTATACATATGTATATATAAAAATAAATAAGTATTTGAAATTCTATCCATTCAAATAATTATTTAAAATTAAAGAAAAAATGGTAATCATTAATTTTACGTGTATGGATATATACATGTCTTATAATCCAATCTGTGTCGCACGGTACATCACGACACAGCTGTTGAAAGTCACAAACACAGTCTCGGAAAAATTACGTAGTGAAGTATTCAAAGTCACGAGGTCAACTAACTTTCCATTCTGAAACGGAAACTCTCAAAGCATTGCCAGATTTTTTAAATAGTTCCATCCCACTTTTTCGAGAGAGAGAGAGAAGCATTTAACCATACGACCCTTTTCTTCCTAGCCCTCCACTTGCCAGGACAATTGTAGTAATAAAAAGATTGGTAATTCATAACCAGATACCTGACTCTCTGTACACATGTCTGCTCTCTTCTTTTTCTTACATGCCTAGCATCTTATTTTTTTTTTTTAACTTTTCTGTGATCATATTCCTCTTCCTAAGGGTTTTTAAGTACTGTAAAACAATAATATACTTTCTTCCAAACAAAAAACTCTTGAATAAAGCTAGTTGCCTCGCTATTCGCATCAAAATACCACAATCAGATTCCAACATAAAATGTTAAATCTTCATTTTCAACCAAAAGCCATTCTTATAACTTTTACAACAGTTACAGTGCGATACCTTCATATTAAGTATTTATTCTCCCGAAACAGAATATGTTTTTTATATGGAAACATTTTATTCTTTTTCAGCCTTCCCATATTTCGGGAGCAAGTTTTTATTATTTAAAAAAATTAAAAAATAGATTTTTAGTTTCCATATAAAAACGATTTTTAAAACCCATGAAATTAGGACTGCCAAATTCTTGAATGATGTACTCGGAATTGGTTAACTTTTTCTAGGCGAAACACATTCTTTCCCAATTAATCAACTCCATATCTCGGGAGCAAATTTTTATTTTCTGTTGAAACTGAAAATTGCACTTTTTATCGTGATCATCAACCGAACCTGTTTCATTTTGATGTTCCTGTCATTTTAAAATTGTAAACTTCCACATTTTATTTCTCGGAACTGGAAACTTTTTTAATTGTACTTATTTGGCTTCAATTTAGAAACGCCTCAGCTCGGAAGTAAACTTTTGTTTTTAACTTGAAATGGTGATTTCGATTTTACAGAATGCTATTTCGCTCTCCTAAAAGATTTCGATTTCTTGCATCTCTAATGCAGTATACTGCAAGCCTTGAAATATTGTTCCAGAAATAAAATAAAAAAATTATTTAACAAAAAAACACCCTTCACTTTACTTGCCTATGTTTGTAATTTATTATACTATTATACTATTTATTATATGACATAATGTGCATTCTTATATTTGACAAAAATGTATAATAGAAAATCAATATTATCATGAGAGAAGCTAACGAATCGAGAAGAGAAATCCACACATAAAATGGAAATCTACAATATAGACCAAGGTTGTATTCTCCTATACAGAAAATATTTTAGCGTCATTTAAGACTAGATGGAGAATAAACATTTTTAATCAAATTTTATCCAGAAAAAAGATCTTCTCCTTTCACTCCGCTGGGATTCGAACACCAGGTCAACTGTTTTCCGGTCAGGTGCTTTAACCACTGAGCTGCAGAGAGATCAGAGGAAGAATTCTCTTTTCTGAAATACGCTTTATTTAGCAAGATGTTACATCAATTTTTAATGGAAAATCTGTGATATCTTCGTAGAAGGTAACGAATCGAGAAGAGAAATGCAGACATAAAATGGAAATCTACAATATCGACCAAAGTTATGTTCTCCTATACAGAAAAATGATCTATTTTCCAAAATTCGAATCTTAAAATATTCAATTTGTAACGTTTTGACATTGTCCTATTTTCGAAATTTCAATCCGAAATAATTCAATTTCGTGATTCTTCAATTTAAAAAAATGTTTCATTTTTAGCGCTTCGACTTAGAAATTACACAATATTATTCAAAAAAAATTTCTAATTGAATTTCAGTTAAAAGTTATTAATTATTGTTTAAAAAATGTTTGAGACATAATATTGAAAAATTGGTTTAATAACGGTTTTTTAAATTGTTTATAAGTTTATATGATTCAAACTCAACTGATTTCTTGCAAAAAAGTTTGCTGATGCTTATCGAGCATATGTTTTTTTTCTAAACCGGGAGAAATCACGAATATTAACCCGGAGAACCGGGAGAAAGCCGGGAGACAAAAATTGAAAAAATAGTGGCCACCCTGAATATTGAAACCGTTCAAACTTGAATAATTATAAATTGAAACACTAAAAATTATTTAGTTTCGAATTTAAATCGTTGAAATTGTACAATTTCAAAAGGCATTCTGGTTGAAAGATTTTAGAAGTTTAAACTTTACAAAATTTATATACAGGATTTTAAGGAGTTTATAGTATATTTTTTTAAATTGCAAAGAATTTAAAAAGATTAAAAAAAAGTTCACTGAATTCCAGAAAATTTTTAAGAATTTTGAAAGGGTATCTGTGATACCAATGATATTTAAATGATATAAAGGGATTCCAGCGGATTTCTAGAGAATTGTATAGAAAAAATGAAATTAAATTTGAAAGGATTTCTACGGATTTCAGAGATTTTAAGGGGTTTTGATCTATTTTAAATTGATTATTATTTAAAAATTCATTATTTCTAATTAAAATTGTTCTTGAAAATGCGGGATTTCCTTTAATCACATTCTAAAGTATAAAATATATTGAAACACTAGAAATTATTTAAGTTTCGAATTTAAATGGTTGAATTTGTACAATTTTTTTTGCTATTATCCCTCAAAAAAAGTTCCGGGACGTCTGTTGCTCTATTTTATAGCATCTCCAAATACAGTTTTAAAATTTTTTAATTTTTGTGGACAAAAACCCGGGGGAACTGATGTATCACATGCCCTTAAGGGTATTTTTTTTTTTTAATTCCAAGGAAATGAACGAGATAAAAAATTTTGTTTACGAATTTTGAAATGGTATACAGGATACCAAAATTTAAATGATTGCAGGAGATTCCAGCGGTTTTCAGAGATTTGAAGGGATTTCTACAGATTTTAAATGATCTTGAAGATTTCAATGGATTTAAAAGGAGTGACGTGTTCTCCATAAATGGTTAGAGGATCTTTACTTTTAGGGTATTTTAAAAGATTTGAAAGGATTTCACATTATTTTATGGGATAGCTAACACTTCCATTTAATATTTTTAAAATTTCATGACACTTTACTAATATTTCAGGACTCGAAACGGGTTACTATTGAGTAATTTGGTTACTTTTTTTATACGGGGTTACTAAAAAGTTACTTATTTTATGAAAAAGTTACTTTTGGTTACATTTTTTGCCCGAAATTACTGAATTCATTAATTTTATTAAATCTTTTAAATATCGAACTGTGTATTATATTTTTCGATGAAAATGTATATTCTTTGGTTGAAAATTCAGTTAAAAGTTGAACAATTTTTGTTTAAAAATACATAATTTTATTTGAAAATTCATCTTTTTGATTAGAAATGTACTTATTTTGTTGAAAATTCGTCTTTTTGGGTTGAAAATTCCCATGTTTTGGTAGAAAATTCAACAATTTGGTTAAAAGATAATTTTTTGTTAGAAATGCATATTTACTGTTTGAAAATCCAACTTGTTTTGTAAAAATTGGTCTTTTTGGCTTAAAAACTTAACAATTTGGTTGAAAAAGAACCTATTTTGTTGAAAAATCGTCTTTTTTGAATGAATTCTGTTTTTTTTTTTATGTTTAATTAAAATATTTTTTGATTATTATGTCAATTATTACAGTTTTCGTTAAGAATTCATCTTTTATAGTCAGAAAAATTCAACTTTTTTGTTAAAAGTTGAACTACTTTCTTAAACATTCATATTGTGTTGAAGATTCATAATTTTAGTGGAAACTTCGTCTTTTTTTATAGAAATTTTGTCTTGTTGGTTACTTATTTGGGAGAAGTATGGTTACTATTTTTTGAAGCTTGAGCAGTTTTCCGAATTCTTTTTTATGGTGTAGTTAACACTTCGATGTAATATTTTTAAAAAATTTCATGACACTATTTACTACTATTTTTCCAAATTTGTTGGTCTTGCAATCTATTAATTGGATCCTTTTTGTCTTTTTCAGAAATGACACCAAGGAGGATGTGTTTGTCCATCAGGTGAGTTTTCCAAAACATTGAAACAAAAGTTGAATCTGATCATTGTGATGAAACTATTGGTAATTACAGTCGAACCTGGATTTAGCGCTGGTTTTGGGGCTGGCCTTGACGTTAAATCCAGAGACTCGGAACTATTTTGTCTCTCCGGTATTTATGCATGTATTTTCTTCAGCAATACCTTTTTTTCTCTTGAAAGTGCGATCTATATATAAAAAATATAGTTATAGTATAAAAGATAGTTGCGTTTTTTTCTATGAAGTTTAACTTCTTGTTCACTTTTTACTAAAAGGGTCACCGGGTAATTTTTGCAGTTGGAACTTCGAAAAACCGCTTTTAAAGAAAAACGCATTTAATGTTCGCGAGAGCTATCATCGCACATGTTACACTTATTATTTGAAAATGGAATAAACCCATTTCCACTTGCTTTCAGTAATTAAACATAGTGTCAAAGGATTCAGTATAGGTCTTAATATTCTCCAATTAAATCCAAAAATAATAATTTTGACCCTGTCTTCGAAAAACGCATATTTCTCCCAAAATAGAACTGCCCACAGGCGCCCTTTTCATGCGGAAGCTCACAAATAATATATATTAATATTAATTTAAACAAAAAGGCTCTCATAGAAAATTTATATTTAATATGATTCATATAGAAATTTGAAAAATATTCCAAATATCTATTTTATTTCAGACAAATATATTAATAAAAATGAAAGAGATTGTTTAAGAAATGATTATCTCTATTGTGTATTTATTATATGTTCATAACTAAAAAGACAAAGCAAAGTAAAAAATTTCAGAAGAAACCACAACTTTCTAGTTATCTAAGAGATTTATCTAAGAGACTTATAATTGAATCTTTTGTGTGCCAAAACCTTGTGTTATGGCGCTGACCTTTGAATTTACCTAATTTTAAATAGGGAAGTCTGCAGTTTACTGCCTTCATTTTCGCAGATAACAGGAATAATATACCAATTAATTTTGGTGTCTATACTCTCCCAGAAAAAAAGAAAGTATTGATGCGAATTGAATTGAAAAGATTAAGACACCCCGCAGATCCCGCTTTGTGACAATGATGCATTGAACCAGTGTATCAATGCGCGTGAATTCCAGAAGACGGTATTTCAATTTTGAATCTTTCTATACGTACAAATACGGTGCACAGGCTTGAAGGCAGTGAATTCACTTCAATGCGTCGCCACACAAATGCTTCAAAATTGGTCAATGTGTCGGAATTCTTGAGAGTAATATGCACACTCAAATTATCTATACAATTTGATCCTTAACAGGAAATCCAACGTGCGGGGCATATATAATTATTTGTAAATCTTGAGTAAATTGTCCCGTAGCTCAGTGGGAACAATGTGGACTGATACACGAGGGATCGCTGGTTCAGGTCTCGAAGCATGCACTTGTTATTAATTCTTTTCGAATTGATGTAGACCGCGCATTCATATGAATTCACACGCATTCAGTGCGCTCTTTCCCAATTCATCTAAATACGTCTCAATTCGTTTCAACGAATCAGAAAACGGGATTCACGCGTAGTCAAAAATGTTAATTCGTCCCAATCCGTATAAATTCTTTCTTTTTTGCTGAACCATGCAATCCGTCTTCCTCATAAGTATGTATGGTAAATAATAGAGTTTTCAAAAGATAGACAGAAGCTGTTATAAATAGAATGAAGTTTTACAGTGTATAACACATATGATTACGAAGTTTCTGGGAGGTAAAGTTTGAGCCCCATCAGCCCCCCCCCCCTGGCTACGCCACTGGTTTTGTTTGTATTATGGTTCTAGGGATTGCAGCACCTGTCGCTTGATTTGGCTGTATGGCTTCCCCTTCTATATAATTCTCTCCTAATCGTTACAAATTTTGAGTTCCTCTCTATTATTGCTTTTCTTTTTTTACTTTCTTCACCAGCTTTTGCCAGGACGTTTTCTTCTTCAATATTAATTTCTGGGATTTCTCTATGCTTCCTATTCTCTCTAACGTTTTCGACTAGGCTCGCCAGTTTTGGTAATGTTTTAATTTTTCTGATCCCAAATGCGTTCACCGAATTAACTATTTCTGTTTAATTCTTTAATTTACACAGCCTAGCTAAAAATGTATTTCCTAAATTTTTATATTCAATTTAAACAAATTTAAATTTGCCGCGAAAATATTATAATTTACTCTCGACAAAACAGCTGTCTGTTACATAAGTTAAGGATCACCTCCATCCCGCGGTTCCTCCGGACACTAGAAATGAGTGAAAATTGGTAGGGCACATGCCAGTGCATGTGCATTTTCCATTGAGGTAAGAAGGGTTTGGAAACAATCTCTTTCAGAGATTTGTAGGTCTACCAATTTTCGCTCATTTCTAGTGTCAGGAGGAACCGCAGGATGGAGCTGATCCTTAACTTATGTAGCAGATAGCTGAATGGCACCTGGGTGAGGTGTCTTGAACGGTGACTCTGGGATACCGGGCGACTTCTCAGATTATGCAGCCTTATTCTTGCACGCGGGGCTCTACAAGGATGGACCAACCCTTTCCCTAGTTGCTCGTGGGAACAACAATGGCACCATCAAAAAACCAACAAGTTGTAGATGCGGTTCAAAACGATCGAACGCGCAGAGCACCCGACAATGGGTCGGCAAACAATGCCGATGTACAATAATATCGGCCGAAATATAATGCGCGTATCATGATAAAGAAGAACATCTGCGACTGGATTAAAAATGTACACAAATTACTGTAATATATTTCATTTTACGCCATCTGTTGAGAAAGTCAGGCATAACCACCAAAGATATAATATCTTTGATAACAACTTACATTGAAAGTAATACTAAAAGTAAATAAATCGAAATAATTATCGGCGATCGATAAAATGAGAAATCTACTTTTTTACTTCAGTTGATTTAATTTTAATATAGAGGTCACCCTATGACTTAGAAAGTGATGACTAAGAAAACTTCCTCCATAAAATTACAATGGAGGTTACGAATTTTCATATGAAGGATAACGAGTATGAAAATGTAAAAAAGCAATCTGTCGAAACTTGAATCATAATTTGCATTAGTGAATGTGCTTTTTTATAATATAATTATGATAAGGATTGTAAACATATGAAGAAAGCAATAATAAATACACTTTTATAATTTAAATTTTATTATGAATTTTATGATTTATTTAATAATGCGCCGAAAAAGATTGTAAACCATCCATACTAAATTTGAAGGAAATTTGAAGAAAAAAAAAACAATAATTAACTGTATAAACAATAACAAAGTTTTTAGCAGAATTTATTACTCCTCGAAATCATTCAATATTATGTTGAGGGGGATAAGGGTAGGTTAAAAATAAAAGTTATAAGTCGGTCGCGAGCGACGCTAAAGTGGGGGTAGCGCTCGAGCGAGAAACCGGGCAAGCGGCAATGCTCGGGGCGGCAATTCTCGGAGTTTGGACTGTATACGTAGAATTGAAATCTTTTCAATCCAAGCGTGAATTCGACACCTACCAAAATATGTGACCGTCCGCGAAGAAAGTGGAAGAAGGGGACCTAATGCGCGGTGGCTTCCTTTTACGGGACAATTCGAATTTTTCAGATATGGGTATAATATTTTTTATTAATGAAGAGCAAATAAGAAATTATAGATGGGTGTGAAAAACTAAAAATCGATTTTTTCCGCATTAGGTCCCTTTCTTCGCGGACAGTCACATATATTCACTCTGTTTCGGTCCGGCTGAATTCTGCTTTTATGAAAAAAAAATTGCTCCGCTTAAATCTGACCTCTAAAAAAGAAAAATCCAGTTTGATTCAAACCAAGTCAACCCAAATTTTGTGGCAAAATTAATTCCCTTCCAATCTGACTTTTCACAAAAAAGTAATTTTCATTATACCTTCATCGAAAGATCGATTTTCAATGCCTGTAGAACGAAGCGAAAGTGGCCGAATGCAGTCGAGTTTTCTTTTCCTCCCTAGGGAGTAAAAGTGATGACGTAGCGGGATGTAAAGAAATAAAACTGCTCGTGATTGGTCGAAAGCAGAATCTCTCTATTGTGAAGAGATCGTGCCCTCTCTCTTTCTATCTCCGTCATAATCGCACGAGCGCTGCAGCCAACTTCGAGTGACTACTCTAACCTCTTGTCTACTGTCAAAATATTATAGTCGATTATTCTGAACAAAATGAATTCGTTTCGCGAACAAAGGAAAATCGATCTCCGATAAAGGTATGACCCTAGTTGTGCAATATACTACTTAATCCAATCCGATTAAATCATTTCACGACTTTTCAAATGGCTAATTCTTCAGAATAAGACGAAAGCTTAACTATTTTTATAGAATAATCAGGGTTGCTACAAAATCCAAATTTCGAAATTCCCTGATTTTTTCCTGACCATTCTAAATTTTTATTTTAAGTATAAAAAAAACCTTACACTTAAAAGAATAATAATGTTGATGCAAAAAATGATTTGATTCTAAATTTATTTTAATCGCTTTTAGTGACAACAGTCATACAGGATTTAATAAGGGGCCATCCACAAATTCATCATTTTTAGTTGAAGGTTCATCTCTTTGTTTGAAAATTGAACTATTTTGATGAAAATTTGTTTCATTTTTGGTTGAAAGTAACTTTTATTAACTGAAAATTAAACTATTCAATTTTTGTTAAAAAATTTATAGTTTTTAGTTAAAAATTGGACTATTTGGTTTTATTTATCGGACATATTATGAAAAAAAGTAGAAAATTCAAATTTTTAGCCAAAGGACGCACAATATAGGAAAAAGTTTTTAAGAGGAATTTCAGCGTTTAAAAATTTCTACATTTCTTAGAACCATTTTTTGACAGAACTCCTCGTTTTTAATTTATTTATCGAAATTGATATGCAAAAATCGAAACTTCCTATATTACGCCAAAAGACGCGAGATATGTAAAAAATCTAAAAGAAAACTGGTAGGTTATTTCGTTTTATCCATCAAATTCAGAAAATAAATATACATTTACAAAGGTCTGTCAAAAATTGAGCGCGTAGCGCGAGTGTCACGGTGAGAATGTGTACCTCAAACCTACAGAGCTTTGAGCAACTTAACCTTTAACTATACTTAATTACGTAGAAAATTCAGAATATGAAGATGCATACAAATACTGGGATCTAAAAGAGATGTTTTTGATATTAAAGTTGATGCGAGAATATAAAAGTTGTTTTGATTCAAGACAAATTGATTAACTTATAATATTTATACATTTTATTGAAGAGTAAGAAAACTATGGTAATGCATAATATTTGAAAATACGGTTTTTTATATGTACTTTTCTCTTTAACATAATTCAAAGTTGATGCAATGATATAAAAGATTCCTTGGTTCGAGACGAATCGATTGACCTACTATATTATTACATTTTATTAAATAGTAGGGGATATATGGTAATTAATATATTTTTTAAATCGATTTTTATGGTAAAAATGTTCTCATTCTCATAATTTAAAGTTGATGCGAGAATATAAAAGTTGTTTTGATTCAAGACAAATTGATTAACTTATAATATTTATACATTTTATCGAAGAGTAAAAAAACTATGGTGATGCATAATATTTGAAAATACGGTTTTTTATATGTACTTTTCTCTTCAACATAATTCAAAGTTGATGCAAGAACGGAAAAGATTCCTTGATTCGAGGCAAATCGATTGACCTATAATATTAATACACTTTATTGATGATCAAGGAAGTTATGCTCATTTATAATATTTGAAATATCTGTTTTAAACAGAAAAATTCTTTTCATCGACATCATTCAAAGCTGACGCATGAATAGAAAAGACTTTTTGATCATAAATTTTGCTAGACCGACAGGACCAAAAATATTACTAAGTGCTGAATCCAAATATTTTTTTGCACATTTCTAAAAATATCCAGAGTATTTAAAAGTATAAAAAAATAAAAAAATCACATCAACTAGCGTTTGACTATATGCTACATTTGCGGTGAGGACATTATATCCTGGCCCCGAATATTTCCCCGATAATTCTCTACACGGGAGGTTGACAAATTCACTGCCTTGAACATGGACTAAACGGCAGAATTTTATTACTTTTTATAATCACATTAGGTATATTTTAGTTAAGTACGTAAAATATGCCAGTCGTCAGAAAATTAAAATCATAAACATGGATAATTAATGAAGATATTAATTACTATTAATGATTTTTCTGGCATTTAATTCATTTGGACGATAAAATTTTCATTCTCATAATTCAGTTTATTAGAGTAGAAAATCACCTTTCTGCCATCCCGCAGTGTTCGACTTCCACTTTATTTTCAATGGACTTCAATTTCGGAAATTTTCAAGTTCCCCGTTAAGAAAATTATTGCCCCATTTAAGAATTTTTTTTGAATTATTTTTAATTCTCCCACATGGAAAAAAATGTGAACTGTGAAACCTAAGTTATTCCATATAACAGAATTTAGAAAGATCCCTGTACCCATTTTTCATTTTCCACGAGAAGAGTTTATACAAAGTAACTAAACGTTTTACTTAAATTAACTAAAATTTCTGCCTAATCTGAACGAACAGATTCTTTGAATTTAATATATTCTAGTATTTTTGAAAAAGTAGTATTATAACTGATTTTTTCTCATATCTGCCACTTCAGAACAAATTCGGTCATTCCTCAAGAACAAATTCTCTCCTTGTTAGTGCACTTAAAAATTTTCCATTGTTTTAATCTGATGATGAGTTCATTGAGCCTCTGCAGGTATGCCGCATCATATGTCCATCTCGCTCCTATATTTGCTCGTCGATATCAACCTACGCTGAACGTGAGCATTTTTTTGGAAGGTACATTACAGCGTGTGGCAGATGCACGATAAACGCTAGTTAACGTCCAGGTACATATATTGTAATATACAAACACAAGTGCATGAGCAAGTAATGATGCGTCAAGTTGCGTCACGCCATG
Organism: Andricus grossulariae; assembly: GCA_011634705.1. Classification (NCBI taxonomy): domain Eukaryota; kingdom Metazoa; phylum Arthropoda; class Insecta; order Hymenoptera; family Cynipidae; genus Andricus; species Andricus grossulariae. The sequence continues at coordinate 91,417,843 of JAABKJ010075445.1, read as the reverse complement.
CCAGACGCGACTCAGAACTTACTTTACTTGTCAGAGCCAAAGACATGAAAGGCTTCTATAGGATCGATTCGATCATCCGCAAAAACGAAGGTCTCGTAAAAAGTGGCAATATGTTGCCGATGAAAGCCAGACGGTATTCGTGCATCCCACATCTGCATTGCGAACTTGGCGAAATTATAATATTTGGCTTCAGCAAAGACCGGAATTTGTATTCCCACTTTTCATTTCTTCTATCGGGCGATGCCAATTTGATCACCGCCTACCTGTTTGATCTACCCCCTCTACCCAACTTCCCCTCACGTAGCTTAGGGATCGCCACAAGCTGCCACTGACCCTTGCCAGGAAGGGGGTCCTTTGAACTAATAAGGAATAAAATACGAGACATGAACATTTTTTAATTTTTCAATGAGTCATTTGTAATTACTAGTAGTCTTGCGCGCGCCTATTAATTTTTTTATGCAACAGAATAAACCGAATACTTTTTTTCTATGTTATGCATGTTTAATTAATGTTGCAAAATATCTGTATAAAATAATTAGAAGGCACCACAGAATGATGTCTGTAGCCTCCAATAAGAAGCTCCTTTTTATTTTTTTTCTCTGTTAAAGGAGTACATAATGGATTTCTCATATCTTATTTGTAGGTAAAATCTGCCATCGTTATCATCTCGAAAAATTGTGATTATAATTATAATTCAATTTATTATAATTGGCTCTTAAATTTATGAGGTTGTCGCAAAATTCCTTGAAGCGGATGATATTGTCAGTATCTTCTTTCAACTTTAGTGTTTTCGGGATCTTTTATACCTCTCTCCAAAAAGTCTCTAACTCATTGGTCTTGAGTGGATTTTTCACAGAAACAGGGTTTTTACTGAAGAGGCGAGATGGGTCAGCGAGAAACTTTTGATTCTCCCGGATCCATTTCTCCCTTTTCTGTATTCTCCTCCTAGCGTCAGATAACAGCCGTGTTTTGTCAACAATATGCTGCTTGATTTTCAGCAGCTTTGACTTGTTCAGTGTGTGATTTAAGATCTTCAGTTCTTGGGCGAACTTTCGTACCCTTTGCGTGAATGGTCTACCAGATGTTATGTAGTCAATTACACATTGAACACGGGACGCATTCTGTCTTGCCCATCCAATCTTCTTGTTTAGTTGACGCAAGCGTGTTTTGGTCTTTTGATCCATCGTCGGTTTGAGCCTTCGATTTGAATCAGCCAAAGCTCTCACAGCACCATCAACTGAGCAATTGATTGTTCAGAGGTCGGACTCTTGCAAGATTTTTCCAGGAAGCGAGGCATGCATTTCAGTCAGATCTTGAGGCTTAGGAGGAACTTGCATATTAACGTTTCTTCTTGTCCTGAAATCGTGATCATCTCGCAGAATGTGCGAGAGTATGGTACCCATACGTACTTTGGGGCGCTGAACACGAAGCTGACATCAGTTTTTCCCCGGCACGTTAGGATTTTCCCATAGATGCGGAAAATTCCCTAGTAAATCAACTTTCCTGGATATAAATTACCCTCGATATTAAAATCATTTGAAAACAGATCAGGCATGATATTTTTACGTATTTTTGGACGCTGAACATGAATCTGCGATCAACTTTTCCCGAGCGCGTCAGGATTTTCCCCTAGACGCGGACAAATTCCTGTAAAATCAGCTTTGTCGGGTATGAAATAACCTTTGCTATTTAAATCGTCTGGAAAAAGATCACACATGATATTTTTATATATTTTGGGGCGCCCAACAAGAATCTGACATCAGTTTTTGCCGAGTGCTTCAGGATGTTCCCCTAGACGCGGACAAATCCCTATAAAATCAGCTTTGTCGGGTATGAAATAACCTTTGTAATTGAAATCGTCTGGAAAAAGATCAGGCATGATATTTTTATGTATTTTGGGGCGCTGAACAAGAATCTAACATCAGTTTGCTCCCAGCGCATCAGGATTTTTCCGTAGACGCGGAAAATTGCCTATCAATTCTGCTTTGTCGGATATGAAATAGCCCTTGCTATTGAAATCGGCTGGAAAAGGATCAGGCTTGATGCTTTATGCAATTTGGTGCGCAGAATACGAATCTGAGACTAGTTTCCCGCTATCACGTCGCGGTTTTCCATTAGATGCAGAAGATTCATCAGAATAGCAAATTTTCGTATACCGAATTACCACTGGGTATGAATTAATTTGGAAAGCAGGCTGAGTATGGTATTTTATTATATTTTAGATGCTGAACCCGAATTTTGCCTCAGATTTCCCCCAACTCTTCAAAGTTCTTCAAAGTTCTTCAAAGTTCTTGGAACTCTAGGATGATCGGCATTGTTTGCCGAGCCATTGTCGGATCCTCTGTGCGTTCGATCGTTTGTAACCACATCTACACATTTTTGATGTCTTGGTGGTGTCATGATTGTTCCCAGGAGAAGCTAGGGAAAGAGTTTGTCCATCCTGGTAGAGCCCCGCGTGCAAGGATAAGGCTGCATACTCTGAGAGGTCGCCTGGTATCCCAGAGTCACCGTTTGTGACACCTCACCCAGGTGCCATTCAGATTTCGGTACGGTTGCTACCCCTCCGCGACTTCTTATTAATCACACAGGACCACAAAAAGAAGTGAGCTGTGCGAGAGATCAGAAGATGGTACCCATGCGTATTTTAGGGCGCAGAACACGAATCTAACATCAGTTTTTCCCGATCGCGTCAGGCTGTTTCCCTAGACGCGGACAAATCCTTGTAGAATAAGCTTTATCGGGTATGAAATAACCGTTGTTATTTGGATCGTCTGGAAAAAGATCAGGCATGATATTTTTATATATTTTGGGGCGCCGAATAAGAATCTGATATCAGTTTTTCCCGAGCGCGTCAGGATGTTCCCAGAGATCTTTTTTTTTAATAATGGCGTTACAGTGAATTCAACTTCGCAGCTCAAAACTTTCTCATGAGCCTGGACAAATTTGGAGCCGAATGAAGCCGAATGCAGGAGACGTTGGTGTGTGAGAATGAAGTCGTAGTGTGTCCGACGACGAGTTGACAATGTCCTCGTCAAACTCGGAAAGCCCTCATACTTAAACCTAGGAGGTATGAGGGTTATCACCTCTAGGACGGTGGACTCATCTGCGATCAGCGCAGGATCCCCAAAGTGCAGGCTTTTTCATAATCTCATTGATCCAACAAAACAAACTCTAAAATCTCCTTTGAACAGTGAAGTGCTTCCGAATACTTTCCACAAATGTGATAGCAAGCGAGTAACCTTTTCTGAACATGTGAACGAGTTCCATCATCATTCTTCATCGACACAAAGTCTTTCATCCCTGGCATCATACGACTTATGTCATCGCGTTCATAAAAGTTTTTCACTAGAGTTTTAGTTTCAGGATGCATCGATAGGCGACCAACTACCACCACAACCTCGAGATTTTCTCAAACTATCGAGATAGGAAATGTTTGGATCAAGTTAACAGATTTACAAATTTTGGAAATATGCCAAAAATGAATGTTTTCTATCTGAAACTGCTAAATCCATACAGTTATACTGGAAACGCAGTTCGGCAACCCTGCCGGTAGACTCTGGAGGGGATATAACAATTTTGAAACTACATAGAGGCTGGAAATCGAGCACCGTGTCTGAAGGCTACATTGAGGATTCCTTTATGCACAAAAAACAAATCGATGAACAAATTGCCAATTCGATAATGAATGTGCACAGAACTTCTACTTTCCAAGCACCAAGGGCATATTCAAAAGTCATCCAGAAAGCAGCACCACAGAACATCAACATAAAACGCGAGGAAAATGTAGAAATTAATAACGTAATATCTAGCACCCAGGAAAGAAAACCCCATTGAAAAAGCGACTACGTGAATTGCGTATCTATCATTTGCAGATTGAGATTTTTGAAACTAAATTGGTTTGCGTCTATGGCAATCGGTCAGTTCATCGAATGGCTTTGAATCTGCAATGTACTACAATGTCCATTTCAAGTAAAGTCATATTAGATCGGTTTACCACTTTTTGAATGAGACCGACTTTTTTAAGGTTAGGCTGCCATACTTCACATGGTATTTAAAATTGATAAAGTATTGAAAGATTGAGAGAAATCATACGCAAGGCTACTAGATTCTTTTTGCTATTCTAGCTCTAGAAGATGTAAAGGCTTTTGCTGCTTATAAGTCTGTCAAAAAAATAATAACGAGTAAAATTCTGTTAGAAACTAATCGGCGACAATCTGGAATTCCAGTGACAGATACGCTATTCAAACGACTTCGAAACCCATTGAAGGCAAGTGAATGGTTTTTTATTTCCTGGGCACATTTTCAGAAAAAAAAAATTTTAATTTCAATAACTGTGCAAATCTCTCAATTGCTTTTTTTTCCTGAAAAGAAAGAAAATTTATACCTTTTTTATGATTTGAGGCTGTTGAAGCGGGATGAATAAAAATCGTGAAATCTGTTAAGGACTTAAAACTCACCAAAAACGTACAATACTTCGGTTCTGAGGTTTTAAGAATGCACTTCGAAAATTTTCTAGACCACGAAAGGGGTTTCGGGGTGGCGGGAGGGTGTTAAGTCTCTGGTTTTTCGAAAAAAAAACGATAACTACTAAAAAGTGAGAGTAAAATAGTGTAGCAACAACGTGAAGTGTGAAGGAAGCTGACTGACAGCTGATGGCGCTAATAGCTCGACCATATTGGATCGTACTACGAAAATGCACTGTCGGTAAAAGTCGCATCTGTCTTGGCGGGTATTTTAAATTTGAATAAAAAATGCATTTTGTGATTTTATTTTTTTTGTTTTGTTTATTGGGAAGTCCGAATGATTAGAGACATAAATTATAATAATTTTGAACATCATATAAAATTATAGACTTGTCGTTGTACATGTTTGTTCTATTGTACCGTACCAAAAAATGTGAAAATGGCGCATTAGGGTAGAGCGGGTTCAAAACTGCCGCGAGGAAAAACTGCCATATAGGATAACACAAAAACAAATAATTTGTTACTCGACCTAAAATTTTCCGTCGATCTGTCAAATCACCATAAACTCCTGATAGTCATTGGCAGCCGCTGAAAGCTATTTTTGAGATCGTGGCTAAAGTTAACTTTTTTTATGTGCAGAAAGTAGTTCTATCTTCACCGTTGCTTTTTGGTAACAACACTTATCCTGACGTACCATTGTCATGAAGTCGAAGTAATTTGATGCGTAATTATATATTTTTGTAGTGCAGAGAGCTGCCTGTTGTGAACCTTATTCTAAAAGCATTCCAGGTGAGCAATGGATCCAGTGTTACGTATGCAAAAACTGGGCACTTGTAAAGTGTGTGGTGGACTGGCTTTTTAAACAAAAAATAAAAAAGTTATGCAACTCTTTATGTATAAAAATCAGAAATTTTGGAAAGGCGCCGTCCCTTTAACAAAGGTTTTCTCGGATATGGATGCTTCTTTTAGAACCTTCGTTTTAGGGTTCGATGAAGCCTAACAGTAGCTCAAACTTTTTTCGCATTTTTTTGTTTAAAATTAATTTGGTGAAAGTTAGACAGATTTTTGTTTCTCCTGTAAAACTCGGATTTTGGCACTTACACCCGTATGCAGTGTGGCTCTCTACTTATATTATTTTGTTTCTATGTACTGTGAGTTGCTTCTTTGCAATTAAAAAAAATTGGGATATACTTCCGAAAAGGGCATATGTCCGATTTTCTTCGGGCTCCGTCTACTTATGTATTTTGACGCGCTGATTACGAATATGATAGTGAAAATTGCCTAAAAAAATATAGAATTGCTTGTGACATAATTTGCATAATTCACTGGAGAAATAGTCACTATCCGCTGGACTATACTATTTAACAACTTTTCCAAAAAGCGACAAAAACTATTTTTTGTTGTTACTTTCTGACCCCGTTCTTTTTTAAAAATTTGACGTGATGGATTATTTTCGTGTGAAGATTCGCAATCTACGTGAAAAAACTCTATAGGAATGATATCTGATGATATAGAAACCTTGCGGACTTTCCGTTTATCACAGTATTAGTATCGGACTGCGAGTAAGGGCATGAGACCGCCAAGCCCGGGTCCCCGCTCTGCAGTGGCGAGTCGAGCGCTCGAGCGCAAATACTCAAACTTCGATATCTAGAAAACTAAGGGCCATTAGATCGAAAGAAAAAATACGCCCCTAATGGATTTTGATGTACTTTCATCATGCAAAGTCCCAGTCGAATCGGCGATTCACATCTCGCGTCCTATCCTTGTTAGATTAACGAAAAGCACGCTGTGACTGCGAATCAGCTTCCTTAGATTTTCGCAAGTTTGCAATTGCGGAAGTTGTCGACAATTAATTGGCATAAATTGAAAAATATTTTTATTTTCAATCATTTTAAATTATTAATGTTTCATAATTTAGGCACTGTCTAGTATTACGGATTTTTTGGTAAGACTAACCGGCGAGACACAGAGTTAGGACTAGTATTACGGAAAATTCCGTATCAGCAGACAGTGAGAATAATTTTTTAATTGGACTTTAAACGTTATTACCTGAAAAATGATTTTAAATGAAAATGTTCTTTACCATACGCCAGTTAATTGCAGGTAACTGAAAAGAGAAAAAATTGAACTCATTGAAAACTGATTTTTTAACAAAAATATTCTTCCTCGCTCGGTTCCCAGTCGTTCACCGTCCTTTTCGACGAACAAAAAATTTTTCAAATAATATATTTTTTGCAACACCTTCAGGGAAAAGTCCTGTCGCGCACTACCTACAGGCACCGAAACAAGACTTTCTTGCACTGTACACCAAAGCCTCCTCTGGATGCCTGTACATGGCGCGCAAAAGAGACTTCCAGTGCAGGTGTAACAAAAAATGGAGTTCAGCACTCGGGCGCAAAAATAGCAACGACTCAATCGTGGGAAGGTAACCCCCCCCCCCTTAATTCATCTTCAGTTCACGTCGACTTGCCCTTCGGGTTTCTTGCTGCGCCCGCCCACTCGTGCGGGAATTGCTATCATCGCGCACTTGTATAAAAAAAAAACTATTTTTAACCTGGCTATCCTTCAGCAGTAATACCTTTAGATAAATTTTCTGTACGGTTCGTTCAAAAAGATTTTCTTGTGTGTATAATAAGCAAATGTTCCGACTAATTTTTTCTAATTATTAATAACATCAATATTCATCGATTTAAAAATGTCATGCATCACATAATAGTTATTCGTGATGCAAGTCCGCAAAATAGGTGATTGTGTGCGAGTGTGAATTTTTCAGCATAAACACGAGTTAGCAATCACTTATGTGCACGTGTATCACTTGCTATTTTTTGCAACGCCCGTCCGAAAAAGTTGTGTTAGGAGGAGTTAAGGAAAAATACTAACTTTATATTGAATAGAGTGGAGTAAACCCCCCCCCCCACCACCACCGGTTGCTGCCCCAAAATGAAAAAATTAGTCGAAGTGGGCATCGAGCGCCTACAAGGAAGAGTTTCGTAGCCTATTATATTAATGATGAAAAAAACGTTTGAAAAAAAATTTGGTGGAAAAAATTATGTAAAAAAAATTTTATGAAAAAAAATTTTAGCGCTTATGCCCTTTGAATATGCCAAATATTGTCGCTTATGCCCTTTTGTACGACAGATGATAACGGCTACGAAACCCTAAAAACAATACTTCAATCATTAAAAGATTTATTAAAGTTAAATCTAAATTTATTTCTAGAAAATACCAACACCACTGAATAAAGATACTAATGCTAGTGTCTAAAGTATCTCAGCTCGAAAGTGCGCATGCGTAGCTTCTCACCAGTGCCTAAAGTAAGCCACCATTTGTGTATTTTCAAAATTTCCTGCGAGCAATTTTACCACGTATTTCAATGAACTTTGTTCTTTAATTTATAACTATTCACAGTTGTCCTTATTGAATTAAACCTCGGACAATAAAAACTAAGTCATCGCAAATTTTTTAGCGGTTTATAATATTTCGAAATGCGACCGCAAATGCTGTTTCTTATACGCGCCCGCAAATTTGCAGTAGGGTTCTGCAACGAAAGACAAGAAAAGCTTGGCCAGTGCATATTACGATTTCAATAATTACATGACTCAACATTGAAATAACCACGAAGTACTCAAAGGAGACCACAAGCCTGTGGCGGAGATGGTGGGAAACAGTCCACAACCGCTGTCGCCTGTCCTCGGATTTTTATTTCTTCCCATATGAGAGCGCCTCAAGTGGCAAATTAAGGAATTACGATTCCTATAGTAGCAGACGACAATTTAGTTACAAATTTTCTAACCCGAGGACGCGTTCGGTGGCTTTGTCATAGGCCCTTCAGTTCTATTCAAAAGGAATAGAAACCGAAACCGAAGAAAAGGAATAGAAACCGAAACCGAAATATATATATACCGAAATATATATATATATATATATATAAATTAAATCGTTCCTACAGTTATATATATTCATAAGGACAGAGATAAAGATCATTCATAATTAACTGGCGCAATTATTATTAATAATTATTATTTTGTTTTTTTACAATTGCTCGATCCCATAAAAATTGTTCCTTTTCGTGTCAAAATGTCTCCTAAATATTCGCAGAATTAAAAAAAAAACATATTCAGGGATCTCTCCATCCCATTATTTGCAAAAAATGGCTTATGTTATTTCAGCTTCCGCTGTTAATGGAGTTTTTTACATTCTCATCCAGAGAAGGTATTAGATTTGTGTAAAATTTGACCGCCCTGGTTTTTTTCAGAGTTACAGAACTATGAAAATCCAAAAAAAGAAACGAAAATGAACATTTTCAGCCAAACAACGCACGATGCGAAAAAAGTTAGAACAAGCAAACAGCTCCTTTTTGCACGCCCTACATGAATATCATAACGAATTTTCAAATTTTCTGGAATAATGAAAAATTCACAATTTTATTACACATATAATAATGAATAATCAAAAATTTAATTTTACGGTCAAACTAGGCAAGATATGAAAAATGATGAAACAAAAATTGTGCACTCAAAAGAGATCTACCAATTTGTTACTGGTCACTTTCTAATAGGATCTATAGTTTTTGTTTTATTCGTGAGAAAGTACATTAAGAGTGAAAAAATCAGCCTGATAAGTTTTCATATTTGCATCAAAACTTTGCTTATTTAATTTCTCTTCCATCTCATATGTTGGTTTTCAAAATTATTCAAAAATTTATCATATATATGATCCAAAAACGACTTAGATACTTTTTTTCTCCGCTTTTCAGATAGTTGGAAAAAATCTCTGTGACTGTATGATTTATCAGAAAGATACGGAAATATACGCTGAAGTAAAGGAATATCCTTCTTCATTTTGAATCAAATACAAATTTAGTCCTTGATATCTGAAGAACATAGAACATAACATATTGTCGTCGCGAAGCGCGACGACCAAATCGCGCCCCGTAAGCGCGCTCAAACTTTTGGGTTTCTATTATACGATGGACAAAAAGAAGCGTGGAGCGCAAGGTTTACATGATTTTTAAACCAAATATCGAGCGCGAAGCGTAAGTGTCTTGATGAGAATGTGTTGCTTAAGGTCGACAGAACCTTAAGTAAATTAGTTCTTCTTTTTATGTCAAATTGACATAATGAAAACAAAAGCAGGTCATAACGATGAAGCTTACTGAGAGAGTATTAGCCCGCAAAGCGCGCAATAGCGAGCACATGAAGTGCGAAACCCTAGAGGAACCGAGCTTAAAGCGTAAGGCAAATGTGCCCGAGCGCGTAGCGCCAAGCGATTACATTATCGATCCCTTTGCTTTTTTGCCCTGAAGATCTATGCCTCTAGTAAAAGCAAACTACAAACTGCTATAAATATCGTCAAGAAGTACACACGAGAGATTTGGATGGACTTTGGATTGGATAAATGTGCCCAAATTTATCTGAAGAAAGGAAATATTGTTGGTGTTCCCAAGGACCCTGAGCTTGTGGATATAAGTGTCATTAGACATGGAGAGAACTATACATGCCTGGACATGCCTCAAAGCCGTATTGAGGACGTAACATCAGTCTAAGAGTCTCTCCGAAGCAGATAAAAGCATCTTCTCCGGCAGATTTGGTGTTCAAATCTGTCGGCGTTGAACATGGTATCTGCAATTAACATGCTTGCCGTCCCGGTTATATTCTACTCGTTTGGGGTGGTTCGATGGACGAAGAACGAACTTAAGGCCCTTGATGTCACCACACGGAAGACCACGGCAGACGCGGATTTCTGAATCTCCAATGTCTTCATAACCTAATTGTTCTAAGTACAGCTTACATCGTTGCAAATGGAAAAGATCCTTTTCTAAAAATGGCCAGGCTTCACGAGATGAGTGGTAAAGGTACAAAAGGTTTCATTTTCGCATGCCAGGACGGTGTCATTTTCACCTTAGCATACCGTGATTGCATTTTATGTCAAGAAGTTCGTAGCGATAGTTACAGAGCGTGTCATGCACACTCTGAGTAGCTAGACCACATACTATCGGGATGTCCCACCCACGCAGGTACGAAGTATATCGACAGACATAATGCGGCCCTAAGAGTGCTATATTACCATCTTTGTCGCTCTTGCGGTGTTGGCCGCAACCCTGCCCCGCCGAACCCTGCCCTGCCATGGGAGATAGAGTCAATTGTACAAAACGAGAATTGCCAAATTTTCTGGAACTAAGATTGTCGGATGGCAGTCTCCGTTGCACACTCGAGGCCTGACTTTGTTCTCCAAGACTTCGAGAAACGAACTATATTCGTGATCGAATTCTCGGCTCCTTCCGAATACAACATCACTGCCATTTCACCTTTGCTGTTTCTCATGCTGACAAACTCTGTACTTTTACTTTTGTTTATCTCTTTATATATTATTTTCATAGTTCCTTGAAAGTCGTTTTGTAATTTCCTTTCTTCTTCTGTTCTGATTTTATCTTTACTTTCCTTGACTAGTTGTTTAACTTTTTTCTTTTTGTGTCTGTAATCATCTTCAAGTAGTAAATCAAAATGCAAAAGTCACGTGATTTGAATGAGAGTCAGTACTAAGTGGTTTTTTTGGTCGCTGATGACAAATCTGGGGTCAAAGTGGAAAAATTCAAAATAGCTGATGATTTAGTAGAACAGTCATCATCGACTTAAAAAACTCTTCAGTACCTGTCATTCAAATCACGTAATTTTTGTATTTTAGTCCGCCATATTGTATCCGCCAGTTTGAATTTCTCAATGTTGACTGCGGATTCGTCATCAGCGACCTTAAAAACCCTTAAGAAATTACCTTTTATGATGAATTCGGAATTATTTGCTTCTATCAGTTTGGAACACAACGTCGATTTCGAGCCTACCAGTTAACTGGTTAAGACATCTGAAAGGAAGGCGAGAACGATCGCAGCAAAAAAAGGTACCCCATTACTGTACTGCCCTCAAATATCGCAATTTACATAAAAAATAGAACAACTACATACTTTTGAAAAGTGAAAATAATTATAGATAGTTCAAATAACAGCCTCAAATTTAAATTATTGCAATATCTTCATTAGAACGAAAGATAACATGGCTGTATATTTATGTGAAGAAAAAACAAACCATTTGTTATATTCTAAAAATTTTCCAACGGCAATTGATTGAGAAATGTTTAAATTACCTTCGTCCTTTTTTGAGATTGTTTCTATCATTTTTTCAATTAAAAATAATGCTCTAAAGTTTATTGTCGTTAAAAAGTGTCGAATTTCCTTACTGTTTATAAGATTTTTAAATCTGTAACCACAATAAATTTTCTGAAATATTGGTTTCAGGCTCATTTCCATTTTTTCTTCAATCATTTTTCTAGCGTCAAAGCTAGAGGACTCGAATATTCTCGCCGGTAGTAGGTGAGTAGTACATGTACACGTTTAGTCAGGCAGTAGTGGCAATAGCATAGATCAATTTTAAATGTTAGTGTCTATACGTTCGGACATAACCCATTTCCCCTTCAGCTTTCCAGGTCCATACGTATAGACTTTACCGTGTTATAAACCTACATAAACGTACGGACTGTCACAGAAAAAACATAAATTAATTTTTGTTGAAAAGAAAATACCATAAGGTTGATATGGTAACCATACCCGATTGTAGAAAAGGAAATAATAAAATTTTTCTTCCCAAAGAATTAAATTCATTTAGCGAATGTTTTAATTTTACTCTGATTCTCTCTACGCGCAAGAGTTGTCTGATATAATTATATTTTAATACATAATAAATAGAATAATGTAAAATATTCTTTTTGCATTTTTGATCATTTTATATGAATAAAAACTTATATCACTTCCTTTATCCTTTCAATAAAATCTAACAAAATTCTACTAATAAAAAGCTTATCGCGATATCCACAATACGCAATTCTGCAAGTTAACGAGTTTTCAATATTTTTGTTTCTCCATTTTATTTCTTATGAAAATTCAATTTTTTTGAAACCAGGCATTATTAATTTTATTCTAATAAAATTTGAAAGTGCTTGTAAGTTTTCATTTAATAAAGAAACATTTCAAATATTCTTTATTTAATAATTTCTTATTCATTATTATAAATAAACCATTGTGACTCATTGGATTTTATTACATTCGTATTAAAATCATTAAAAAATTGTTAACAAAATTATGAAATTCCATTTGCAAAGCGTTAACGTCCACAATGTGACCAAACGCTGCGGCTGGCAGTTACAAGCTTTTACCACTGACTGTGGATCATACTATCCGATAATCCCAAAGCATCTACAATTCTACATATATAAATTTGAATTTCAATATACAAGAATTACATACCTTTGTCCATATATATAAACTACTAATAATTAAATCATTCTTCAATTCCGAAAATGCAAAATTGATTAAAACGCTTCAGAATTAAACACTTTGTTTACATTAGAAGTTGATATACCATAAAATTAATGAATATAAAATAAAAATTGAAACTTTCACGACGTTTGATAGTCTAAAAAAAAAATTTTTGGAGTTTAAAACAGTAACATTTTTATTTCAAAACGTCAATAATACAGCTATGTTTCTAATCGATATAATAATTAAAAAAATGTTATCTTTTTATTTGAACCGTTCATGAATAGACATTTCTGATGTCACAGACAAAACTAAGTGTAATCTTGACCCGGATTTCGGGGTAAAGTTTACCTGCAAGAATAATTACCCCATGTGCGTAAACTTTACCCGCACATCTTGGGTATTCTTCTGCATTTACCTACGCTTGGGAGTAATTCTCAACGTTTACCTCGAAGGCCTTGTAAACTTCATATCGTCTGCTTGCAACCAGCAACACGTCGCATCTACAACCAACTCTTCTATCCTTCAACTCAACTATCCTTCGGCCGGCCAAGGCTTCTTTTTTTTAATTTCGTTACAGTTCATAGGATTTCCTCAACGGGTCCAAGAGTTGTGTTCTTTTTTGTCAATCTTTAAATCAATTCGTGTTTTGCAAAAAAAAAACGTATGGTTTTTTTATATTGTTTCAATCCGGAAGCGGCGGAGCCTTTTTTTTTAGGTGGGGTAGAGGCATAGAATTATGATATTAAATGGCACAATTTTTACATAGTATAGTAATATTATACTATGCATAAATTTCACATAAATAAGAAATGCACTATGAATAGTAATTAATAAATAGTAATAGATAAATAATAATAAATAACGTATACAGATATGAAATTCATATTGCCAAATATTTTACAAAGATTTCAAAGATTTCGATAAGATTTCCGAAGAGGTGAGAAATATTTCACAAATATTTCAGAAAGATTTCAATGATTTCGAAAATATTTCAAAAATTTCTTAAGGATTTCAGGTAGATTTCAAAGATTGCGCAAAGATTTGATTAATTTCCCAAAGATTTCGCAAAAATTTGGAAGAGTGAGCAAAGACTTCCGACATACCAAAATTTTACAAAGATTTCAATGATTTCACAAAAATTTCAATAATTTCACAAACATTATGAAATATTTTTAAAATATTTAGAATATTTCACAAAGATTTTCAAAAATTTCAGACAGATTTCACAAAGACTTCAATAATTTCACCACGATTTCACGAAGATTTCAGTAATTTCACAAATGTTATTAAATATTTTTGAAATATTTCAAATATTTTTTAAAGATTTCCAGACACTTCAGAAATATTTCACCTAGATTTCAATGATTTCCCTGAAATTTCACAAAGATTTCAAATATTTCGTAAAGATTTCAAACATATTTGAAAGAATGCACAAAGATTTTAATCATTTCACAAAGACTTCATAAAGATTTAAAAAATTTCATAAAGATTTCAGGTAGATTTCAAAGATTGCACAAAGATTTGATTAATTTTTCAAAGATTTCGAAAAAATTTGAAAGGCTTAGCAAAGATTTCCGATATTTAAAAAAATGTCACAAAGATTTAAATGATTTCCCAAAGATTTCAATAATTTCACAAACATTATCAAATATTCCGAATATTTTGCAAAGATTTCACAAAATATTTCACAAAGATTTCAAAAATGTCGCAAAGATTTCAGGCAGATTTCAAAAATTGCACAAAGATTTGAATAATTTCCTAAAGATTTCGCAAAAAAATTGAAGCTTTGGCTAAGATTTCCGATAGATTAAAGAAATTTTCACAAAGATTTGAATGATTTCCCAAAGATTTCACAATGATTTCAACAATTTCACAAAGATTATCAAATATTTTGAAAATATTTCGAATATTTTGCAAATGTTTCAATGATTCCACAAAGATTGCACAAATTTTGTAAAGATTTCAAGTAGATTTCAAAGATTGCACAAAGATTTGATTAATTTCCCAAAGATTTCCCAAAATTTTGAAGGTTTAGCAAAGATTTTCGATAGATTTAAACTATTTCAATGATTTTACGAAGATTACAAAAAGATTTCTGATGGATTTCAAAGATTGCACAAAGATTTCACAAGGATTTAAAATTTTTTGCAAATATTTTGGATACATTAAAAAGATTTCAAAAGTTTCACAAACATTATCAAATATTTTTGATATTTTGCAAAGATTCCAGAAAGATTTCAATTATTTCCCCGAAATTTCACAAAGATTTCAAATATTTCGTAAAGATTTCAGATAGATTTCAAAGAAAACACATAGATTTCAATTATTTTCCAAAGATTTAAAAAATTTCGCAAATATTTCCCAAAGATTTTGGATAGATTTAAAAAAATTTCACAAAGATTTCAATAATTTCACAAATTCTATCAAATATTTTTAAAATATTTCAAATATTTCGCAAAGATTTCTAAAGATTTCAGAAAGAATTCACAAAGAGTTAAATGATTTCCCAAAGATTTGACAAAAATTTCAGTAATTTCACGTATATTATAAAATATTTTTAACAAAGTCTTCAATGATTTCCCAAAGATTTCATAAAGATTTCAACATTTTCGTAAATATTTCAGGTAGATTTCAAAAATTGCACAAAGATTTAAATGATTTCTCAAAGATTTCACAAAGATTTCAATAATTTCACAAAGATTATCAAATATTTTTTCAATATTTCGAATATTTTGCAAAGATTTCACAAAGATGTCAATTATTTACAAAGATTTCAGGTAGATTTCAAAGGTTGCATAAAGATTTGATTAATTTCCCAAAGCATTCGAAAAAATTTGGAAAAATTTCACAAAGAATTCGGATAGATTTAAATGATTTCACAAACTTCAATAATTTCACAAAGAACTTCCGAAAGATTTCAAAGATTACACAAAGATTTTAATGATATCCCAAAGATTTCATAAAGATTTCAGGTAGATTTCAATAATTTCACAAACATTGTCAAATATTTTTAAAAATTTGAATTTTGAACCAAAATGATTAATCTTCAACTGGAATAGTGAAATTTTCAACCAAAAAGATGAATTTCCAACAAAGAAGATTAATTTTTTACAAAAAATACGAATTTTCAACAAAATAATTAAATTTTCAATTAAAATGATACAACAGGTCAATTTTCAATTGAAAAAACAACGAATTTTCAACAAAATAAATAAATTTTTAATTTTTACCAAGAACAAACAAACTAAACAAACAAGGTTGAATTTTCAACCAAAGTGATAAATCTTCAACTGAAACAGTTAAATTTTCAACCAAAAATATGAATTTTTAAGTAAATTTTTAAATCTGTAACTAGAATACTTAAATTTTCAACCAAAAAGATGAATTTCCAACAGAGAAGATTAATTTTTTATAAAAAAGACGAATTTTTGACAAAATAAATAAATTAATTAAAAATTAATTTTCACAAAAAAAAAAAAAAATTTTCAAAAAAAATTAATGCTAAATTTTTTACCAGAAACAAATGAATTTAAATAATATTATTGAATTTTCAACCTAACTGATTAATCTTCAACTGGAATAGTTACATTTGAAACTAAAAAGATGAATTTTCAACTAAAATGCTAAATCATTAACTGGAATAGTTGAATTTTCAACGAAAAAGATGAATTTCCAACGAAGAAGTTTAATTTTTTTCAAAGGAGACGAATTTTCAACAAAATAAATTAATTTTCAACTAAAATGATAGGACAGGTCAATTTTCAGTAAAAAAACAATGAATTTTCAACAACATAAATTAATTTTCAACTAAAATGATAGAACAGGTCAATTTTCAGTTTTAAAAAACGACGAATTTTCAACAAAATAAATAAATTTTCAATTTTTCACCAAGAATAAACGAATTAAAAAAAGTAGAATTTTCAACCAAAGTAATAAATCTTTAACTAAAATAATAAATCTTCAACTGAAATAGTAGAAGTTTAAACCAAAAAGATGAATTTAAATTAAAACGTTCAATTTTTAACTAGAATAGGTAAATTTTCAACAAAAAAGATGAATTTCCAACGAAGAAGATTAATTTTTCACAAAAAAGACGAATTTTTGACAAAATGAATAAACAAATTAAAAATTCATTTTCACAAAAAAAAAATTCAACAAAATGAATTAATGTTCAATTTTTTACCACAAACAAATGCATTAAAATAATATTATTGAATTTTCAACCAAACTGATAAATCTTCAACTGGAATAGTGACATTTTCAACTGGAATAATTAAATTTTAAAACAAAAAGTTTAATTTTCAACTAAAATGTTAAATCTTTAACTGGAATAGTGAAATTTTCAAAGCAATAATTGAATTTTCAATTTTTCACTATAAACAAATGAATTGAAAAAAAAAATTAATTTTCAAGCAAAGTGATAAATCTTCAACTGGAATAGTGAAATTTTCAACCAAAATGTAGAATTTTCAAGCAAGCAAATTAATTTTTTATAAAAAAGACGAATCTTCAACAAAATAAATTAATTTTCAACTAAAAAAAATCAATCAATAATATTATTGAATTTTCAACCAAACTGTTTAATCTTCAGCTGGAATAGTGACATTTTCAACTGGAATAGTTAAATTTTAAACCAAAAAGATGAATTTCCAACGAAGAAGATTAATTAAAAAAAAGACGAATTTTCAACAAAATAAATTAATTTTCAACTAAAATGATAGAACAGATCAATTTTCAGTTGAAAAAATCAACGAATTTTCAACAAAATAAATAAATTTTAAATTTTTCACCAAGAATAAACGAATTAAAAACAGTAGAATTTTCAACCAAAGTGATGAATCTTCAACTAAAATAATGAATCTTCAACTGGAATAGTAGAATTTTAAACCAAAAAGATGAATTTCCAACAAAGAAGATTATTTTTTCACAAAAAAGACGAATTTTTGACAAAATAAATAAATAAATTAAAAATTCATTTTCACAAAAAAAAAGAAATTTTCAACAAAATAAATTAATGTTCAATTTTTCACCACAAACAAATGAATTAAAAAAAAAGTGGAATTTTCAACCAACGTGATAAATTTTCAACTAGAATAGTGAAATTTTCAACCAAAAAGATGAAATTTGAATGAAGAAGATTAATTTTGTACAAAAAAGACAAATTTTCAACAAAGAAGATTAATTTTTTACAAAAAAAGAAGAATTTTCAACAAAATGAATTAATTTTCAAGAAAATAAATTAATTTTCAATTTTTCATGACAAAGAAATGAATTTTAAAAAAGTTGAATTTTCAACCGAAGTGATAAATCTTCAACTGGAATAGTAGAATTGTTAAACCAAAAAGATGAATTTCCAATGAAGAAGATTAATTTTTTACAAAAAAGACGAATTTTCAACAAAATGAATTAATTTTCAATTTTTCACCACAAACAAATAAATTTAAAAAAAATATGTTGAATTTTTAACCAAAGTGATAAATCTTCAACTGGAATAGTGAAATTTTCATCCAAAAAGATGAATTTCAAATTTTCTGAATTATTTGAACTGTTCTGAATTTTTTAATTCTTACGGGACCACTGAATTCTTTGAATGATTTTCAATTATATTTAAATCATTAGAATCCATTTCAAGTTACTTTGAACCGCTTCAAGATCTTCTGAATTTTCTGAATTCCTTGAAAATCTTTAGAATACACGTATAATTATTTTAACTTATATCAAATATGTTGTATTCTGTAGAATTCAAACAAATTCCTACAATCCACATGTACCTATTTGACTTCTTTTAAAGTTTTTTTGAACTTTCTTAAAACCTTTACAATACACCATTAATTATTTTGAATTTGTACAATTTTTTCGCATTATCTGAATTCTCCTGAATTCTTTTGAATTCTCTGAAATATTTTGTATTCAAATAGTCTTCTGAATTCTTTCGATATCATTAGAATACGCGTTGAATTATTTTGAGTTCCTTCAAGTGTTTTGAATTCGTGTGAATTCTATACAGAATCAAAAATATTTAAAGAAAGTTGAAATAATTCAACTTGTATTCTAATGATTTAAAGATAATTAAAAAAATAAAATAAAAATTCAGTGATACCGTGAATTGAGCAAATTCAAGACAGTTTAGAGAGTTCAGAAAATTTTCAAACAATTCAGAAAATTCAAAGAATGTGGAGGAATACAGAAGAATTTAGGGAATAGCGGAAGAATTCTGAGAATTAAGAAGAATTCAAAGAATTAAGAAGAATGTAGAGAATTTAGTAGATTTAACAGAGTTCAAGAGGATTCACAAACTTCAAACGCACTTACAGAATTAAAAAAAAAAGTTATAGAATTTCAAAAGAATTTAGAGAATGCAAAAGAATTCATAAGATTGAAAAGGTTTAGGAAAATTTGAAAGAGTTTAGAGAATTCAATTAATTCAGATAATTGAGAAGAATTCAGAGAATTGAGTAGATTTCATAGGATACAAAAGACTTGAAGAAATTCAAAATAATGTATGGTGTACTGTAAGGGTTTGAAGATAATTGCAAAACACTTCAAAAGAATTCAAAGGACCGCAAGTGACTTCTAATGATTCGTTTGAATTCTACAGAATTGGAAATACTCACAGGAAGTTAAAATAATTCAACGTGTATTCTGGAGGATGATATATTTCCTGAGAATCTCGTCTCTCAGTTGCCGTGTGAAGTTGCACCATTGATATTCACAACCTCCTGCAAATTTAAAATTACTCTTTTGCGCATACACCCTTATCAGTGACACATGAACTGTCGTCCATCTAACGCATGCTTCCGAATGATTAATCTCTAATTGTCAATTACTTATTAATTATTAACTTCACAACCAATTTTTATTATTATTTTCAACTCCATTTTTTATGACAAATTCAAAAATATAAAAATGTACCTGGAGCACTGGGACACCCCGTATATAGAAAAAAAATTCGACGAAATTATAACCCCCTCCAAAGTAGAAAAATAGAGCTTTCATTATTGGCTGCTTCCTTCATTTTCTCAAAGGTACCCCCACACGAGGCATCCTCGAAAACTTTTATGGTCCTGCTAGGTGGGAATACTGCATACCAGTTTTCCAGCTCAACCACAATCCTTGTACCGTACTTTGTTTGAATTTTGCGATAGTTGGAAACGGTATACTTCTTCTGTAGGGTGAGGTCAGACAGTGGTTTCGTAGGTATAACCCCATCCATACGGCCAACTGAATTGATAATTTTATAATCTATCTTCTCTAACGACATTTATTTTCACTAGAACTTTCAACCGATAACAAACTTCACAATTTAATTAGGTAACACACTTTACATTGCACTACATTTTTTTAGAATGAAGCATTACCGCAAGTTCATGTTGGGTTTATAGATCATTACTTTCACTATTCAGGCCTTACCCCCACCACTTACTACTCATGTGTACAAATCGTTTAGAATTTTTGAGAAAACTTGAATTAATGACACTCTGGATATGTGTGCATTACGAATTCCATTGAAAGCATTACCTGCCAGTAGAAAATAATACTAATGGTTTGAAAATTAATATTTATTAGTTGTGAAGTGGTTAGGTGTTAACAGTTCACACAACAACTGCATAGATAAATCAGATATTTAATCAACTTTGTGCATTGTTAAGTCAACTTTTGTGCAATGTTGAATTAACGTTGAAGGAATGTTGAATGAACGTTAGATCGATGTTGAAACAATGATGGAACAATGTTAAATCGATGTTGAACGAACGATAAACTCATGTTGAATCATGATGAATCAATGTTAAACCAACAAGGAACCAATGTTATAAAAATAAAAAAAACTGAAGTTGATGGAACGATGGATCAATAACAAACCAACGAAGAACTAAGTTGACATATTCTTAATCTACGTTTTCAAGTTAGGGACCCACATTATCGATTGAGACATGGACTCATGCCATGGCAGATTCCTCCCTTACCGAGTGATGGTAATGCAGGTTTCTACCTACAGACTGATGGTAATACATGTATCTACTTACCACCTGATGGTTATGTATGTATGTATGTATGTATGTATGTATGTATGTATGTATGTATGTATGTATGTATGTATGTATGTATGTATGCCTGTATGCATGTATGTCTGTATGTCCGTATGTCTGTATGTCTGTATGTCTGTATGTCTATATGTATGTCTGTATGCCAGCCATTTTGGAAAAGAATTCAAAAAGTGAGCTAATTTTCAAAAATTTTCAGACCACTTTTTTATAAATTTAAAAATTCTATGTACGGTTATTAATAGTACTTAAAAGAAGCACAATTTATCTTGATGGCTTTTTTTGATAAAAAAAATACCGGAGTTATGGCATTTATAAAATTCCAAAAAACAAATGAAAATTAACATTTTAAGCCAAACGGCGCACGATATGAAAACATGTCGAGGAAAGAAAAACGTTGCATTTTGAACACCCTAGAAGATTATTGCAACAACTTTTTGAATTTTCTTGAAAAATCCAAAATTTCATTTTGCGGGTCAAATTATGCAAGATACGAGAAAAGCGAATCAACAAAAATTGTGTACTAGAAAAATATCTGCAAATTTGTTTCTAATTGCTTTTTTATAAGATACGTAGTTTATTTTTTATTTTTAAAAATTAACATTGAAAATAAAAAAATGAAATTTTTGGATAAACGACACAAACTGCGACAAAAAATAATGAGACAAAAGTTGTTAACTAAAAAAGAGTTACAAATTTGTTATTAGTTATTTCGTGATAGGATGCATAGTTTTTGTTTTATTCGCAAAAAACAACATTAACAAATATATATATAATTTTTATATAATAAGATTAAAATTTAAAAAATAAAAATTTTGGGGAAACGACACAAGAGACAAAAAAATGAAAGAACGAAAGTTGTTCAACCAAAAAATATCTACAAATTTGTTATAATCTCTTGTTATAAAAATATACTAGAAATAAAAAAATTAACTTTTTGCAAAAAAGGACACAAGCTATAATAACATTTTCTTAAACAAAATTTTTTGCTCAAATTATATCTACAAATTCGCTTAGAACCATCTTATATGCTAAGATGCGTATTTTTAGTTTAAATCGTAAAAAATAACATTGAAAATAAGCAAATCAAATTTATGGAAAAACGACATAAGTTGCAATAAAATGTTTAATAATGCATATTATAAATTGTAATGATATAAATTTATCGAAATAATATATTTTTCAGGGTAGCTGATAATTGAAATTAGTGCAAAATAAGAAACAAATATTAAAGTAATCATAAAAAAAATAATTTTCAACAAATAAAAAAATTATTTTTTAACCAGTTGAATTTAACTAAAAAAGATGAATTTTTACCAAAATAGTTCAATCGTCAACCAAAATGATAAATTCACACACAAAAAAATTAATTTTCTATCCAAATATACGAATTTTCTACAAAATACTAGAATTTTCAACAAAATTATTGAATTTTGCAGTCAAAAAGACAAATTAACTACAAAACAGTTGAATTTGAACAAAATACATGTATTTTCTAATAAATAGATGATTTTTTAACTTATAAACGATAAATTTCAGAGAACAAATTCAATAGTTAAATTTTAAGATGAAAAAATTAATTTTTAACAAAAAAAATTAACAAATTTGCAACAAAATGGTCAAATTTTCAACCAAAGAGTTGAATCTTAAAACAACCAAATGAACTTTTTTTGATTTCAACTTTGTAGTTTAATTTTTAATTTAAAAAAATGGATTTTTAACCAAATAGTTAAATTTTCCATCAAAACGATGAATGTTCGACCAAGCGGATTAATTTCCTATCAAAAAAGATCAATTCTGAACAAAATACATGAATTTTCAATCAAATAGATCAATTTCGAACTGAAAAAAAAGTTTCAAACCAAAAATGGATTAGTTAAATTTGTAGTTTATAAAATTACTTTTCAACACCAACAACAAATTTTTTAACTGGCTGAATTCCACGAAAAAAGACAAGCTTTGAAAAAAATAGTTTAACAAACAAGATTAATTTTGCTCACCAAAAAGACGCATTTTCAATAAAAACGTTGAATTTTCAACCAAAGGGATGAATTTTAAAAAATTAATTTTTTACAAAATATATCAATTTTAAACAAAATTGTTGAATTTTGAAGCCAAAAACATAAATTATCTACAAAACAGTCGAATTTTCAACCCGAAAATATGATTTTTCAACAAAAAAGTTATTTTTTCATCAAGTAGTTTAATTTTCATACAAATAGTTGTATTTTTAACCAAATAGTTGAATTTTCATCTACAAAATAAATTTTTAACCAAAAATGGAATGGATTCATTTTCAGTTAGGTAAAAAAAATTTCCAACAAAATAAGCTAATTTTCAACCTGTTCGACGAAAAAAAATTTGACGCAAAAAGACGAATTTTTAACAATATATTTTTAAAAAAGGTGAGTTTCTTCACCAGGGTAGTAGATAATATTTAGATCTTGTGTTTTTCGTTCTACTGGTCGTTTTATTATACATATTATATATATATATATATATATCCTTGAGGGAGCGTCAACATATTACACGGATTAGACATATTACACATATTAAATCTGTTACATATATCATACATATTACACATATTACACTTATTGAGCATATCACGCATATCATACATATTATACAGATTACACATATTAAACCTATTACACATGTCATATATATTACACATATCACACAGATAACACATATCATACATATACAGATCACACAGATTACACTGTTAGAAGAAAGTTCATGAAATTTCATGAAAATGTTAGTGAAGCTTTTTACATTACGGTTAGTGAAAAACTCATCAAAATTTCATGCAACACTGCAATTTAAGTAGCCTTTTTGAAATTTCAATGTAAGTTTTAAAACTATTTTAAGAGATAGTGAATTGAATTTTTTGTAAATGTTCATGAATATAATATGGATATTCAATGTGAACAGTGAAACTTTTTCAAGAACAGTTCTCTGATATTACTTTATTTGAAATGAGAGAGTAGAAAATAATTTTGTACATGTAATTGCAAAAAATGTATCAATCGAAAGAAAAATATATCACATTACAAAGCTTCTAAATTTAATTTCATGAATTATTTTCAAATTTCGTTCATATTATCATTTAGTTTTATTAAATTTGATGAAAAATGTTATTTCGTTTTCAATGCATGTTTATAAAATTTACGAAAACCACAGTGAAATTTATTCATCCATCAATAATATTTTATGTACAAGCAATTGAAACAGGTTTCAGAGTCAATTTTATGAAATTGTAATAACTTTTGTTTCAGAATTAAGTTTCGTGTCACTGAAAATTGATGAATCTGGTCTTAAATTAATTTTCAAATCCAAATTTATGAAATTTCAGTTACATAAGTCATTCGAAGCTCACTGAGATTTCAAGAAATTTATAACAGTGTACACATATTGAACCTATTACACATATCATACATATTACACATATAAAGATTACACAAATTACACATATTTAACATATCACGCATATCATACATATTACACACATTTTACATATTATACCTATTACACATATCATATATATTACACATATCATACAGATTACACATGTTAAACCGATTACATATATCATACATATTACACAGATTACACATATTAAACCTATTACAAATATCATACATATTACACAGATTACACATAATTAACCTATTACACATATCATACATATTACACAGGTTACACATATTGAACCTATTACACATATCATACATATTACACATATAAAGATTACACAAATGACACTTATTAAACATATCACGTATATCATACATATTGCACAATTGCGGGTGGTCCAAAAAGATTATTTTTCTGATTTTTTAAAGTCTCATCCCCTCATTTTGGGTCTTTCAGTGAAAACAAATTTTCCTTATTTTTTGAGATTTAAAAAAAAATGTTTAGAGGTAGAACATGGCCTCTAAAGTACCCCAAAGTATTGAAAATTCAGTAAGTACATGAATTTTAAAAAGAATAGTAAAACCTTTACATCGATAATGTTAAACTACCATGTGAGCTGTACAAAACCTGATTCAATGTTTAAAAATTGAATCGACCCCTAACTTTGCCAAAACTTATCCCTTAAGACACTAAAAAGTAACTTTTAGGTATCTCTTCTGAATTTTGCCAATTATAGCAAATATGCCATTAAAATAAACATTTCTCCCCTTTTAGCCCTTAATAATCCATAAACAATTACATTTTCTTTCTTTGAAACTTTTTCTTTCAATAGAAAGAAATTTATATGAAATAATTTGACTAATCAGTTTTAAAGAGAGAAAATGTAATTTTTTATGAATTATTAAGGGTGTAATAAAGACTAATTTTTATTTTAAGGGCACAATCTTTTATATTGATATAAAAAAATTTTTAGATAATTTGTGACTTAAATTTTCATTTTGCTTCCATGAAATTCAGAAAAAAAACACTTAAAAATTACCTTTTAGTGTCTTCAGGGGTGAGTTTTGGCAAAGCTGGGGGTAAATTAAATGTTAAATCAAATTTTTCAGGCTTCATAGTTTGAAGAATCAGAAAAATAATTTGTTTGGACCACGCTATTACACATATTAAAGCTATTACACATATCATAAATATTACATATATTAAACAGATTACACAAACTACACCCATTAAACATTAAAAGCATATTACACATATCACACAGATTACACAGATTAAAAATATTACACATATCATACATATTACACATATTATACAGATTACACAAATTACAGATAATTAACCTATTAAACATACCATACATATTACAAATATTATACAGATGACACAAATTACACTTATTAAACATATCACGCATATCATACACATTACACATATTATACAGATTACACAAGTTACACATATTAAACGTATTAAACATATCATACATATTACGCATATTATACAGATGACACAAATTACACTTATTAAACATATCACACATATCATACATATTATACAGATTACACATATAATTATAGTATCATATTATATATGCCTATCTAACTCCCCATCTATTTTTCCGTCGCTAGTGAATAGGCTACCTAGATATATGTATTTGTCAACTTGCTCTGATCTCTCACCATTCAGGACAATGCTGCACACTGTTTTCTCTTTTTTTCCCTCGAATACCATTACCTTTGTTTTATTTACGTTAATTTGGAGGCCCATGTTCTTCATTCTTTTATTAAGTTTGTTCAACATTCTTTGCAAGTCCTGGATCGATTCTGCCATAACAATTTTGTCATCTGCGAAAACCACTCCACGCACAACCTTTGAGGTATGTACTCACCACCGTATTTAAGCATTTTAGCGCTAATACTGTCCACACCAGCAGCCTTGCCATTTTTTCAGTTCTTAATTATATCTCTAACTTCATTGACACAGACTTTCTCAGTTGGGGTTTCTAATTCATTATGTTCTATTTCGCAGTTCTGTTGCCCTATACCTTCACCTCCTGATAATTCTTTAAAAGTATTTTCTACCCCAGCTATGTTAGCCTGTGGAGGGGGGTAGAGTACAGTGCGTAGTAATTCGCCGAACGGTGTCGGGACGTGTCTGCCAGAGGTCTCTCGGGTGCGAGAGAGAGGGCTACTTCTAGGCGAGCCTCTATGATCGGTGAGTAGCGAGCGGTGGTGTACGGGCGGGGCTCGCCTGAGTACTGACGACGCTCTCTGGGGTGCGATCTGCAAGCCACGTGTCCAACTCGCTCATGCCCCGCGGAACGTTACGCTGAATAGCGGGCGGGGGGAAGCGCGACGCGCTTTATGTCCCCTTCCAGTAGCCTTTGCCACGATGTCAGTCTGTCCATGAAGCGAGACAGAGATGAAAAGTGGTCGGCTAGTGCACCCTGTTTTTTTCGGGGTGGGGGAAAAAAAGGTATGCGGGAAAGGTTGTTGGAAAAGAAGGTAGTCAATTTGTTTTCTACCCCAGCTATGTTAGCCTGTGAGGGGGGGGGCAGAGTACAGTGCGCAGTTATTCGCCGAGCGGTGTCGGGAAGTGCCTACCAGAGGTCTCTCGGGTGCGAGAGAGAGGTTACACCTAAGCGTGCCTCGGTTGCTGGTGAATAGCGAGTGCGTTAGATGGCGCATTGGATCGCAGCGGCCCTCCCGGCTGACTCGTCGTTGTCTCGCTGTTGCTGAGCCGCTCCCTCCTGGTCGGCGGCCCTCCTGGGCGACTCGTCAGAGATGTGTTTATGTCGCGCCGCTGCCTCCTGGGCGGCATATCTGGCGGGAGCCCTCCTGGCCGACACGTCAGTAGTGGTTGGTGGCGCCGCTTCCCCATCGGCGGCGGGTCTGACGGCGGCCCTCCTGGCCGACACGTCAGTGAGGTGTATCCGTCGCGCCGCTTCCTCGTGGGTGGCGTACCTGGCAGCGGCCCTACTGGCCAGGATGTCAATGGTGGCTGATGGCGCTACTTCTCTGTGGGCGGCGCGTCTGGCGGCGGCCCTCTCGGACGACTCGTCAGTCGTTCGTTGTCGCGCCGCTTCCCCGTAAGCGGCGCGTCTGGCGGCAACACTTCCGGCCGACTCGCGTTCCTCGTGACGGGAGGCGGCGACCCGTTGCTCGTGCCGTTTCTCGTGCCGTTTCTCGTGCCGTTGATCACCTGTCACTGATCCCTTTCCTTACTACACCGAACCGAATGCGAAAATCCTTGGACGAATTGTCACTTGACGAACAGCACAAAAAAAAAGAAAGGGTTAACTGACTCCTAGAGAAGCGAGGAGGTATATTGTGGCGAAGTCGCGAAGGGAAAAAGAAAAAAAGAAGCGAAGTGAAGTCGAACGTGTTGGCCCTTTTATTTACTTGCGGAAAGGAGGGCAGAGCTTGCGTGTCTGACCTCCGGAAGATTAAAAAATGAACTGACTAACGTGAGTCGCTCTCGGCTCTCGCTTGCCTCCGCACGGAGCTGCCTGTGGTAGAGGGGACGGCGTCGAGCCCGCCGATTGGCTGCGAGACCGACAACGGAGTCGCAACCGAGCGGTGGGGACTGTTAGCCAAGGCCCCGCTACCTCAACCTCCGCGCGGTGACGCTATACTAGCTTAAAATTAAGTATTTTTCTAAAAGTCTTAATTGGAAATTGTAAATATAAATTATTGAGTAAAAATCATAAAAACTTAACACAATGCTTATTATTATCCTAACTTCATTTCCCGAAGCAACCATGAAGCTAGGGCGAGTTGAACATCTGTTCGGATTTTTTTTTTTAATAATTAACTATTTATTGATTGTTCATGACAATTTCTTTTAATTTACGGTGAAACCGAACAGCCACCATACCCCGTCTTAAATTTAAATTACCCTAGAGTTAAAGAAAGAGATTTAAAATGGAAAACCCTTAACTTCAATTAATCTAATTACTTATACGAGCCATTCGTCCGAGAGAGAAAGAGAGAGAAGAAGGGAGAGAGGAATAGCGGTGGAAGGTAAGAAGGAAGCGCGCTTGGAGGGAGATAGACGGACGTTGGCGTACGTGACTGGGCCTGCCGCTATGTTTTTGTAAACACTGAAAATAAGTTTACAAATAAAAAAAGTGTCGGTAAGGTAGGAAGCCGGTCACGTGATCCACTCGTCACATGGCCTTGAGAGAAATGGGAACAATTCGATAAAATTCATTAAAATTCAAAGCAAAATAAAAAAAAATCAAGCGAATTGCTTACATTTAGAAGAATTTAAGTGAATTCAAATAATTCAAGAGATTAACAAAGAATTCAATAAAATTAAAAAGAATTCAGGATAAATTAATAAAAATTCCGGGTGAATTCCAAATGAATTCAAATTAATTGAAAAAAAAATTTTTAAATCTCTTCTAATAATATTATAAGCCCTACGAAATCCCTAACGGTGAGCCTCAACCAAATTTCACCAAAAGATCCTTGAATTTGGATGATATTTATTGGTTACTGTTTTATGTTACCATAAAAGTATTTTCCAAACAAAACAAAAAATTCTTGAAAAATTGTTTTCCAAATTTTAAGCTTTTATTTTTATTTTTTAATGTTTAAATCATGTCAGCACCATTTAATTACAACCTGAAATGAATCGGTGATTAAACAAATTTTCCAACAACTTTTGCTGTGATAAAAGGGGTTTTTCAAATATACAAAAACCTCTCTAGCTTATATAGTTCTCTTTTTGGAACAAAATTTTATAATAATTTTTTACTCAACTTTTTAGAAAAAAAGAAGCATATTATATTTAAAATTCAGAAATTACAAAAATAAGAATAAAAATGTTTGTTTTTTTTTTTGAAAAAATACTTCCACGATTTTTTTGAATGCATATCAAAAGTATCCGAACATCATCCGAGGAGAAAATTTTGCAAAAAAAAGTCCAGTAATATAATTACCTAATAGTAGTTGTAATTTTACAGTAAAATTTGTAATACTGTTTTGACTATATTCAATGTTTAACAATCCTGGGTAAAAAACTTTTTTATTAATTTTTTTTTGGTTGATAATCAAAATTTTTAATTTTTTAACAAGCACTCCCACGATTTTTTTTTTTCGCAAAATATTAGCATCCATTAAAATATTATAAAATCCCGCGAAATTCTATGAAATTTAATAATACTTCCTTGAGAGATTTTAAAATCCCTTAAAATCATTAAAATTCTTTGAAATCCCTTCAAATTATTGAAATCAACCAAAAATTTATTGGAATCTTTCAAAAACCCTAAAATATTTCAAATCCTTTAAAATCACTTTTTTAAAGCTCTTGGTAATTTCTTAGAATTTTTAAATATACTCTCAAACATTTCAATACATTTGAAAACTTTTTAAATCTCTTGAAAATTCCTTGGAATTTTTAAAAACACCCTAAAATCTTTACCATAATTTAGAATCACTTCAAATAATTGAAATATATTATTAATGTCTTGGAATCTTTTAAAATACCCTACAATATTTAGATTCCTTGAAAATATTTTTAAATCCCTTAAAATTTTTTAAAACTCTTAAAAATTCCTTGAAATCTTTTAAAATATTCTAAAATTGTATAGGCACTATAAAATCGTTCCTTATCCTAAATTCTAGAAAATTATTTTAAACCGCTGGAAAATCTTTTTAAGTCCCTTAAAATTATTTAAATCCTTGGAAATTTCATGAATATTTTTAAATCTCTTCAAAATAGTTCGGAAATTCACAGTACGTTTTAAAAATACCATAAATATTACCAATCCTTTGAAATCCCTTCAAATTATTGAAATGAATTGATAATTCCTTGAAGTTTTTTAAAATATCCTAAAATCTGATATGTCTTATAGAGTCGTAACTTATCGGAAATTCCTTAAAAATGCATTGGAATGTTTAAAAATACCCTAAAATATTTGTAATTCTTTGAAATCTTTCAAAATACCTTGAAACTTTTTACAGTTCTGAAAAACTGTTTGGAATTTTTTAAAATTTACTAAAATCTTTTAAATCCTTTGGAATCCTTTCGAATTATTGAAATCTTTAAAAAATTCTACAGAATTTTTTTAAATACCCTAAAATATTTCAAAATTCTTTGAAATCTTTGTAAATCCCTTGAAATTGTTTAAAGCTCTTGAAAATTCCTTGGAATTAAAAAAGTAGCATAAAATCTTTAAAATCTCTTTAAATTATTAAAATTTATAAAAATTCCTTTGGAATATTTTAAAATACACTAAAATACTTTAAATTCTTTAAAATCTTTTGAAATTTCTGGAAACTTCTTAAAGCTCTTGAAAATTCCTCAAAATTTTTAAAGATACTATAAAATATTTGAAATCCTTTCAAATCTCATGAAACTTTTTAAAGCTCTTGAAAATTCCTTGGAATTAAAAAAGTAGCATAAAATCTTTGAAATCTCTTCAAATTATTAAAATTTATAAAAATTCCTTTGGAATATTTTTAAATACACTAAAATACTTTAAATTCTTTAAAATCTTTTGAGGTCTCTTGAAACTTTTTAAAGTTCTTTAAAATTCCTTGGAATTAAAAAAGTAGCATAAAATCTTTGAAATCTCTTCAAATTATTAAAATTTATAAAAATTCCTTAAATAGCGTTACACAGTTTTAACAACGAATTGAATCGAATTATTTTTTGAGTTATTTGTATTTCCTGAATTTGTTTTTTTTTTTCGCTTTGGAGGCTGAGATGAGAAATAAGGGAATGGGTTGGAGGCGATAAGAAAGATGAGAAGGGGTGAAGGGGGGATCTAAATTTATTAAAAACCCAATCACTTGATTCATGGACTCGCCCAGTATTTGCCTGTTGCTCCCACCGACTTAACGACATTTATCATTTCCCCCTACTTGGAATCATTGATAATAAATTATGAAATTATTGGTCTTCAGTCAAGTTCAAAACAAGAGAAGGAGAATAAACAGAGGTTGCGCAATTTCGAATAACTGTTCATTTGTTAAAAGCTTTCAGAACAAGGAAATAAGTATTATCAGTTTGTTTTTAACGTTATATAAATATAATTTCTCTGAGATTGTTGAGAACATTCAAAAATATTTTTGAAGATTTCCGATGTATCTAAAAAAAATCCAGTTTTTTTCAGGATTTTACAAAATATTAGAAAATAACTCGAGTGAGTTTAAAATATATTTAGTACAAATTTTTACAAAAAAGTACAGAAAACTATAACTATTTTCACAGGAATCTACAAATAGATACAATAAATTACAACTAGAATTACAGGAAAGTACAACTTCTTTCTATTATTGAGACGAATGTTTGACTTTTTTTGTATTCTTTTGTGCGTTGTTGTATTTTATTGTAGGTTTAATTTTCTACAATAATTTACAACTACAACAATCTACAGGAATTTACAGGTTTTGCACCCAAAAAGTTGTTCTTTTTCGACCCAGGGTGACAGATATTTAGAATATTGCAATGACATAATTTTAAATTAAGATGTGTACATGATCGCTGTTACAAAAAAAGCTTCTATGTGGGCTATCAACAGAAGGATACTATAAATATACATTAACGCAAATATACATACCTAAAAGCAAATACGCATTCATACACACTCATCTATATTTTTAATTAAGGATTTAAGTGTTACCAATGTGTGATTTCGAGGGTAGGGCTTGATGTGTTAAATAAGTAACCAAAAAAGAGTTCTCTAAAGTAAAATTGTGAAGGTGAATTTCTAATGCTTATAGGTAGTTTGTTCCAAATGCGAGCACCACGAATATCAAAAGACCTTTGCATTTTACACGTACGGTGTGGCTACATTTTTAGTACTGTTTTCGTTTCACGGAGTTTGGAATGTGTTGGTTGATCTTTATGAATCAAATGGAAGAGATTAAGAAGATAGCTCGGAGCTTCATTACTGAATAGACTATAAAGCCAATTACCCATAAAAAATTGTCTTCTTTTGGCAACGTTAAGAAGTCCTGCTTTTTCTCTATACTGAATAATATGTTCACTTTTGGGGATGTTATAGATGAACCGAATTCAAGCATTAAGCGTACGCTCAAGCCTGGCATTCAGCTCATCAGTAATATCATCATATACCACACAACCATGGTCAAAGAAAGGAAGGACGAGGCTTTTATCTACGAGGATACGCGTTGAAGTAGGAAATGATTCTTTATTCCTGTTAAGCTGTTGGAGGACTTTGAAGGTTTTCCTTGAAATATCCGCAACTTGTTCATTCTAAGTAAGAGAGCGATCAGGAATATAGCCTAAATCTTTGACAGATTCCATAAAGGGGATAAGACGTCCATGGATCAAGAGAGGAGGTAGGGTTGCAATTGTTTCAAGTGATCGAAAGGAAGAAGGTCCACTGCATGACCAGATCAATATCCGCCTCCACCTTTTGATATAAGCTCTTAAGATTGCCAATATGCCCGGAAAGGTAAAACTTAAAGTCTTCAGCATATTTGTGATATTTGCAATGACGAAGTTCGCTACCAAGTTCAGAGGTATAAATATTAAATATAGTGGGTGCAAGCGTGGATCCCTGAGGAACACCACTCTTGACCTCCCCACAATCAGACCGCTCGCCATTCCTAATTTGTACTCTTTCAGAACGATTACTAAGATAAGATTCAAACCATCTAACATCCATATTCGAGGGGTGAAACGATTTGAGCCTAGTCAATAGTAGATTATGGTTAACTGTATCAAACGCATTAGAAAAGTAAAAAAGGACAACAACCGTTATTTCCCTTCTATCAATTGCAATTTTAAGGTCAGAAGTTCCTTTGAGTGAAGCTTTAAGTGTACTATGCCTTGCGAGAACCTAGATTGCGTTAGGTCCATTGAATTGTTTGTTTCAATGTGTGCAGTAAGTTGATGGACAATGCGTTCGAAATGTTTAGACAAAGCACATAGGATAGATATGGGATGGAAGTCTTTGGGAGAGGTAGGGTTAGCTATTTTAGGAACAGAGCGAATAATCGCCTCTTTCCAGGCATCATGAAATATTTCCACCTATAGAGATGCATTGCAGATGTGCAATAGAATAGGGCTAATGACTGGTAAAGCAAGGCAAATCATTTTAATTGAAATACCATCAGATCCTTGAGCATTTGATTTTACCTCGAAGAACAGTTGCTCCGAGTGGGACCCTGCGGTGGTTGTTAACCTTTAGTTTTTAAGTATATATATATATATATATATATGTACTAATATTTATTGTTGAATTTTTTACTGCAATTAAATTAATTAAAATTGATATAGGTGAAGGTGTATAGGAGAACATTTTTTAAACTAAGCTCATAATTAAATTGTCGCAAATTTCTTCATATGAGGTGGTCGGAAATCTGGAAAATGCTTATAGGGACATGTTAAGTTCACTGGTGCCAAGTGAAGTATTCATAACGATTCATAAATAAAGAAAGCATATTTATGTGAAAATTCGTTCTTTTTCCTATTTTTTTTTCTTTAGATAAACGGTCAGCTATTGTTCACTAAAAGTAACTGAAGGTTTACAGTTACAGATATTTTTAAGTCCTTTGTTGACTGGTTTAACAGGCGGAACACCCACCTAAAAAGTCCGCCAACAGTTGGCATTATGCTTGTTTACTACTGGCGCAGTACTGATACGTTTTACTTGTAAAATACCGAGATTACAGTTCAGCCAATGAATGGCATCACACTGGTCTTCTATACTGACACAAAACTGATATGAATTACTGGTGAAATATCGGCACGACAGTTTCGTCAAAGATTTTTGAAAATCTTAAGTCTGGAAATTTTTGAAAATTTGTGTTATTCTTCAGAAATAGGACTAAGAGAATATTCCCTTTCTTAATAACCATAAAATTTTGTTAATTTTGAGGTATCACCACCCAGTTACTAGACATTTTAATTTTTCGACAAAATTAATTTTGAGAACTTTTCAAAATTCCCATTATACGTAAGCTAGAGATTTTGAAATATCTGTGTTTATCAATTTTCACATTCTCATCCTATAATGAGAAGGTATTATATTTGTGTAATATTTGACCCCCCCCCCCTTACGCTTTTGTCAAATGTCCACATTTTGAGACCCCCTGAACCCCAAAAACAGGTTTTTAACAAATGTCTGTCTGTTAGTCTGTCTGTTAGTCTAGATTTTTAGTTTGTTAGCACGATAACTTTCGAAAGAATTGACAGATTGGATTGGGATTTGGTATACTCTTCAAATGTCTTAAATTTAAAATTATCTTTTTCAACTAAAATTCTATTTTAGATTAAAATTCAACTATTTTGTTTGAAATTCGTCTTTTTTGGTTGAAAATTCGTCTGCTTAATTAAAAAATAATTTTCCGCCGAAAATTCAACAATTCAATTTTTCATTAAAAATGTAACCATTTTCTCGAAATTTTTTTTTTTTGTTTTGAAAATTAATTTTTGTAACTGTAAATAAACCTATTCTATTTGTAGTCGAAAATTTATGTTTTTTTTTGTTGAAAATTTGTTTCTTTTATGGTAGAAAATCAAATTTAGTTAAAAATGTAACTATTACATTGAAAATTTATTTTATTTGGGTGAAATGCTTTTTTTTCTAAAAATTTAATTATATTATTTTTGGTTAAAAATGTATGTACTTAGTTAAAAGTCCATTTCTTTGGTAGAAAGTTTAACTATTTTGTTGAGATTTTTTTGAAAATTATTTTCTTAATTGACATATTATATTTCTGATTGAAAATGAATCTTCAGTTAGAAATTCATGTATTTTGTTTCAAATTCCTATTGTTTTAGTAGAAAAGTAGTCTCATTAGTTGAAACTTCATTTTTTGGACTAAAAATTCGTTTTTTGCTTAAAAATTTAATGATTTTGTTGACAATTGAATTTTTTTTGTTGAAAATCTGTGGTTTTTAGTTGAAAATTCATGCATTTTGTTGACAATTTGTTTTTTTTTGGTGGGGTTAAATCTTCTTATTTTAAATATAGTTTTCTATTAATAAAACAAACACTGTTTGGCCAGAAATGAAATTTTCGATTTTTTAGTCGTATCTTCAGTAAGTTAAACCAAAACTGTTTCTTAGACAATTGAGCGTTTTTCTTTGGAGTTTAAAAAAATGTGCGTGCATTGTAATGAGAATGTGTTCCTTGAGGCCGATAGAGACTTAAGTAAATAAACTTCCTATTTAATCTAAACTGAAAACAAATCAAACAACCACTTAAAACGTAAAAATTTTGTCAATTTTATAATATTTGCAAGTAAATTTATTTTTTTTCATCTATGTCGAGCACGATGTGCAAAAACCGAAAAAAGCCGCGCGCAAAGCGCGAGGCAACAAGTATCCGAGCGCGACATATATACATTAGCGAGCGCGAAGCGCGAGATAAATATATCATCCAGCGCGAGATACAACAACCGCGAGCCCTAGGCGCGCTCAAAGTTGCGAGCGTTCTTACAGAGTTTATGTTTAGAGCTGCGTTCGCAGAAAACTTGCAAACACTCTCTTCAGACTTGTTCGCCACATCATAGCCGCAAGTCAACACGTGCGAAACGGCAAACTCGAAAACACGTAACTTATAAACTGATATTATATTATTATTATTATATCATTAAGCCGTTTCCCTTTCGGGGTAGGCGTGAATTACTCGGTGGTAAAGTAGTGATGTGACTCTTTACGTTTAAGATAGTTGAATAAAAAAGACCAAGCTTTCTTTCTAGCGTGTCCTTTGTTTTTCAATGTTGAATATTAATTTTTTGAACAACGGGTATAAGCAATGAAAAGACTGTTGAAAATCCTATCGAAATTGCAGTAAACAACATTCTTAAATGGTTAATTAATGCAAAAGAAATCGTCAAACGGATGGTACATTCTCAAAAACTACTCATCGCTTATTTTTATAAATAAATTATGAAAATTTCACATTTTCATCGTTTTGATTTTGAAGATAAAATATTTATTTTCGCAAAAAATGCTCATGATGGATCAAAAAGTTTTGAGAAACCTATGGAAACTGTTCTAGGCCATTTTTTTTTTGGCGTTCGAAGAGTTAAAAATCGCTGAAAAAGACGATATCCACACAAATCAAGAAATTCAACTATCTACCAGTGTAGGTATCTATAAAAATAGATAATATCCAGCATTTCAAGCCCGAAGCAGAGCCGTTATTTTAAAAAACAAATCGGCGGGGCGATTGCTTTCGGGACATGATTTTAGTTCTGGTAGATTCAGATTAGCTCCTAGTCGTATCCCCACTCATGTCCAGAAATAATTGTTTCATCCTGACTTAGATAAACGCTATTACCTCCTACACTGAAAACGGCCATAAGAGCCCTTTTTATTTGGACGCCCACAGAAGGAAAGTAAAAGAAAATGAAGTAGAAAATGGAAAATAATAAGAAGTAGCTAGAAGAAGCAAGAAAGAATAAACTAATAAAAAAAACATGGCTACACAGTATACCATGTTAGGCAACGAAAAATATAGAATTTTTAGAGTTTATTCTGCATAATTATACATATATTATATGTATACCTATTTTTTTTATTATTAATTACATTTGCATTTTAATGCGATGGTGCTACTTTCATCTGAAAACTGAATTTCGCGGGTATTTTTAAATTCAAACGTTTAGAGACCCCTTCAATCCACA
Organism: Andricus grossulariae; assembly: GCA_011634705.1. Taxonomy (NCBI): domain Eukaryota; kingdom Metazoa; phylum Arthropoda; class Insecta; order Hymenoptera; family Cynipidae; genus Andricus; species Andricus grossulariae. The sequence continues at coordinate 91,380,990 of JAABKJ010075445.1, read as the reverse complement.
AATAACAGGTTCTACGATGACGTCTGTCTACCGTTGTTGTTGTTGTCGGTGTCTTCTTTGTCGTCTGTATAATGAAGATGTTTTAAAAGACTAATCGGGTTAGATTGCGATTCGGCATACGTTTTTGGAGATCAAAAAGAATGGTCGATTCCGTTGACCAGTATTTTTTGACCAACTGTTACAGCGCCCTTTATGTGAACGTTAAAAAACTGTAACCTTTCTATGATATTGAATGATATAATATGAACTTCTGTTCCTATTAAAACTTTTGAACTTCAACCAATTTTGAAGTCGTTGGATTAGTTATTCGATACTCATAGTTTTGTTGTGTCTGTGTACCTCTTACTTATATTATTGCTCTTCAAAAGTAGCCTAGCACTTATGAGTATCTCTCCCCGAAACCCCATTTTTGAATTTTTCCGAACTTCTATATTTATTTTAAAACATGACGAGCAAACTTGTTAAAAAACTCTATATCATTATTTGTTGTAAGTCTTTTATTGAATAAAAAGCATTTAAAGATGAAATAAAGGATAATAAATAAATAAATAAGGGTCCTTTCATTTAATCTGTTCAAAATAAAATAATGTTCTAGAATTTCCATGGAGAAAATTGACAGCTGGCAGTAGCATCATCGTTTTGCAGGTCCAAAACAAGTAGTATATCTTCTGTAGACCAAGAAGAGCAAAAGGGAGTTTTCATGAACTTCCTTCATACTGAGGATTACTAAAAAATTATAAATGGGACCGAAGAAAACTTCTATCAGCTGGAAAACAGACAGGCATCCTTCATAGAGAGATCAAAATAACTCCTGGTTGATCAATATTTTGCAAGAGTGAGAGAAAGCCACAGTGTGCTGAGAGGCATAGTGCGAAACCACGCAATGAACATTGAGTCATGTATCAGAAGCGTCTTATCAAGCAAGTGTACTCGTCTGCGTGAGCACACTGCGTTAACTAAGAAATATATATGCTTCGTAGGTGTGATCTCGTTTACTTAAGAACACACTCACACATACAAAATTTTTGAATTTGAACTAGCCACTGTCCTAACCAAAAAAACATGTCTTAGTTAATTTTTACTAATGTTGCACTGTTCTAGATTTACATACTGTATGATTATTTAAAAAAGCACAACTTGATTCTGGAAAAATCAATGTAATAGTCTGAACATCATAATTTCAAATTAACGAACGTGACGCCATGTAAAATCTGGAGCGTTCGAAACGTTTAATCGTTGAAAACTGCATTTTTCAATGTTTCAGATTTCACTATAAGCACACCTCACATCCCGGACGAGCCCCCAAATGTTAAAGCAAATGAAAAAAACCTTCATAATTTTTCAAAAGAGAAGCAAGAAGGATTTGGCAAAAGAGAAGCAAGGAGATTCATAGTTTTTTTGTTTTTTTTTCTGAAATCAAAGCAATTGGTTATCAAACAATGTGCATATTTAATTAAAATGTTTACAACTACTCCAGATCTACACTCACAGTTTCAGTTGAACTTCACTGTTCAGTTCAAAAACTAAAGTCTCGAGCACGAAAGGAACGGCCCCTTACAAGACTTGGCAAGTTTACGCCCGTGGCGTAGAAAATATTTGGGGCGCCCCTGCAGCTTACGGAAAACTATTTGCAAGGTACCTTGTCCTTCGAATTTAGGATTTAAACCTGCAGGTAAGAAAATCAGGTATATAGTCCGAGCGAAAGGATAGGCCAGCTCTGAAATTCAGAATTTGAATCTACTTTGAGGTCGCCTTGAAAACTTGAGTAATTCTGGATGAACTTTCGTGCTGAATTATCTCTTGCAAATAGAGAGTTAATTCAAAAGTCTACTATTATATTTTTGGTCCAGAATTCATCTCTTATGGTTAGAAATCCTATTATTTCGTTAAAAATGGAACAATTTGTTGAAAATTCGATTTGTTTTTTGGTTTAAAATTAATTTTTTGAACTGAAAATTCAACTACTCTTTTTTTGGCTGAAAATTGATCGTTTTTAGTTTAAAAATCAACTACTAAAATTTTGATTGTGAATTGGTTTTTGAACTGCCATAATTGCCTTAATTTTATGAATATAATGCAAAAATAGGAAACTTCTATTTCACTTTCAGCTCTAATTTTAATCCTTTCCTATATTCTCTATATGAATAATACGATTGTTCATGCTCTTTAACAACAGCATTTTGTAAAGTCGAATTCACTAATTAAAGACGAAACAAAAGTCTACTCCCAAGCTCAAATGCTGCTGAACTCAGGCATGATAAAGTTTGATTAAAAAATTTATCTAGGTTGGAGGAAAGAGTAACACACACACACACACACACACGCGCGCGCGCGCGCGTGCGGAACCCCCCACACTTGTATATATATTTATATATTTTAATTAGCCAAATTTAAAAAAAATCGAAACATTTGAAAAGATATTTACCTAGAAGGTCTTAAGCTTTTTAAAAGGTTCACAAATTATTAAAAATTTGGGAACATTACAACAATTTCTTGACAAACTGTAGAAAGTTTAAGATTTAGAAGAAATTTTGAAAACGCTTTAAGAATTTCGAAATGTTTTAAGACAATAAAAATTTGTTCTTTAGATTCATGGGAAAATTTTAAACTTTTTTTTATTGAGAACCAATTAATTTAAAGAGAATATTTAAAAAGATTTTAAAACATTCAAAGAGATTTCTAACATTGTCAAAATAGAATTCTGAAGATTGTAAGGTAATTATTTTAATGATGCAAGTTAAAAAAAAAATTAAGTAAAATTCGAATCATTTTAAAAGATATTTACCTAGAAGGTTTTTAATTTTTGAAAAGGTTAAAAAATAATTGGAAATTTGAAAACATTTTGATAATTTTTAGACAAAATATATATATTTGAAAATTTAGAAAAAAAATTAGAAACGTTTTAAGAATTGTCAAAGGTTTTAAGAGGATAAAAATTTGTTCTTAAGATTCATGGGAAAATTTGAAACGATTTTTTATTTAAAAAAATTAATATAAAGAGAACATTAAAAAATATTTCAAAACATTAGAACAGGTTTCTAACATTGTCAAAATAGAATTCTGAAGATTGATTTAATTTAATAATTTTAATTGTGCAAGTTAGAAAAAATTAAGAAAAATTCGAATCATTAAAAAGCATGTTTACCTAGAAGGTTTTAAGTTTTTGAAAAGACTCATACATATTTAAAAAATTTAAAAATATTTCAACAATTTTTTGACAAAATGTAGATTTTTAAAGATTGAGAAAAATTTTAGAAACGGTTTAGAATTTTGAAAGGTTTTACGAGAATAAAAATTGTTCTTAATATTCATGGGAAAATTGAGAACGATTTTTTATTTTAAATCATGAAATCCAAGAGAAAATTAAAAAAGATTTTAGAATATTTCAAAAAATTTCTAAACAAAAAAGACATTGGAAGATTTTAAGGTAATTTTTGTAATTTAACAAAATGTTTTAAAAAGTGTTAGGGAAAATTAATATAATTTTAAAAGATATTCATGAATTTTAGAACTTTGGAGAGATTAAAAATATTTTTAAAGTTTGAAAAGATTTCCGAAACTTTATAAAATATTTTTTAGTTTCTTCCAACATGTAAATGTTTAAAATGTCTTTTAAATTAACTCCAATTTTTCTTAATATTCAGTGAAATTCTGTGAAATAATAAGAAAAAAATCTGCCCTCTTGGCGGGCACATTCTCATCGCGCGCTTGGCGTGCGGCTCGCTTCGCTGGCACAATTGAGCGCGCCTAGGGCGCGCACCTGTTGTTTCTCGCGCTCAGACACATTTGCTTGACGCTTTAAGCTCGGTTCCTCTAGGTTTTCGCACTTCTTGTACTCGCTATTGCGCGCTTCGCGGGCCAATACTATCTTAGTAAGTTTCATCGTTATGACCTACTTTTGTTTTAATTATGTCAATTTCACATAAAAAGAAGAACTAATTTACTCAAGGTTCTATCGACCTTGAGGAACACATTCTCATCAAGACACTCGCGCTTCGCGCTCGATATTTGGTTTAAAAATCATGTAAACCTCGCGCTCCATAATCAGCGCATCAAAATACATAAATATACATAGTATGAAAGAAATCGTCGGTTTACGGCTTTCGGAAGTTTATCCCCAAGTTCTTCCAAAATTCGGAACATTGCTTTCAAATAGCAAAACAGCCAAGTCTGAAATTGAAATAAAACTGAATATCTTTTGTAGAGTTGACAAATTGTGTAACAAAATTGCACAAAAAGTCTTAAAAAGAGTTATGTTTCCAAAATTCAGTTTTTTTAAAAAACATATACCTTTTGTGCAATTATGTTGCAAAAAATGACTTTCATGAATATCTGTTTTTTGTTAAACTGAATTTTTGAAGCATACCTCTTTTTAAGACTGTGTGCAATTTTGTTGTACGATTTATCTTTTTTAGGTGTATGTTTTTAAACCTTTTAAAAATTAAAATGTCTTTTAATTCAAATAATGTTGATTTTCAGATTGATCAAATTTTAGTAGCAATGGGTCTTGCAAAGTCGAAAAATACTCGTACTGAACAACTTAGTGGTGGACAGAGAAAAAGACTGGCAATTGCTTTAGAACTAGTTAATAATCCACCAATTATGTTCTTTGATGAGCCGACAAGGTGAGCTTCTAAAACATGATTTGAAAAATATTGAATCTAATAGGGGTGTTGGATGATTTACGAAGATTACATATAATTAGAATATAAACTTTTGTCGAATTCTTGCTATCAGCTCTCTCGTAACCACATTCCATTTTCCCCTATTTTTTGTGAAAAGATTGAATAAATACTTTTTCCAGGTAATTTATCTTTGACATATTTATGTAGCTATATCAGGAGTCAAATTTTGTAATAATAATGTTAACATAATATCAATATTATTTATTACTTAACAACTTAGATTCAAGTCAAATACTAAAAAAGTCGAATTTCACGGTGCGACACTTCTACCAATCAGTGGCTGTATTTAAATATTTGAAAATATAGAGTTTAAGATAAAATAGAACAAATTGGCTTCATTAAAATTCGTTTACTTATGATCAACATGTTTATCTATTTTTTAGACTTTAATTTAAAAATGAAAAAAAAATTTGCATAGTCAGGAATTGGAACTTAGAAACGTCCTCGGAGTTTGTTGTAACTTAGTTACAACAAAGTAAAGTTTTTTTCAGTTTTATTAATTTTTAATTATCGATTCGCTGTTTCTATATTACAAAAAGAAATGTGTTACATTTTCCAGTAACTGGAACTGTCACTATTTCCCTTTTCAGTGAATTATCCTTAACGTTATGTTGTCTATATAATGTTCGACTAAAAAACTCTGTATCTACTTCAAAATTTTATCTCACATTGAAATTAATTATCCACCTATCGAGCACATACTTATAAACTTCTGTTTTTTTTTGTGGCAAAACTCTGAAAAATAATTTAAGATCCCCACAATATCTAATTTCTACTGTCGTAACTTTGAGAATATAACCTTCTATTGCCTGTCTCAAATAGTCTACATCTACTGCTTTTATGTATTGGCTTCAAAAAAGTAATACAATTTTTTGTTTTTTGTATTACCCCCCTATTTTCTTTCATTTAGTGTGAAAATAATTGGGCAATATTTGATAAATTTTGAAAAACTGTACAACCAACTGTCCCTTTAAACGCTAAAAAATGTTCATCATTTTTTTGTGTGTAAAAATAACAAATGAGTTTCGTAAAGTAATAAGTTATGATAATAAAATGATGGTAGGCATCAATAAAAATAAGTCGACCCTTCTTTTATTCAGAATACTACACATAAAAATGAAAAAACACGCTCAATAGGGGGTTGAAAAATTGTAATGTGCTTTTTTCATATACCTTAGATATTTTCGGCCATGACTTCAGAAATATTGTTGAAATATTTAATAGTTTTGCTTCCTCATTGAGGGAGGTTTGCAATTACCCTAATTTTTAAATAGACTTTTTCGACATATTTTGATATAATTCGACTCCAAGAACTCGAAAATAACATTTTCAACAAATTTCCGTGTGTGTAATTTTTTTCTGTTAACCATATCTCGAAAAGTAAAAGATCTATGATCATGAAATTTGGATTGAGTGTAGCTCCGATTTATATTAAGGTCTGATAGGATTTTAAGCTAGATCGACCATTTGGAAGTAGTTTTTTCTTGCGTTTAGAGGTTTCAAATTAAAAATTTTACCTTGTTTATATAAGAAAAACTTTTTTGAAATTCAAAATACAACAAAACGATATCTAGCTTATTTGTTCGCGTCTCTGAGACGCATCGATCGACCTATTATTGAAACTTTTATGACCTCCAGTACCGATTTATGAAGTTTCAAAAAATGGTTTATTCTGTTTATATGAGAACAAATTTTTTGATATTCAAAATACGACAATATTATATTCAGTGTATTTGTTCGCGCCTTCGAGATGCGTGCTGGATTGATCTATTGAAGAACTTTCGAAGACCATTATTATTATTATTATTATTATTATTATTATTATTATTATTATTATTATATCATTAAGCCGTTTCCCTTTCGGGGTCCATTCTTTCGGCGGTCTACCTCTGGGCATTCTGCCATTTACTTTACCTTTATACACCTGTTTGGTCAACCGTTTATTTTTCATTCTTTCAAGATGTCCGAACAAAAGCAAAATACATCATCCAGATTTTTAACAGAACTAAAAAAAAATATTGTAGGGACTTCTCAAGTCCATTTTTGCACAAAATGGCTTTTTTTAAGTTGCCGCCGCTAATGGATTATTTTACTTTGGCATACATGCATATTATCCCTTTGTATTCCAACCTAAAGTAATGCATTAACAACGGCAGTGAATATAAAATGAGATTTTTTTGGCAAAAATAGGCTTGAGAGACACCTTAATATATTATTTTAATTCTGCCAAAATTGAGGGGACATTTTGACACAAAAATCAACAATTTGTAGAGGGGCCGTTTTAGAAGAAAAAGAATAAGATTTTTTTAGACCACCCTAATAAGTATAACAGCAATTACGCGAGTTAATGATAAATTAATCCATTAACGCACGTGTATCACACGGTATTTTTTGCAACAACCGTCCGAGAAAATATTTGGACCTTTTTTACACTTTTCCCAAAAATTTCCGATCCCGTATAGTGATTTTCAGTCAAATTCGCGTATAATTTTGTTTAAAGAATTCTTAGGAATATTTTTATTTCGCCGGCGTGCGAAGTTACTTGTTTCTACAGTGCGCAAGCGCCATTATTATTCCCGCACAGTGTGTCGGATTGAAGCTCTTTGCATATCATTTAGAGGGATGGAAGTCCTCATTTTCGAGGTGGGTGTTGCAAAAAATATTTGTTTTCAGTCCTTATAAATATCTAGCTACATATGTAGAAACGGTACTTTTTATTTATAAAATTAAACAAAGATGTTTCTTTATGGTTGATTATGAACCAATCTATTTAGATTATTACACTTTCCAATTAGGAAAAGAAACAATCAAAGATTTAATGTATTTCTAACATTGCTAATAATCAACCATAAACATTAGATCTGGGCACTATGATCTATTTTCCTTAATATTCATAATTTACATTTCTTCAGGCTTTACAAAAAAATGTGTTTACTTTTATAGATGATATATGTTAGAATATTTTTCTAAAGAATGTCTTCCCGGTACTTATTGAAAAATAAGGTTGCTAATGGGATGTACATATTATTTAAAATGTCATCCTGATACTTATCTAAAAATAAGGTTGCCATATAGGATGTATATAATTTTTGAATTCAAAAAATCACCCAGATGCTTATCAAAAATAAGTTGTATACCCTCGTTGCCTATAACCAAAGGTAGTCTGAGGAAGGTGCCATATATGAGATATGTGCATAATTGTTTTTATGTACCAATGAGTACCTTTGTAATAACGTTATGCTGAATTTGTTCTGAAATTTTTTTTGTATGTCTCTTCATTTTCAGATTCTTGTTGATATCTTGTTTTTTGTGTTCATTTCTGAAAAATTTATAGTGATTTTTGAACGATTTCTTATAGTCTGGGTTTTCCTTTAGATCTCTAAAAATTCATGTAATATGTGCGGTTTACGATGTTTGGGTTATTTCATGGGTTTCCTTGAAAATTGTGCCACTTGTCCTGGCAAGTGGAGGGCTATGAAAAAAAGGGTCTTAGTTAAATGCCTCTCACTCTCTAAAAATTGGGATGAAAATTTCAAAAATCTGGCTATGCTTTGCGAGTCTTCGTTTCAGAAAGGAAAGTTGATTGGCCTCGTGACTTTGAATACTTCACTACGTAATATTGATAGTAAATTTTTCAGTTTATAAAAAAGGTCCTTCATTTTTAACATAGATCTAAATAAAATTTCCTCAATTTTCCGAGACTGTGTTTGTGATTTTCAACAGTAGTGTCGTGATGTACCGTATGCCACAGATCGGATTATAAGACATGTATACATCCACACGTGAAATTAATGATTACCATTTTTGTTTTAATTTTATATAATTATTTGAATCGATAGAATTTTAAATACTTATTTATTTTTATTATAAAGAATAACTTCTATATCTTTTGTCACCTTTCTTTTTCACTAATGAATGCAAAATTAAACATAGTAATCTTTAAAAGGGAAAGTATACATATGCATGCATATGCATATGTATGTATTTTTCTGTGTATTTAAGTATGTATATGTCTGTTTTTTTATAATTTTAGGTATTATGTTTTGATTATTCAACTTGCATAAGAATTTTTAATTAGATTTTTAATTATAAAAAGGACGGAGTAAGGAAAAAGTGAGAGGTTAGTTTTTGGTTGACTTTTTCTCTTTTTCTCCCTCTTTTTTCATTTTGTTATTTTTGTCTCTGATGAACCGAAAAGTGAGATAGTTTGTAATTCTGTTTTTTTAATCGTGTATCTTTTTCATGCTCATTTCGCATAAAATTATCCATGATAAAATAGATTTCTTTGCGATCTTAATTATAAAATTTTTAAATAGAGACACTAAACTCATGATTTGTTCCAATCTGCAGGGTTTGCTTATGAATATTTTCAGAATTCTAAATGACGGATAAAAACGAATTTGCAAATAAATAGGAGAATCTTCAACCAACAAAGAATAATTTTCAACACGTAGTGTTTTGAAACAAAAAATCTTAAAGCTTCACCCAAAGTTACAAATTTTCTACGAAATGAAGTAATTATTAGATTAAAAATATGAATTTTAAATAAAAAAGTATATTTTAAACCAAATACTTGCATGTTGAAGCAGAATACAACTACCGCGAAGAACACAAAAGTTTCCCTGAACATTTCAAGCTAAGGTTCGGAAAATTCCGAAAAATGCCCCAGGAAGGTTCCCGGAAGTAGGTTAATATCCGCATATCCAGGAAGACTCCCAAGGAAGGTTCCGGGAATGCTCGTAAGGAATTTGATTCATAAAATTAATGAAATTTACATCATGCGAACATTTGCCACAAAAATTTTCGGAACCTCCCTTGAGTACCTTCCTTGATACTTGGATATTTACCAACTTCCGGAACCTTCCTGGGACATTTTTCGGAGTTCTCCTGATCTTACATTGGAATGTTCCAGGAACGTCCAGGGAAACTTTGTGCTATCCGGGCAGAAGCAAACTGGATGTATTCATGCAAGCATCGGCTCACTAAGCTTGAGTTTCCCAGCTCTCGCCTTCACGAGCTTGCTTACGTGATCAATAAGTTGGACAACGCCTGTGTGAAAGGGATCACGTGAAGCCCGCGCGGCTGGTACACCGTTAGGCCCATGACTCACGATCGGTATACGCGAGAAGCGACGCGGAAATGACGAAACCTCTCACCCTGGAAACGGCTAAACCCCTCCTTCCGGAAACGGTGAAATTAGTACCAATTCAAATTTCTTATCTGGAGACACCGGCTCCCTGCGCGGGAGCTCGCCCCTATTCCCCTATTCCCGGTACGACTGGACCAAGATAGGACCCTGGTGATCAACTTACCTCTAGAGCGCGTGATATTTTTCTACCCTGCTGAGCCTACTCCGAACAGACACGTACCGTTGACCTGCAAGCTGCTCTCCGAAGTAAAAATCCATCGGGAGAATAGAGTGCAAATAGAGAGAAGAACACGACGTGCTCAGTACCGCAACATCATCCGGACCGCCAAGTTGGGGATTCGCCGCCTCCAAACGGCGGTAACGTGACCCAGCAAAAAATTCGACAAAGACCTACAAGGATTTAACCCGAAGAGGACCGTTTATATCAGTCACCTGAGAAGGACGACAACGAAGGGGCGTAATTCTAAGATTCGTAGACATTAGGAGGAGCAAAGAGCACTGATGAAACATGGAAGGAGGAAACCCGTGGCTGCTTTTTATCCATGCCAAGGGGAATGGGACCTTCCTTCCACCCCTGTCAAGCCAACAGAGCTCACCAAATGGTATGCGAAGCCTGGACGCTTGGCTCCTTCGTACCCATTGCTATATTTACGTCGAGCCTCTCACTACACAGAAGAGCCAGCCATAGGGACTAAGGACGAGCTAAATTCGTATATTTAATTAGACACATGAGCCCTTTCGGGGCCACAAAAGAATTATAACGGATCAATACTTCTTGTTTGGAACGACAACCCGAAAACGTATAAAAAGGTACAAAATAAATTTTCTTTCTAAAAGTGTGACGTTTTTCTTATCGAATGTATCATCTTCAAAATAATTAAATCAGCATCAAAGGTTCAATCAATTTATACAATTTCCAATGGGAAATAAATATACTGTGATAAAAACTATGACTTACATTATAAGTATTATATTTACCAATAGGTTGAGGGCAAATCGCTAAGATCAACCACAGAATACACATTAGGGTCCACATTTTTTTTAAATTTAAGAGAATTCAATTTTGAAGAATTTTGATAAGAATCTAACTAATAAAAATTGTTGATAATATTTCACTCTTTATAATTATGGTCGCTGACTCATTCGTCTCCTTTATAATTATGAGTGACAAACATTAATTCCTACGCAATCGAAATATCAGTATTTCTTAAAAAACATGATAACATTTTATCTTTAGCTTTTCATATCAAATCCAAGAGAATTTATGAAATTTATACAAATTCAAGGAGTTCCCTAATAACAAAGGAGATTTAAAAAAAAATTACAAAATCGGAGAAAAGAGTGAAAAAATTAAAGACTCAATTTTGTCCATCTATCAACATACGTCAAATAAAATTTTCTTAATAGATTTAATGCTTTCACGATGATTCATCATGATAAATTTAACATTTAAAGCTTTGTCGGGTTTCACTCGTGTGCAAAACTACGAAACTTGCCGACATTTCGTCAACATTGCAGTTCACTTCTACAGGACTGACCTGAAACTGAAGTTTCAAGTTATGTTTTTCTTACATATATTCTCTACGATGCCTGTGATTGGTCAGAGCGCCCCATGGTAGGGACTGCTTGAACTGGATTGGCCATTCAATTCTTTTTTAAAAACCCCGGGAGGACGGAAAGCCAAATCGGATTGGTATTATATCCATTGTCCCTATTAATGTTATTAGGGTGTTTTAAGATTACACGATAACGTGTAAACTAAAGTATTGAAAAAACCCTGTCCAACTATTGCTTCCTAAAATTGATGTGGACTAGACAGAGATATAGAAAATTTCCTATGAACAGTTCGACCACTTCGTAAACACTGTCGATGAACGAATTTCAAAAGCTCGCCGGGCACCACCATAAAAACAGTATAGAAAAGGCAGGTACCGATGCCTCATTGTCATAAGAATTTAACCTCTTTCTAGTCAGTACCAGAAATGCAGTGGACAAGTTTCAAAACTACAGGGGCTGATATGAAACACAAAAGTAGGTTGGTAGGAGGGGGTAGATTTTTTCTCTTCTTAAATAGTCACACTTCCATCCTCAAAATTCAGTTTTCCCTCAATCGCCTCGAGAGAAGTACGTAGTCATTTTCAACCCCCCCCCCCTAAAAAATCATGATCCAAGTAGAAGACTTAGTTTATAGCCTGATGGCTATTGCGTATCGCCTAACGGACGCGGAGTGCCTATTATATCTTCACAACATACTTGCAACATGTGATCCAAATGTGATATCCCTGATATCTCATTTGTTAGTTTCCAACAGTGCGTTACGCTTAGCGTATAATATGTTAGTGGAGCGAAGTGCGCAATTAGCACGAAGTCTGTTAGGTAGGTGTTTTTTATGATGTTATTTAAACATTGTGACGTATGTGTGTGTGTGTTTAATCCTTTTTTTCACAAGTGTAAATTTTTTTGTCTCTCAAATTTTATAGTTCGCGTAGAGGCTTCACAATTAAGTCCTGCAAGCTACTCGCCTGCATATGAGGATGGGTTTGAAATACCCGCTTGTGATCCTTACCCCGGTCATGAGGAGGTTCGTCAAAACGAGCCTGTGAACGAAGATGAGCCACCCATGCGTTGGAGAGACTATGAGGAGGAAGACCGTATGTATAACCGTATGTACGCTCCATCAACAAGTAGTGGGATATTCTCCGCATCTACGGTTGTAATAGCAAGTAAGTTTGCAAATAAAGTTTTCACAGATATTTTTTAAATCTTACAATAATGATTTTTTCAAAAATATTTCAAAGATTTCCAAAAATTCACAAAGTTTAAAAATATTTCATTGGTTTCATAAAAAATTATATTGACAATTCAAGTATTTTCAAACAAAAAAATTTATGTTTATTTTTCGACATGAAAAAATAAAGTAAAATTTGTTTACATTTAACTCAGCGACATTATACATTCACTTCCAGTATTTTTTAAAGTATAAAGATTTCAAAATTCTTACGATAATTCATGTTCAAAATTAGCCGTTTAAAAAATGAATGAATAACTTGGTTGAATTTGATGTAAAAAAAAAATTAATTTTTTTCTTTTGTTTTGAACAAGAATATCTTTTAAAATGTTTCAATCTTTATTCACTTTTTGAAATAATAGAATTTAATGAATAATTTCGTTGAAGCAGGTGCAGAAAATTGTACTTTATATTTCAACGAAAATGGGGATAAAAGAGATAAATTTTTAAACTTAATTTAATCAAGTTATTCATTCATTTTTGAGCATATAATTCTAAACATGAAAATCGTTCAAATGTTTTATTCTTTATACTCTTTTAAAATGATAAATGTGAACGAATAATTTTCATGAATTAAAACATAAACAATTTTACAAATATTTTTAAGATATCACAATAACGATTTTTTCAAAAATATTTAAAAGATTTCAAAAAAGTCACAAAGTTTTAAAAATATTTTAATGATTTCACAAAAAATTGCATAGACACTTCAAATATTTTTTTTAAATTTTATGTTTCTTTTTCCCTGCAAAAAGAAAAAAAAAGGTAAAATTTTTTACATTTAATGCAGCGAAAATATTCATTCACTTCTATTATTTTTATAAAAGTATAAAGATTTAAACATTTTCACGATAATCCATGTTCAAATATATCTGCTTAAAGAGAAATGAATAATTTGTTTGAATTCAATGTAAAATTTTTTCTTTCGTTTTGAACAAGAATATCTTAAAAAATGTTTCAATCTTTATTCACTTTAAAAATAATATAATTTAGCGAATAATTTCGTTTATGCGAATGCAGAAAATTCTACGTTATATTTCAACGAAAATGAGGATAAAAGTGATACATTTTTATACTTAATTTAATCAAATTATTCATTCGCTTTTGAACATATAATTCTCAACATGAATATCGTTGGAAATGTTTTTTTTCTTTATAATCTTTCAAAATGATAAGAGTGAACGAATAGTTTTCACGAATTAAATGTAAAAAATTTGACTTATTTTTTCAACAAAACAAAACAAAATTTTTTTTTGAAATCACAGAAATATTTTGAAAACTTTGTGATATTTTGTAATTTAGAGAGAAATTTATCAAATGTTTTTAAATATTTGAAACATCTACGAAATCTTTGGAACATTTGACATATTTGAAAATCTTTGAAATCTTTCTGAAGTCTTTCGAAACATCGAAACCTTTTAAAGTTTAAAAAATATTTGTGAGAAGTTTAAAATATTTTTAAATCTATATAAGAACAACATAACCTGAAACTTCAGTTTCAGGTCAGCCCTGAAGAAGTGAACTGCAATGTTCACGAAACCTCGGCAAGATTCGTAGTTTTGCACACGATTGAAACCCGAAAAAGCTTTAAATTTTAAATTTAAATTTATCATTACTAATATAAAACATGTGTAATATTTTCAATAAATTATGAGACAATTTGAAAGTTTCACTTTAATTGCTCAAGAGTAATGAATATTCAAAAAGCACAATTCGCTTTGGTCAAAAGTCATATGATTTTAATTCAATTCAAATTTACAAAAGCTCATTCTACTCCTTGAAAGGTCCTTTACAATTATATTCATCACGTTTTTATTAAATATTATATAGTAAATTGTTTTATTTGAAACATGACTAGATAAAAATAATTGTATGTATTATCTCTAAATAAAATAATTTCCATAAAAACGCGACGAATATAATTATAAAAAAACTTTAAAGGAATGGAATGAGCTTTTGTAAATTAAAATGGAATGCAAATTACGTATTTTGCCTAAAGCAGATGCAAAAACAGACATAATTATGCAAATAACTACATGGAATAACCATGTAAGTGCAATTTTTTTTTAAACACGTTTTATTGGCTTAAAAATTCTCTAAATTCTACCTGACATTGTGATCAAAGGATATATCCAAATTCGAACCGGGCGCACCGTCCTGGCATGCAAAAATAAAACCTTATGTACCTGAATTAAGCCCTGATGATCTGAGAAAAGTAAAAGTTTACTCCTTCGTCCGGGTTTACTTCTTCGTCCGGGATTCTGTACTTGGAAAATTTTGTAAACCTGTTAAAAAGCCACAATTCGTCCCTTCGACATTTTTCCGTATTTCGCGTTGTTTGTTTGAAAATGGGAATTTTCGATCTTTTCAGAGAATTTTCGGCAGATAAAGCCAAAACAACGAATCTTATCCAAAAACGGTTTAAAGAAGAGTTGTAGGTCTTTTGAAAAGTTATAATTCCTCTTATTCGTTTCTATGCATATCGCGTCGTTGGGAAAAAACTCTTAACTTTTCTATAGGTGGCCTTTTCTCGGATTTTGTTTCACTAGTTAGATCTAACTACGACTAGTTTTCGCTCATTTTCTATCAGTAGTTATAGCCAGTTATAACTAATGAAAAAATCCAAGGATGCTTAGAGAAAAGTTAGAAGGTTTCCGTATAAATTTCAAGGTGCGTGCACAAGTCTTCCGACCGAGATATTGGGATGGAACTTGGCGTTGTTCGACATGAGACTACAAATAATTATAATAACAGGATTTTTAAAAGAAATTTAGAATTTTTCCAAACTTTCGTATACGTTTGAAAAAAAAACTTCGCTACCGTACAATTACAAGCACTATATATATATACAAGGTGCCCCAAACTCAAGTGTCCGGACTTATGTAGCTGTATAAAAATAAAATAAATAAATTGAAAATTCCTTTTCCAAAATTCAGTTGAACTTTTAGTTTTTGAGTTATGAAATATTTAATCTGGACCAATCAGGAGCGCCATATAAGCAGTGGCGTGTGCGTGAGCGAAGGTCCATCGCAGTGTTTTCGAAGCTAGCGCAGAGGTGGGGTTAGCGACGGGACAACACTACGTTGGAATCCCGCTCACGTACACACAATCGGTTTATACGACGCTCCTGACTGGACCAGCTTAAATATTTTACAACTCAAAAGCTAAGACTTCAACTAAGTTTTGGAAAAGGAATTATTTATTTATTTATTTTGTATTTTTATACAGCTATATAAGTCCGGACACTTGAGTCTGGGACATCCTGTATATGTACATTTTAGGGTCTTAATAAAGTCCGGACCTTCTTTTACTACTTGTTGAATTTATCACTACTTTCTTTTAATTAGTACAATACAACCTCCAAATGTCCTAAGTACGGACGTTTATTGAGTATGGACATGACCTTGATATTTACCAAATATGACAGGCAGCGCCCGCGGCGATCAAAGCGTAAAATCCCTGAGGGATAGAAATTTGAAATTTACATAAGATGGCATGTGTGCATTGTTTTGAAATATAATAAATGCGTAAATGGTTGCTTCAAAAACGTATATAACATTTTTCAAAACGAAGCAAAATAATAGAGGAAACTTTTCTGCAAAAAGATTTCGGGAAAAATTTGTCTTTTTATTCCAGATAAACCCGTTCTAGTTTCGTCTTTGGTAATGAACATAACCCTCAAAATTACCAGTTGAATGTCAACAAGCGGACTGATGATGAATATTTTAATTAAAACAGGATTTCAAGCTATAAGTCATTCAATCGATTTTCACCTTGAAACACTGAATAAAGGAAAAAGTTTAGCAGTCATTCATGTGGCGAGGGTGCAGGAGTTGAAAGTGAATGGAATATGTAAGCAAAATTCAGTGCAGTGTCGCTTCTGCTATAATCAAGAAGCCTAAGAAAAAAGTTTTTTCACATAACATATTGAATTGTTAAAAAAAAGCTTTACTTAAAACTCAAGACAACTAATAACGTCCTGACGTACTGGGCTCTGCAAGCGTGTTGGTGTGTTCATGCGTTCTTTCCAATGAACTTAATTCTGTAAAACGAAATAAAAAAATAGAATCAGTTGGCACTAATATGTGCATGTTCATGTAAAAAGGGCTCTAATGGCTGGTTGTATAAGTTCAGAAATATTTCCAATCCAGTTGTCTCTATGCCGACCTCTATACTTACGATACGAGCCTTTTTTATATGAAGGTATAGATATCTCCTTTTTTTTAGATACACACGACTTTGTTCATTCGTTTTATTCAAAATCAACAATCCCAGGATTGCTTTAATGCAACTCTCCATTCCTTTCCTCCCTGGTCTAATCTTTCTGTTTCCCATTACATACATACAGAAAAATGGAGGATCGAAGTTAGAAAGTCAAAACTTAGACAGTCAATCAAATCTTCTAGATGGTCGAGAAGGCCTTTTTAATTTTTTCGACGTAGTCAGAGAGACTCTTATTTTACGGCCAGTCTGGTGTTAGAAGAAATTCAGACTCAGTATTAGTATAATCAAGGTATCCGATTGGGCTGTCAAGACGTTTATTCATCATAATGTACAAATCTTTCATATTTTACTGACGATTCATAGACAGATACGATACTTAGACTTATTTATGAAAGAATTACATTGATATTGGTTGAAATAAAAGAAGAATCATGAAAATCTCATCAAATTGTCATTGCATGTGTTTAAGTGGGGCAAAATATAAATATGTAAGATGGAATAATAGTTTTGGAGATATACTTTTGGTGGGTAATAGTCAATATTTTGATTTTATTGACCTTGCTTTTGAAAATCTTGTTCAATCATATGGTGGAGAATAAGGAAAAGTAATTTTTCACGTATTTAATATATTTTTTTATGTAAAACCATAATCAGTATCTCTCTCAAGATTATGGTCCCTGTTATCAAAATGGATGAGTTTAATAAGTTTCAAAAGGTAACAGTGAAAATTCACAAAGATGTTAGACGTGAAAGAATAACCCATAGGAGGAACTAGTATATCTTAATTTTAAAAATGTTCTTTTCACGAGAGGTTTTCAATTTGCAAAATTTCGAATAGAAAATAAAACAAAGTATACTGCAATCGAGATGCAATTGAAAATTCTCTTAAAATTAGATAATTATTATTATATATTACCTATAGGATGAGGAAAAACCGCCAGGAAAAAGAAAAAAACAGCAAGGATAGTCCTCATTTTCTTTAATTTCAATTGAGCAACTGCTTTGTGGAGAATTTTTTCAACAATAATTCTGCAATATGTATTTTCCACTCTAATTATTATATTCTATATTATTGTATTTGTACTTAGAATTTAGATAGAATAAGGTTGTTACGTTCCACGTGACACAAGATCGAAATTTATACGCAGGTATTTTTATTACCTGCGCAAATACGACTATAATCGTGAAAGACATGCCTGCTAATATAACAATTTGTCAGTTAGCATAAACGGTATCATTTGATTTTTAAATTTTTATTGATATGAAGAAACAATGAAATAAAGTTATAATAAGCGATATATAATGTAGCACGTGAAGGTTTAGAATTTCTAGAATAATATATTCAGATGATGTCAAAGAAATGGAACTTTGAGACATTAAAAAGTCCAAAAATCAACCTCTGATTTAAATTTCTTACCTTGGGCAATTATTTTGTATCGATTTCCAGAGTTTTCAATGTTATCAATTCCGAATAGGAAATAAATAAAGATCTACTGTAATCAAATGAGAATGCATCTAGCTGCATTCTTATTCTCCGGTGTCTCATTTCTGTTGCAACTCAAAATAACACCGAATTGGCGTACTCTCGAGGATCTTTCTGTTAAAGACTTAATATTAGTTACGTTATTATATGTATTATATATTATCAATAGAACAAGGGAAACCGCCAAAGTGAAGAAAAAAGCAGCAGTGATCGTCTTCATCTACTTTAAATGGAGTAAATTGCTTTATGGAAAATTGCTTAAGCATTTCTTGCCAAATCCGTGTATCATTTTGGATTGAGAAAAAAATGACCACAGTTTCAATTTTTGATATAATTTTTAATATCATTTGTTTATGAAATTAAAAAATAGTATCGTGATAAAGTATCACCTTATCGATCAAATCAAGTAATTTTGTCGCCAAAATATTACTCTAAAGATGAATAATCGATTATGTTTATTATTTGATATTATAATTTGTTTATAACAAATAATATTTTCTAAGTACAGTTTATAACCTATACAAAAGAATTTGATTGCTTGTATCAAATATGCGACTGCGCATGCGTAGACGATGGAAGCCCCAGTCTTCAATGTTGCTGATGTCATTCTGCACAAACGTAGCAACTTGTAAGTGGAGAGAAAGAAAAAGTAATTTTTCACGTATTTATCGGTTGTTTTATATCGTTTTTTTCTTGTAAAATACACTGGTTTACAAAAAAAAAAAAGGTGAGGACTATTTGACAAGACCACTTTATCCTTATGTATTTTGACGCGCTGATTACCTAATGAACTCTGTTCCGCACCACCACGGAGGTCGAGTCGAAGGCGCGTTTTTTTTACGTGGGGCTCCTCTGATGTTTAAAATTATACTGATTGCAAAATGATTAAATTTTAAGGTTTTATAATATTTTGGAATTTATAATATCTGAGAAGCTACTTTGACACACAGTCGATTGCAAACAATTTTTTACTTGAAAAAAAGGACAAAAATGGTTACAAATTTTTTAAGTTAAAAAACAGAAAAAACGCATGCTTCCATGACAAGTAAAAAGGCCGTTTCAATTTTTAACAGTTGAAATACTAAACAGTTGGACATTCAACGGTCGTAAATTAAAGAAAATAGTAAATTGAATTTTCAACAGCAGTACTTTCAACAGTTTAATAATTGACTGTGGAAAATTGAAGAAAATTACATTTTTAATTCATTTCAATTTTTAGCAGTTGAATTTTAAACTGTTTGATAATTCAATTTTCTTCAATTTTTCAACAGTTGAAGGTGTAACTGTTAAAAGTTATTGAAAATTAACAATTGAAACTTCCACAGCTGGACTTTAAATAGTCGGAAAATAAATTTGAAATATTCTTCAATTTTCAACAGCTGAAAATGGCAGTTATATTTTAAATTGTCTTTAAGTTTATACAGTTGAGAATTGAATTTTTAATTTATTTCAACATTCAACAACTGCGAATTGAAACCTGAATTTTCAATTTATTTCCATTTTAAACAGTTGGAAATGAAATTCTAAATTATCTTTAATTTGAAATTTCCTCAAGCTTTCCAAAACTTTGAAAAAACTTCAAAATTGTATTTCGAAATCTTCAGAATTTTCGAAATTTTCAATGACTGTTGAATACATTTGTAAATTATTCAAATTTTCAGTATAATAGGTGCTGAGATATCTACGCAGTAGCATACGTTATAAAATTATCCAAAAATTGTATACAGAATTACATACAAAGTTTTAGTGTCGGCTAGTTTAAATATATGGGGGACTTGATTTAAACGTACCAACTCACATAATAATGTAGCCTCCGGTTGAGCATCACAACGCCCACCCGAGTTTCGACCTCGAGTTCGAGCGCATTACAATAGGAAGGGTCAGTTGAGCCGTCAGGTATGACACGGTACCCTGACATCGTCTTAAGCCAAAACTTAAGTTTTAAGAATTGAACCAATTTTAATTTTTAAAAAAATTGTAGGCGTCACGCAGTAAAATTATTATCATAATCGTTCTCCGCACATGCGCATTCACTGTCACCCGTGTACGATTTTGGCCGCGTCAAACAAACCTCAAATATCATACATGATAAACTTGTAAATCATACTTTTGTTACATAAAATATCTTTTGCTTCCTTGGTACATAATATACTATTATAATTTTCAAAACAATTTTATTCAAAATAAAACAGTTCTACGTTTCGTGCAATTATAATTCGATAAATTCAAAAAGAAATACTTAAAGTTGTTGACATATTAACCACTTCACTTTAAATGTATACTGAATTTTAAAATTGTCTTATTTATAAATTTTCAATATAATATGTACAATTATTGAATTTTGCACGAATTCAAATTAATTGTTTCACTATTACGGCTTTCAGTTCGAAATTAGACAATTTAAGTTTAAACGATTTAGAATGTTCAAGTATTAAAAGGATTTCATTTTTAAATTGCACATTTTTAAATAGCACAATTTAAAAAGGATTTTTGAACTAAAAAATTATGATTTTTCAAATCTAAAAATTATTCTAATTTCAACTGATTCAATTTCACATAGCATCAAATTGTCCCACTTTTGGAGGACCAAAATAAAATTATTAAGTTTTTAGCGATTTCAATTAAAAAAGAAATCTGCCCGCTGCGCAGGCACATTCTTATCGAGCGGCTCGTTTCGCAAGCAAGTTTGAGCGCGCCTAGGGAGCGCGACTGTTGGTTCTCGCGCTTCGCGCTCGATAATATATTTATCTCGCGCTTCGTGCTCGATTATGTATTTACCTCGTGCTACGCGCTCGGATTTTTTATTTCTCCAAAAAAGTGTGCAAAGACCTTTTAAAATTAAAGGTCAAAGTATCGACAATTGTATTTGGTGATTGTCACTTCTCTTTTGTTAAAGCTCCTTCGGCTTTAACGAACACATTCTTATTACGCATCTCGTGCTTCGCAGTCGATTTTGTCTATAATGTGAACTTTTCTACATTATGTTCAACACTTTGAAATCAAATGTATATTACATTTATTTATGTACTTTGGACTGAGATTGCTTATTCAGATATTGCAAAATAATGTACAAATTTTATGTTTCATGACTACTTTAATATTTGCTCCTTAGTTTGCACTAATTTTTGTTCTCAGCTATCCTGAAAAATGTATCATTTCAATAAATTTATATTATTATAATTCATACAAAGTCCGAAACGAGATAATCCTCCAAGAATGTGGTACAGGGGAGACACTAGTTGATATATGGGAAAGAAATCAGTTAAGATGGTTCGGACATCTTGAAAGATTGCACACTCGAGGCCTAACATTGTTCTCCAAGACTTCGAGAAACGAACTATATTCGTGATCGAATTCTCGGCTCCTAACCTTAAAGCCATACCCGCGTGCCAAAAATATGCCAAGGCACTTGCGAGATGGATATCGGATATCCGTTACCGTCTAGGATGGTCTCGGACTGAAACGATTTGGGGAAATGTTTCGAACACTTTCCGTTGACCATGCACCAGTTTCCACATGGACCATGTATCATGTTTTTTATCACAATATCATGCAAAGTTTTATCAATGCAAGGATCGGGAATTTCAGCAGAAACATAGTTATCTACTTTAATTGCTTCAACGAACTTACAGTAAGTAATTTTTCTTGATGTAAAAAACTCTTGCACAAATATCTGGTCGATCGCAAACTTGCTGGCCAGGTAATAAATTTTCCTGAATCTCTCTCCAATTAGGATTGCAAGTCATTGTTATGAAAAGATCCGGTTTTCCGGATTTTCTCACAACTACCATGGAATCTTGATAATGCTGCATCATATTACGAGGTGATCCAACAAACATCGACGGCAAAATTACTACTCGTCCAATTTGTTCCTCGCAGTCATTTGATGCATTTTTCAAGTGAGCCATCAAGCCTTGATACGACTCTGCTCGTAATTCTTTTTGACGATTTTTCATGTAACACATTCCGTCTCTTTCGATTTTCACATAAGAATCAACGACCCATTGTTGAAATAATCGTCCACTCATAAGAAAAGCATTAATCTCGTCACGCGTTGTCATACGATATTGAGTATATATATCAGGAATGAGATTTTTATTGGTACCTCAAAGTTTAAGACCGAGTGCCAGCCTTGAGTACCATTTGGATAGATCAAAGTATAGATCCATGGTTCCACATTTGGATCCATGGAACTCAATTGTTGCAGTGTTTTTTCTGATTTATTTCTGATTGTCAAAAATGTTTCAGGTATTTCTCCATCAGCAGTAGTGGAGAAAATCATTGCAACTTCGTTTGAAATTTGAGCATTGTATCTACCTCTATCAATGCCTCCTCTTGGCAAACATTTCAATTGCAAATCAGGAATTTCAGAAACAGAACTTAAAATCGAAGGTGGATTTACCTGACTTTCTTCATGCATCATTAAATATGATTTGGTAAAAATATTATTGTCACGTATTTCGTTTCCAAGTGGAAACAGAAGATCATGATCAAGATTCGAATTTCGATTCATTCGACTTTCTGTGGCTTTTTTTGTATCCAAAATGTAAAGCTGTCCAAATCTATGATCTTCATTTGCAGATGGATACAAAGCAGTGTTCACTTGATAATAAAGTCCTTGAATTTTGAAACAGTAAGGGCCATTTCTTTGAGCTCTCAAATCACTTAAATTTGCATTAAATGATGCAAAGGAAAAAGCATTATTGTATCCTCTGATACGCTCTTTGAAATGAGATGACTTTGGATGCTGCCCCAAATACAATTGTTGTAGTAAATTGGGCAATGAAGGTAAAGTATTCAGAACAATTTTACCATGTGAGCAACAATCACGGAACGAATTACCGATACGCTGAACTTGTTCAGCTACGAAATGGCGTGCATTGCAATGAATACAAAAAATCTTCATTGGTCCAATGTAGTGTTCTGTCACGTTGATATTATCTGTGGCAGTTGCATCATCTGAAAAGCCTTTTTCTTTGGCACGTTTTTCCCGAGCCTTGAGTGCTTGATATTCTGCACGAAGAAGTGAAGTTTCCAATCGAGTTGCTTCCAAAAAATCACTCATATTCGAACTCACATTTTTACCAGATATACAATTTAAGGTGCTCATATTTACTTCTGAATGTTCAGCAATGGAACATTCTGAAGAACTTCAAAATCCGTATCGTTACTGGTCCTATTACTCATTCCGGAAATATTTTCATTTTTTTTTTCGTTCTTGATATTTTCGATTATACTCAGCTTTTTTTCTTTTCTTTTCCATTTGGTATTCTTTTTCATCTTCTGCTGAACGAACAATTTTTCTACGTCCCATTTGAGAAGTACTTTAAATGCAGTGTTGGCTGGGAACGAATAAATATTTGAAAAAAAGGTCGACGTAAATGGAGAAAAATTTAATTTTTGAAGTGCAACAATGATAAATTCACAGTTTCAGTATTCAATATACCAGTTTCCAAAATTCCAAGTAGCAAATTTTTTATCCAAGTTCAGTGCAAAATCCACACAAAGTTCAAGTTTTCAAGTCCAAAAGCAATCTCGAATTCAATATCAGATCTAATGCAGGAAGTCAGGTTGAAAAAAAAAATATTTCAAGACAATTTTCAGATGGTGTTTTTATTAATCAAGACGATTTTTCACATTAATATACACAATTGCAATTTCTCGAAATTAATGTAGATTCAAGACATTAATAAGATCTAGAGATACCAGACTCAGTTTGAAACGCCAAGCTCACAGATATTCCTGAAAGTAAAAACATTTTTCATTAGATTAGATATTTTTCATTAGTATTGAATGTTTTAGGAAAATGCACGATTAAAATTCAAATATAAAGTAAAAGATTGTAATAAAATATATTTTGTTTAGGCCAATATCTTAACAATGTTCTATGCATGGAGATCATTTGATTGAAGTTCATTAAAACAGTTAACTAATGTGTGAAACGAAATATTATTACTCTGAGTAAATATTTCTTACCTTCTGACTAAAACCGGCACTTTGTTACAATAAAATCCAAATTGCATGTTAACATTCTCGGAGCAGTTAGTTAGTTTTAGGACGGGTGAGGAGTCCATGGGGAGCTCCGCTGGCGCTCAAGCTATAAAGCCTATTATGCCACACCCTTACTTATACGCTTTCAGCAGTTGATACTCGTACCAGACCTCTTGACGAAGCCTAGTATGTCGACAACTGATCGTGTTGTAATTTCCTCTGGTCCCATAAAATGGGCACCGAGGATCTGTCACCTGAGCCCAGCTAATGCCGGGCACTGGCATAGTAAATGCAGGGATGTTCCATCATCCCTGCCGCATCTCCTGCACTCTGTCGTGGGGTTAATACCCCATTTTGTGCATATGATAGTTTAAGTGGTTGTGCCAAGTTACGATATGTACCACTGTCCTTATATCTTTCTTGGGTAAGCCCAGGGTTTCCTTGGCTCTGTCCATCCTATGGGTATAACCCAGGATGGATTTCGCCTGACGGCAACCCTGGACCTGCTCCCAGTATTCCCGGTGTTTTGTTTGGATCCAGCTTTAAATGGCCGTACCGATACAGGAAGACGCTATTCCCAGTACCGGTTCTAGTCCTATGTATTCAGTTTCTGCGCCGCGTTTTTCTAACTGGTCCGACCTTTCATTGCCCTTGATCCCTGTGTGACCAGGGACCCATATGAGAGACACATTGTTTCTTTCTACAAGTTGGTTTAATGCCTTTTTGCATTTCCAAACCAGTTCTGATAATATGTCTGGTTTCCCTATTGCAGTTAGTGTCGCTTGGCTGTCGGAACAGATAGTAATCTGTCTGCCGGCAGCGTTTCCTTCTATTAGTGTTTCAGCACAGCGAAGGACGGCCAGGACCTCCGTCTGAAAGACAGTTGCACGTCGGCCAAGTAATATCCCCATCCCTTTCCCTCTCTTGCTGTCATAAATTCCTTCTCCTGACCCTTCCTCACCCCAGGAGCAATCTGTATAGCAGATTTCCCTTTGGAGGAGTGGGTTACCATTTGCTTTCCACAGATCCCTACTTGAGATACAGACGCGGAAAGTTTTGGCAAAGTTGAAGCGTTTTGTTATTTTGTCTTGCCTCATCTGTAGAATCGGCAATTCACTGATATCACTTGGGAGCCTAGTCCCCCGAGTCAATCTATTTGCCCTTGCCAGGCGGCCCATCTCGTGTGCCGCTCTAGCGGTTATCGCAACATGTAGGGGTTCTTCACAGAGCATGAATTCTATCGCCGCTATGAGCGTAGTCCTCATTGCTCCAGTCAAACCCCTAAATGCTAACGTTTGTAATCTTCGCAGTCTGTCCTGCATTGTTTTGAGTTCCGCCCGTGGCCACCAGACCACGGCCGCATGAAGAAGCCTGGGTTTTAGGACAGCTGAGTAGAGCCATGCAAGAATTTTAGGCCCTGGACCCCACATCAACCCAAAGGCTCTCCTGCACATCCAAAAAGTCGTAACAAACTTCCTGCATTGGGTCTCCAGGTGCTTTGCCCAGTTCAGCTTGCTATCAAGGATTACTCTCAGATATCTACCCGAATCTGAAAACGTGAGCTTCCCACCGCAAAATACAGAAGCGTCAACTTTTGAAATTTCATAGCTTTTCGTAAAAATGACCAGGTTGGTCTTTTCAGGATTTACCGAGAGCCCTGAGCTGTCGCACCAGAGCTCTACAATGCGCAGCGCCGACCTCATGAGACCCATCATCGTCTTCAGATGAGCCGCCCTGAATGGGATTACAAAGTCATCCACATATCCCTGATTATAATACCCCTCTTTATTTAGCCTTCGAAGGAGGCCGTCCACAACAATGCACCTCAGGAGGGGTGACAGGACATCCCCTTGTGGGCATCTCCATTGAGCTTTTCCTCTTACGAGGCCCTCATCCCATCTGGTTTCGAGTCTTCTTCGATGTAACATGCTTCCTATCCAGCGTACAAGCTGGTCCGGCACGCCACATCTCAGAGCCTCTCTACAGATTACTTCTGGAGGAGTGTTGCTGAAAGCACCCTCTATATTCAAGAAAGCGCCCACAGCATACCCCTTTTGTTCCAAATGCTGCTCCAATTTCGCCACAACAGCAAGAAGCACAGTTTCTACCGAGCAGCCTGCCTGAAAAGCATGCTGCCCTCGATGCAGCGGGGAGGCCAAGAGCACCTAATCCCTAATGTATCTCTCGACCAGCCTCTCCAACGTCTTCAGGACAAAAGACGTTAGGCTGATTGGTCGGAAATATTTTGCAGCAGTGTAACCCTCCCTCCCAGGTTTGGGTATGAAGGCCACTCTGCCATCCTTCCATGCCGATGGCACGTCGCGAGCAGCTTAGTCACGTGACTAGTCTGCACTGGACTTACGACCTTACGTAAAATGCAAGTAGGCCGTTCTTGCATCCAACCGCTCATATAAACTACTCAACTATAAGTAAAAAGAATGTCCTACAGCTGTAAATATGTTGGCTTCCCCTGTATCTGCAAGTGGGGTTCCCCTAGCACCGTGTCGAGATTCCCTGCACTGAGACACCGATGTCTAAAATCAATTGAAACTCTCTTTCTACCATGTGAGATAAGCAAGGAGATGCATGATAATTCGAAACAAAGGTTTGAAAACGTCTCTCTTTCTATCGTGTGAGTTAGACAGAGAGAGAGTTTGATGATTTCCAATAACAATGCATGCTTATCGTTTTTCGAAACTGAGAGATCCAATCGAAATAGGGGAAGAAGATATCAGTGATCTAACCTTTAGGTTGAACTCTGCGCATGCGCAGTTTACTATTGTAGCTTGGATCCACCTACATTTTATTAATTTGAATTTCGCGCACTCAGACTCTATGGACATTGTGAAGGATTCAATTCATGAAAACAAATCAATTACAAAAAGAGATCATTTGCGCAAGCGCAGTATGAAGTTTCAATCATAATAGTAAGTTACTAATTAGGGTTATTTGAACGTTAGTAAAAAATAACTATAAACTAAATGGAATGACTTATAACTAATTGAACTAAGATAAAAATAATGAAATTGTGCCGAAACTAATTACACCAACATGAAACTAATTCAATTAAGTTTAAAATAAATAAACCAGGATAAAACTTATTAAATTAAGTGAAAATAATTCAACTAAGATAAAACTAATTAAGGTAAAAATAATTATTAACTTGAATAATTAAATGATAAAATAATAAATTTAGTGACTTATTCTAACAGGATAGGGAACTAGGATTAAATACACATATTTTTATTCGTTCAATATAAATTTTCATTCAACAACAATCTTAATCCAGTTTTAATAGATCACGTTCATTATAAAAAATCTTAACCTAGATTTATAAAAGTATTCACAAATATATTACATGTTTTTGACGCAATTTATTTGGAATTACTAGGCACTAAGGCTATTGCAATTAATGGTTACTATGACACAAAAGAGATGTATGTGAATTCAAAATGAAGGTTTCAAAACGTCTCTCTTTCTATCGCGTGAGTTGAACAGAAAGGGACCAATATTATTCGAACAAAAATTTATACTTATAATTTTTCGAAATTGAGAGATCCAATCCAAATAGTGAAAGAATTTATCGGTAATCTACCTTACTAGCATCTACTTGATACTCTGCGCCTGCGCAATATAATACTGTAGCTTGGATCAACCTTCATTTTATCAATTTGAATTTCGCGCGCTGAGGCTTTATGGCTATTGTGAAGGAATTAATTCATAATAAGAAATCAATTTGAAAAAAGTGAGGTTCAGTGCATGTACGCCATTTTGTAAAGTACCTATCTCGGTTTTCAACACGTTATATTTCAAAAACTCGAGAATTATGCGTAACTGGCAAACCCTGTAGTGCACGCATAAGTCTTATCGCTCAGTGCATGGTCATTTGCGCATGCGCCGTAAGAAATTTTGGCCATAATCATAAGTTACTAATTAAGGTTGTTTAAAAGTTATTAAAAAATAACTTCTAACATGATAGGGAATTAGGATTAAATACACATAGTGTTATTCGTTTAATCCAAATTTTTATTCAACAACAATCTTAAACTATTTTCAATACATCACATTTATTATGAAAAATCTTAACCTAGATTTATAAAAGTATTCACTAATATATTACATGCTTTTAACGCAATTTATTAAAATTGCTTGACATCATCCTCCTCCTCCTCCCCATTCTCCTCCTCTTGCTCCTCCTTCTCCTCCTCATTGTCCTCCTCCTCATTCTCTTCCTCCACCTCCTCCTCCTACTGCCCCTGCTCCTCCTCCTCATTCTCCTCCTCGTCCTCATTCTCCTATAAATAAGAGTCCTTGATTGTGACTAAGTCAGTATAGTCTGAGATACCAACGCATCGACATGTTTCGAAAGGAACGAGAAATGCTGCGTCAACTAGTAAAAGCTAGTGATGAAATTCGACGGAAATATGGTACGTTTAAGTTGGGTAAAGAAGCTTTCCAAAGTATTTTGAGAGAGAATTTTAAACCTATAGTCACACCACTACAAAAACTAATAAATTTATAAGATATATCAAAGAAAATAAATTTATGAAAAATAAAATTGATCCAAGCTACAGTATTAGGCTGCGCATGCGCAAAGTTCAACCTAAAGGTTAGATCACTGATATCTTCTTCCTCTAATTGGATTGGATCTGTCAGTTTCGAAAAACGATAAGTATGAATTGTTCTTCGAACATCGTCGGACTCTCTCTCTCTGTCTAACTCACACGATAAAAAAAGAGACGTTTTGAAACCTACGTTTCGAATTCTCATGCATCTCGTTGTTTATCTCACATGGTAGAAAGAGAGTTCCGATTGACTTTAGACATCGGTGAAAATATATTTTATCACAATCTTTTACTTTATATTTGAATTTTAATCGTGCATTTTCCTTTATGTGCGCCGCATTCGCTGCCGCCCCCCTAGGATTAGAAAACTTTATTCACTTGGTCAAAATTGCTAAGAAAAGGACAAAGAAAATTGAGAGACTTACTTTGTTACATACAATTATAGCACAAAAATTAGAGGAAAAAGCAGCAAACATAATTCGCGTAGACGGAACAAAAACATTTGCTGAATTATTCGACAGATTAAGAACAGTTTTCGGTGAACGAGAGAGCTTGGACTCATTACAAAAACAAAACCACATGTGCATAATGGGAAATACGGAGAGCCTCGAGTCATTTGTCGGACGATTTATGACTATTCAAGATAAGATCAGGCAGTATATCGACAACGTGAACGCGGAGTTACCTGAGATCCTAATTAGACACGATATTGAATCAACTACAGTAGTTAGCACATTCTCAAAAAACATTAGAGAGGAATTCGAAATAAGAATCAGAGCCCAAAAACCGAAAACTCCGAATGAAGTGTTTAATATGGCTTCAGAGGTAAACATCATTTTGAAAGAAAAACGAAGATTAGCAAATAAAACAACAACGCATCAGCCTATAAAAAGAGAACTAAGGCCAATATTTGAAAATAAAAACACATCTCAAAGAACACCAAACCAAAATCCAACGCTTAAATGCAATCATTGTTTGAATACGGGTCATTTAGAAAAAGATTATAGAGGAAAATTACGAAGATTGCCTCCGAGGCAAAGAAATTTTCAAGTATTAACCCCGAAAAGTCGTCCACCAGAGCGATCGCAGCCAAACGACGATTACCTCACCTTATAGGAAGAAGAGAGACAGGAATACACCCAATACCTCGAAGCAGAAGATTACAACCAGTACCTAGAGAACGACGAACAAACGACACGCTGATTGTGGTTTTTAAATTCAACCAGCTAAAGGCATGTGAATGTGTCATAGATACAGGTAGTGATTTGTCTATTATCACAGAAGGCTAGTTAAAAGAAACGAATCTACAAAGATATGCACCTCATAATGTGATTACGATTGGAAATTCCCCAATAAAGTTTGAATACGCAGTAAAGTTAACTACCTTTGGTATGGAATCGGTATTCCAGATAATAAAAGAAGACGATTCATTTAAGGAACCTATTTTATTAGGAATGAATTTTCTATACGATCAGAAAAAGCTAGATAGACCTGAGGGAATAGCTGAAGTAGAAATAGGCGAAGAAATCGAGGAAGAATCAGAAAATGTAGCTCAGGAAGGTAATGCGAAATTACATAAAGTCATAGAATTAATTACTGCAGCAAAACCCATATTAAATGGATATTTCAATATGGCTAACGCAAACCCGGTTGGAGAATTAACCAAAATTCTGGAACCAATTAAAGATAAGAGATTTAATTGGATAATAAAAACATGCGGTTTAAAAAACAAAATAAAAGAAGATCAAATAGAAAGAATTATACGAAAATTCGGAACCATCACTAAAGTAATATGGATTAAAGATTTACCTGCAACTCAAGGAACTATTAGGAAAACAACGGTATTCAAACCTAAAATATTAAATCAAATGATAATTAGGAA
Source organism: Andricus grossulariae (assembly GCA_011634705.1). NCBI lineage: Eukaryota > Metazoa > Arthropoda > Insecta > Hymenoptera > Cynipidae > Andricus > Andricus grossulariae. The sequence continues at coordinate 91,350,223 of JAABKJ010075445.1, read as the reverse complement.
TGAACACGGTCCTACAAGAATTAAAGAAATATGGATAACAAATCAAGAATATGAAGAAGATAAGAGAATAAAAATTTCACCACAAGAGACAGAAGAAACTCTGATGAAATTCCTTGAAAAACAACTAAACGATCATACTATCAGAATATTTTAAAAAGAATTACAAGAAAAAGAAATCAAAATACTTTTGGTAAGATCATGGAAAGAAGAAAATCAAACTATATACTTGACGAAAATAACTGAAAACACGAAGAAGAACGAAATTATAAGAGAAGCTCATGAAGGAATATTAGGCGGTCACTACGGAAAAGACATTTAGAGGAGTCACGTTAGACATTAAAAATGAAAAATCTTTCAACCCGGGGGCTTTCCACCGATTTTAATGAAATCTTTTGCATTGCACGGCTGAATGTGTGTAATGAAAAGTTAAACAAAAATCGCTGTGTGCTAATTGTTATTCTGTTATTTAAGACAATAATTATGAATTATTGTGGTTTTCAGAGAGCAAGACAGTAAATTATACTTTTTTCTGTGTAAAATGGGCAATCAAAGAAATGAGGAAAACATTTTTAACAAAAAAAAAAGCATATTCTTACGTTAATGTAAGTGTTAAATAAATTGTTTTCCAAACTTCTGACTGACAGTCAATCAAGCGGCGCCGAAAGCCTATGAGTATGGAAACTATCCATCCTCTTCAAAAACGTTGTCGTTCTTGCAATGAAATTTTCGACAGGAAAAGGTGGCTTACCTGAGTTTGTAAGTATATAGGTGGACCAGAGAAAGAAGCGGTAATCGATTCATTGCCATTATATTATATCACATTATTAACATTACCATAATTTTTAATGAACATTGCCATAACATTATTACATGCATATGTAGCCTCATATGTACCGCATGATCTTACGTGTGGTGACATCAAGGGCCTTAAGTTCGTTCTTTGTCCATTGAACCACCCCAAACGAGTAGAGTAGAACCGGGACGGCGAGCATGTTAGTCGCAGATACCTTGTTCAACGTCGACAGATTAGATGACCAAACCTGTCAAAGAAGATGCTTGTATCTGCTTCGGAGAGACTCCTGTACTGATGTTACGTCCTGAATGCGGCTTTGAGGCACGCCCGGGTATGTATAGGTCTCTCCAGTGTTAAGACGTCTAATAACACTTATATCCACAAGCTCAGGCTCCTTGGGAAAGCCATAAATCTTTTCTTCCTTGAGATGAATTTTGGCACATTCATCCAATCGAAAGTCCAGCCCAATCTCTCCTGTGTACTTCTTGACGATATATATGGCAGTTTCAAGTTGGCCTTTACCAGAGGCATAGATCTTCAGGTAATCCATATAACATACATGAGTGACCCTATGCTCCCACTGGTTAGTGTCGCCACAGAGGTATCCAGAAGAATTTCGTAGTGCGAGAGATAGTGGCAGAAGTGTGATGCAAAAAAGTAAAGGGCTCATGGTATCGCCCTGAAAGATGCGTCTCTGGAAGGTGACGTTGTTCGTTGTCACACGATAATTTCCAGATGAGATTGTAAATCTAGTTTTCCCACGAGGCATCAATCTCTCTATGCATCTCACTATGTGTGGATGTACCTTCAAGCTTTCCAACAGACAGATGAAAAGCTTATGAGAGGTTGAATTAAAAGCTTTCCGGTAGTCAATTCAGGCCATTGACAGGACGCACTGATGGGCTGCAGCGTCTTTACAGACACACCTGTCAATTAGCAGGTACTCTCGACAGCCTGCTACACCTTTTTTTGAGCCACGTTGTTCGTACATCTCACGCCACACAGGCTCAATTCGCCGAACAATCCTGTTGTTGAGGACAGCTGTAAAGATCTTATACAGTGTGTTCAAAAAAGTTATTGGCCTGTAATTCGCTGGGTTGGACAAGTTGCCTTTTTTCGGTAGGTGTATAATGCGTCCTAACACCAGCCACTGCGGAATGGGCGTCTCCGACTTTAAATATGAGGTGAATGTGCGAGCCAAATGTTGGCGTGTAGAAGTAAACTTCTTCCGCCAGAAGTTCTTGATACAATCTGGTCTAGCACCGGAGAATTTCTTCGTGCCACTAAGTGCTTTTATCACCTCTTCGGCAGTGATTGATGGACATTCCTCCTCAGATTATATGAGGTTGTCGCAAAAATCCTTGAAGCCGATGATATGGTCGGTATCTTCTTTTAACTTCGGTGTTTTCGGGATCTTGTATACCTCTCTTCAAAAAGTCTGTACCTCGTTGGGCTTGGGTGGATTTTTGACAGAAACAGGGTTTTCACTGAAGGGGCGAGATGGGTCAGCGAGAAACTTTTGGTTCACACTGATCCATCTCTCCCTCTTCTGTATTCTTCTCCTTGCGTCAGATAACAGCCGTATTTTGTCAACAATATGCTGCAGTTCTGGGGCGAACTATTGAACCCTTTCTGTGAATCATCTACCAGATGTTATGTAGTCAATCACACATTGAACACGGGACGCAATCTGTCTTGCCCATCCAATCTGCTTGTTCAGTTGATGCAAACGTTATTTGGTCTTTTGATCCATCGTCGGTTTGAGCCTTCGATTTAAATCTGTTAAAGCTCTCGCAGCCCCATAAAATTAGCAATTGATTGTCCAGAGGTCGGACTATTGCGAGATTTCTCCACGAAGGGAGGCATCTATTTCAGCCAGATCTTGGGGTTTAGGAGGAACTTACATGTTAATCTTCCTTCTTGTCCTGAAATCGTGATCATCTCACAGAAGATGCCTACTTTCCGCGGTTGGTATTAATGTCGCTTCCTTATCTTCGGCTGCAGCTTGATCAGACCATATATATATATAGTTAAAAGTTTTTCATAAGGACAACCGCAGGATTTCGTGAGGAGCAGGTGCTTATCTTAAAAATTGCACCAGCTCCCAGCGAATTCGCGGTAAAATTTCAGTTGTAACCACGTCTCACGCCCGTGAGATGGGTGACCAGTCTGCGAAGAATTTAGTACGATGATCCGGCAAATGTATCATGTACCCTGAGGATACGGAGCGACCCAAGGACGACCGCCTTTCGCATTTTCCCCGCAAATGTCTCAGCTTTTCTTGACACGCAGGGATGCGTTTCAGGCTATAGCCCAGTGAAACCTTGGCACCTCCAGGAGCGCCGATGATCAGGACGATAAGCTTAACAGAATATTTCATATATAACCGTTGCAACTCCCTTATAAGGTATTTATACCTCTCTTTATTTTCATTCTCCTTGGCTACGATGTTTTTGTCAGCTGGTGCCGAAAATTCGATAACTAACATGGTTTGTTTTTCGAAGTCAAGAAGAACTGTGTCAGGCCTCGAGTGCGTAACAGAAAAAATTGTCGAGAATATGAAGTTCCAGTATATCCGACACTTCTCATTCTCGACAATTGACTCTATTTCCCGTCCTAGTTACTCTTAGTTTTTCATATTTTGTTTTGTTTATTTGTAAAAAGCATTAGGTTTTTAATTACTTTTGCTTTTTCTCAATGCAATTAATTGCAAAAGCCAGTCTACCTGATCGGGGCGCCATCGGGTGGGTGAGTTTCACTGACATTTCCCCTCCGGATGTTGAGAGGACTACTACTACATACAGCTACACGATCGATGTAGAGGGCTGGTGCTAACACGGTCAGCGTTATCGTGGCGTCCAAGTGTATATGGGGAGCAAATACTAGTTTTCCAACCAAAATACCTAAAACATAAACAACATAGGTATTTCATTTTTGAAATCATTAAAAAGGTGGAATCTGATTTAAAAAGCGGAAGTCCGTCAGTGTATCATAAGTAAAGCTCGCCGCATCCATCTGTTTTCTCATCTGAAGTTGTTTCTTCAATCTTCTATTGTCTTTTTTCGGCTTTTCAGTTACTTTCTCATCAAAGATAGAAAGGTTTTGGTGGTGAGAAAATATAGTGTAGATTCAAAAATCTGCAGTTCGTATATTTATTTATAACTTATTCTCGTATGCTTGTAGTATATAAGAACGTGGTATCCCGATCAGTGTTATCGTGGAGTACCAGTGTATATGGAGTGAGGAATCTGATTTAAAAAGCTGAAGTCCATCAGTGTATCATAAGTGAAGCTCGCCGCTTGCTGCATCCATTTGTTTTCTCACTTGAAGTTGTTCCTTCAATCTTCTATTGTCTTTTTCGCTCTTCAGTTGGTTTGTCACCAAAGAAGTAAAGGTTTTGGTTGTGAGAAAATATAGTTTAGATTCATAAGACACGTGATACATTTTTCAGGAACTTTAGACACCTTCCACCCTGCGTGATTGGTTTTCCATTGTTATTAGCATGTAGAATGATACTTTGACAGATACCCCATCCCCCTCAACGTATCACGTATTTTGTAAATGCCCCCTTTTCCATCAAAAATACCTAAACATAAACAATTAATATGTTTTCATTTTTGAAATTATTAAAAAGGTGGAATGTGATTTAAATAAAGTGAACATATTTGTAACGCTCAAATGCAGGACGCTGGTAGTAGAATTAAAGGGGGAGGGGGTTCAGATTCAATATGTTTCTACTAAGAAAGTTTTCAGTCATGAAACACATTTATTCCAATTTACATTACTCGCAATGTTGAAATCTCACATTTAATTGGTCGAGAACCTAGAGAAACTCAGATGCCTCGAAGTAGAAAAAAAACCTTTTTGCGGGACGTTTTGCAGGACATTTACCTTCGCATGATACATTGCTCGAATGCGGGACTGTCCTGCGAAATACGGGACTGCATGCATTTGTTTCAGTTGAAAAAATGATAAAAACTTGAATTTTCGCAATTTTCTAACAGCTACGGCACATTTTTCAACTCCCTGTTGATTAAAAATTTAATATGTATGACTTTGCATGTACTCTGCATTTTCATGAACCAAAATCAAACAAAATATATTTTAGTTATTAGCAATTAAAGAAATCTATTTTCTTATTCACTTTTAAACCTGAACTGTACGGCATTTGTTAAAAACGACTTTGAATCGCTTGATTTCGAATCGATTGTTCGTTCATTTGTTTAGTATTTACTTTGGAACCAATAGCGATTGAAGATAACTCTATGTGTTTATTGTGTTAACAACATTTTGTCTTGTTTTCCTACCTTTTGAAAGAAATTAAAGTTTCTCGTGATTTCGTGTGAGTATAGTGTTAAGTTTCGAAAAACGGCTCAAATGAGCTTCAGAAAATGCGAGATTCTCGGAATTTGCTGTGATTTAAATCACAGGAAGTTTTTAACCCACTTGCAAGTTATGATACATTATGATTTTGAATATGAGATTATGGTTTCATAAATTTGAAAAACATCCATCTGCTTCAACTATTCTCAATTTAGTATCTAAAAAATGTAATAATATTTGGAACAGTACTTCAATCCCCATCGTTACTGATAAAAGAATTATGCAGATAATCCATAAGGATCTCGATGAACTCAATAATTTATAGAGGTCACATAACAGGGACAAAAGTAAACCGAGATTCATAAATAAGTTGAAGCTATTCCTACAACAAAAGGATAGTCTCCTTGAGACTATCTATATGATAATCTCCTTGAGTTGTGCAGACTAAATTTCTGAATGTGTCAGAGCTTTTCTTGTAGATCAGCGTTGTTGTAGTACGATGAAGTTAACATTTGATTCTATACTTTCCAGTATTACAGAGAATCATGAGGGCCGACTAAAGCGTATGGGTGAAATGGTGAGAGGTGAAGATGAAGTTAATATCAAGCGACATAAAGTGAAAGTCGAAGAAAACGCAGATATAAGTGAAGTTGCAGAACACGAGAATTCGACTGAGGATGAAGAAAGACGATGATGTAGAAGAATTGGTCCCCCCTTGAAGCAAATTACCAACTGGGCAAACAAGAATAAAGTGTCCGATGTTTTTTCAACTTTGCGATAGATATGCCATAGAAGATAGATCACAATAATAAATTGTGTGAAAAAATGTATCTGAACATTAAATTATTAGTAGAATGTAATATAAATTATATATAAGAAACAACTTCTACTGAAGAAAACTCAAAAGAAATAAGAAGAAGCGCCAAAAACTAACGAAACCCAATTTTACACTTATGTAGTTTGTTTGACCCTATAAAACAGACTTACGGGGGTGCAATTCAAATAATTTTGTATTCATACTCTATGGATGATTGCAAAGAGAAATGTTCAGGGACAACTCGATATACTCGTATTTAATGTTGATAATTCTGAATAAAATTCATGAAAATGACAGGACGGACCAGTAGTATATTCCGACGGATAGTCAGCCAGAATGGATAAAATAGTGCTATATAGTCGAGAAATACTAGAGGCCGCACAGTGGACAAAACAAATAATTTACTGTTTATAATCGTCCATGGGCTTCATTTCTTGACGGATTTTGAAATATCTTTTTTAGACATTCTCAGCATTAAATTTGTAAGGTCTCAAACTCTTTAATTTTCCAATTCAATTACGTGTGCAATAATATATAAACCAATTATTATATGTACAAATCTATTGTTATAAGCAATTTACTTAAACTAATTATTTAGTATTTCAGTTTGTTGTGGAAACAAAAGTTATTTTGTCTTAAAATCATTGTGAATTATTATAAGAATGATATCAGTAACATAAAATTGTCATAATTTCAAATGTATTATTTATTTATTATTATTTTTATGAATTTATTTTTAATTTATTATTATTATTATGAATTTATTTCAAATTATCAACTTCATCTTGCGAAATTTCCGACAG